>CM034156.1:140673609-140868609 GCA_019776745.2 Taxus chinensis | reverse complement strand
TTCGGGAGATAATTTCAAGAGCTCATGAATGAGTTCGAGGTAAAAAAAATAACAATAGAAATCTGATTCAATTACCTACATGTTGGTAATCTCATATTTTTCACAAAACCCACACATTTCTTTCCACAACTCATTCTTTGCAAGCACAAGTGGTGATCGCTAAAAAAATAAATTTTTGACAAGGTTTCAAGTTGAATAACACCTTGAGACCCATCCCATCCTTCTAAAAACATTTTAGTAAAAATCATATAAGGAAGTTCCTAAAAAGACCTCCGAGAGCTCCAACAACGTCATTTTCAAGCTCCTCTCTAAGGTACAAGCTCTGTCCTTGGCCAAACTTTTCAGTGCCACGTGGTAGCATGAGGTTGAGGTGAAATTTTTTGTCCCCTTAATACCTTTATAAGGGGACAATGGGGACATAAAAAATACACTCCCCACCTTAGACCACTTGGACCCACCACATGAATAAGGGATTGACTTATTTCCCTCATTTTGTAAAAAAAAATCCCATTGTTCTGGAGATTGTGTTGAGCTAAAAAATTTGTATGAGAGATCATGAGAAGAAACCTATCCCATTGGATGTGGTTTCATCAAAATTTGAGGTGGGGAAAGCTGCTTTCCAAAAATAGTAATTCTCTACATGAGAACTTATTATAAATAGTAAATTCTCACAATGGGAAAAATCTTCACAGGAAGTGAGTACATGGAACATCCAAAAGAACAAACAAAGTGGCTGAAGGTGAAATGGGTGAAAAGGGTGAAAAAATCAAATTTTCTAAAAATAGTAAAATCCCATTCTAGGTACAAAGAAGTGGTTAGTATCAACCATGAAATTCAAATTCGTAGGCCTCAAAACAGTGTTAGATCTCTCAAATGAGTACTCAGTCGTGGAGTGTTGGGGTAATAATGTCAAGTAGGGATACCTTTGGGTGGACCACCACTTCACAACCTCTTTGTTTTAAATTTTGTTTATTAAACTATATTATGTCGTTCTTTCAAAAATTAGAGAGAAATGGTGTGATCGATTCACCCATCATATATATATATATATATATATATATATATATATGATCATCCCTCATGGGATTGGTAACGATGTTACAAATACATTATGCATGTTAGATCATAGGGTTTTGGTGATATGTGAATTGTAAAATTATATGAAATTGTTATGCAATTATTCTGTGAAGACCGAGGAGTGAAGTGGAATTGTTGGGTGAAAGTATTTGTGAAATTTTTAATAAACGCAGTGCTTTATTCTAAGTGGGGTTTTTTCCTTTGGGTTTCCCCACTATAAATATGGTGTTTTGTGTCATTTAATTTTTGTTCATGTTCTGTAATATGCAAATATAAACATCTTAATATATGTTTAATAACTACACTTCATAATTTATAATCTTCAGAAATTATATTGTGGATTTATAATTTGTTAATTATTCATTCTTGTTAATTCCCTAACATGGTATTAGAGATGGTGGTTATGTTTGCACAGAGATAAATCTAGATGGTTTTGAATTACATGGTGAAAAAACTTGAAGTTTTTTAGATTTGCGAAACCCAAGTTGTTCCACCATCGAATTCAAGTTAAACGGGTTAAAAATTCCATTTTTTCTTGCAAAATATTATGAATATTGAATGATTTGTTGATTAGATCTGGATTATACATTTTATATGCATGGATATGTCTTTTTGCGACCTTGGTTCTTTGTTTTTGGTTTTTCATAGTCCTTTGCCGATTTTTTTAAAATTATTTCACATGTTTTTATATAGCCGTTATAACTGTGTGACTTATTTAAAATAATTTATTTTATTTTGCAACTTGCTTTGGATTTTTCGGGCTTGTTTTTTTCAGGAGGATTTCAAAATTTCATTGTTTTTTCTTATCCTACGGGTTTTAGGTCCGTTGTTTTATTTTCCTTGGAAAATTGACGGAATTGTAAAACTTGTCCTCACTAGCTTGTTGACTTTCTGCCACGTGTTTTCATTTTATTTGATTGTGAATGGAGGAGTGGATCTAATTTTTTTTTCTTTGAATACAATTAATTATGTGGTTCTAAGTCCACCCCAACATTAAAAAATAAATATATAGCATTGCGAAGTTCTAGCCAATCATAAAGCTCCATGTAGCTTCGTCGTGTCAATATTTTAATAGATTTTTTGTTAGTTACGAAGTGCGAGCCAATAAGGTCATTCCACGCTCTTCGTAAATTCAATATTTTATTATATTGTTTATGTCCAATGTGAAATTGAATCCAATAGAAAATTTCTAAGTCTTTTTTGCATTTCGCATTGTCATTCTGAGCCACCTTATTTTCACCTTTTTGAGACTTTGTCAGAGACAATCAGATGTGAACCAATAAAACGTGTCCACATTCTTTTGCATATTGTTTGTCCTTTCCATCGTGGACTCAAAAGGATATTATTTTTTAGTTGATTCCATGAGCTTGAGTTCCATGGAGAGAATATTTTCTTGAAAGTGACAGAATCCTGCCATGTGTTCCCTATCCACTGTTGATATTTTGACACGTGGTTATGTGTTTGTTTTCCGCATATTTGGTTGAATTGTCAAACCTTGTTGTGGACCTGATATTCTATTTGTTTTTGTTTAAATTCCAGGGACTTCACGTCCACCATGGGGATCTACTTTACAATTTTCTAGAAAGTTGACATGTCTTGTTGCTTTATTTAGATCTTCAATAAGTGTTGTATCTTGCTTTGACTGCGAATTTAAAATTTTTCTTTATACCGCGGGTTCTATTTTCTTTAAACTGCGGGTTTTATTTTATTTATACCACAAGTCCTATTTTACTTATAATGTGGATTTCAAATTTATTTGTACTGCAATTTTCAAAATTCTTTGTGCCACAAGTTGCAAATTCCTTTGTACAATAGGTTTCACAATTTAAATTTTTTATAAATGTTTCTCCTCTACTTTGTAGTCTTCCGAGGCTTGTTTTTGTGTTATGCAGGATTCCTCCTTGTTTCTTGAACTTTTCTTAGATATTTTTCATCAAGGTAAATCCATTTTATTTAAAATTGTAATCCGTTGCATTCTGTTTTTCATATTTTTCTAAGTTTTCCTTAAAGTGGCTAGTAATGCTACTTTCTCAATGGATAAATCTCAGTTATTAAATGGAACTAATTACAATATATAGAGAGTTAGGTTAAAATCATGTTTCATGGCTAGAAAATAATGGGATTTTGTAATTGGTGTGGAAAAACAACCCACCGGAAGACATGCAAACCCTGAAAACCTTAGCTCCTCTCAAAGATCGCAAAAATCCCTATCAATCATAATGCAAAGCATAAGATATGAATTTTTAATGCATATAGGTCATATGAATTATCCTTCTAATATATGGAAACAATTAGAACCTATGCATGAAGGTAATCATCTTTCCAAAATAATTAAACTAATTTTGGAATTGTTCATAACTCCCATGAAGGGGATGAGAAAATTGTTAATTACCTGGCTAAAATTAAAAATACTAAATCTCAGTTGGATGGATGTAATTGTGAATTGTTTTAGTATAAGATTTTGCATTTTATCATTCAGATAAATATTCATGAAAAATTTAGGAACTATATCTCAATCCTTAACTCTAAATATGTGAATGAGAATGATTTACCTAATCTAGACACCCTTTCTTCTCTACTAATTCAAGAAGAACGTTTAATATTTGAATCAAAAGATACTACCTCTCATGTATTTTTCTCTTAGAATCATAAATCTTCTCAAAATAGGAATAATATTAATCCTAATAAAAAATCTAACATTAGATCTAAATTTAAACCCAATCCTAAATCTAATTCTATTAGAAACTGTCAAAATTTTAAAGTGAAATTCAATGCCACGTGTAACAAATCTAGAAAATTTGCTCATAAAAAGTATGATTTTCATGTAAAAACTAACAAATTTGTTAAAAATACTAAAAATAGTGAAATTAACAATCAAAATAAATATCAGAAGCAAAATCATGTAAATAATGTTGAGCATTATATTGCACTGTATACTACTCTCTCAGCTTCAAATGACAATGAATGGATCCTAGATAGTAGTTCCTCTAGGCACATGGCCTGTATTTTTGGTATCCTCTCAGATGTAGTAAAAGGTGAGGAAAATATATATCTAGGAGATAATTCCATCATTAGATATGTAAGTTGTTGAAATGTTAGATTGAAAAATGGAATAATTAGGAATGTCTTATATGCTCCTGAGTTGAAAAAGAACCTTTTATCTTGCTCTTAGTTAACTAAAGAAAACTATAAATTTGTATTGCTATAAGATAAATGGTATGTAAAATATGAACTCAGTAATGTTATTGCATTATGTATACAGAAAAATGGTCTATATATTTTTGATGGATTTATTTCTATAGCTTTGTTTTCTTCTTCTTCTAGAAATGATCATCAATTTTGGCATGAAAGTTTAGGACATGTAAATTTATTAAGTCTGTATGAAATGTCTCACCTAAATCTTATAATTGGTCTCCCTAAGATGAAATCTAATCATGAAACATGTGAAAGTTTCCTTCATGGTAAGTAACATGTTAAACCATTTCATAAACACCATGATCCAAATTCTTCTCATTTATTAGATTTAATTCACAATGATGTGATAGGTTCACTTGAATTTCCTTCTCTCAGAGGATCCTTGTATGTTGTATGCTTTATTGATGATTTCACTCAGAAACTTGGTCTTGACTATGTTGAAATTTTTTCTCACGTAGCTAAAATGACCACTTTTAGGACTCTTCTTGCTTTAGCTTCTCAAAATGGCTGGGAGATTCACCAAAAAGATGTTAAAAATGTATTTCTAAATGGTGACCTAAAAGAAGCAATTTATATACATCAAACTAAAGGTTTTGAAGAACTTGGTAAGGAACTATTAGTGTGTAAGCTGATTTTTTTTTTGTATAGTCTTAAGCAAGCTCCTAGAGCTTGGTTTACTAAAATTAATAGTTTCTTTTAGGATCTTGGTTTCTCAAAATGTTGTTCTGATAATGATTTATTTGTTAAGTTTGAAAATAATCATATTATCATTATTGTTCTATATGTTGATGATATTTTAATTACTAGTAGTGATAAAAATTTAATTGCTAGAATCAAAGAAAGATTAAAATAGCTTTTTGCAATAACCGATTTAGGTTTGCTAAGCCATTTTTTTGGCATGGTATATTTCAAGATCATAAATCTATTGTTCCATATTAATATCAGTATGCTGCTAATTTACTTAGAAAATTTAACGTGATTGACTGTAAACCTGTTGCCATATTGAAGTTGGTTTGAAATTAGATCCTAAACCTGCATGTGCTAAATTTGATCCTACTCTGTATAGACAACTAGCTGGTAGTCTAATTTATCTGACTATTACTAGGCCTGATATTTCATATGTTGTAGGAGATTTTTCTATATTCATGCAGGATCCTTATGAGGGTCATTAAAATGAAATTATTATTATTCTGAAATATGTTAAAGGTATAATCAATTATGGTTTGTATTATTCTTCTTGTGATAATGCATTATTATTTAAATATTGTGATTCTGACCATGCTGGTGATGCTATATATAGAAAATATTCTTCTGGGTATTTTTTAAAGTTAGGTGCAAGTGCCATTACATGGAGTAGCATAAAGCAACCAACAATTTCTATCTATTCTACTGAAGCATAGTATAGAAGTGCATTGGAAGCAGCAAACAAAGTTATATGGCTGAAAATAATGTTGGATAAACTCCCTATGGGCATCAAAGGAAGCACTACTCTTCTATGTGACAACTAGAGTTGTATTTATCTTGAAAAAAATATAGTTCAACATGAAAGGAAAAATCATATTGAAGTTTATATGCACTTTATTCGAGAGAAAGTCCTGAATGGTGATATAGATCTCAATTTTTGTTCGAATGAAGATCAAGTTGTAGATATTTTCATAAATCCATTGTGTGTTTTTAATTTTTACAAGTTCCACGCCTTTTTGGTCCTATCAGAGTTACCATTGAGGGGGAGTGTGAATGGAAATTCCACCTCTTAATGGCTTGTTGTAAACTTCCAATACTTCCTTTATTTTGTAATAAGTAAATGTTTCATGCTATGTGAATTTACTTGTAAATCCCAATGAAGAATTAGTTATGGGAATGCCTTGTTTTATAAAAGTATCCATAATCTGATATAAGTATTTATATATAAATCATTTGTCCTAAGAATTTGTGTGTGGGAAGATATGTATGATTTCCCATGTTTATTTTTGTATGGGAAGATTTATTTGATTTCCCTTGTTTACATGTTATCCTGAATCGTCGTTGATGATTTAAGGATCTATGAATCATTTTGTAGAAAAAGATAATTTGGCATGTTTTATTTTTTCCAACTTAACATTAAGGGGGAGTGTTGGGGTAATAATGTCAAGTGGGGATACCTTTGGGTGGACCACCACTTCATGAACCCTTTTTTTAAAAGTTTGTTCATTAAACTTTATTATGTCAGTATTTCAAACATTAGAGTGAAACGATACGACTGATTCACCCATCATATATATAGGATGATCCCTCATGGGATCAGTAATGATGTTATAGATACATTATGCAGGTTAGATCATATAATTTTGAGTGATATGTGAATTGTAAAATTGTAATAAAATGTTCTGTAATTATTCTGTGAAGACCGATGAGTGAAGTGGATGTGCTGGGTTAAAGTATTTGTGAATTTTTTAATAAAGGAAATGCTTTATTTGCAGTGGGTTTTTTTTTTCTTTGGGTTTCCCCACTATAAATCTAGTGTTCTGTGTCATTTACTTTCTGTTATTTACTTTATGTTCATATTATGTAATATGTAAACATAAACATCTTAATCTATGTTTAATCACTACACTTCATAATTTATAATCTTTGGTAATTATAATGTGGATTTATAAGTTGATAATTACTCATTCCTGTTAATTCCCTAACATGGGGGACATTGATATCACCCATATGAACCTTGAAGATCTCAAAGATTGAATTCTTGGAGGACCAAGAGAGCTAATGGAGGATGAAGTTTTCATGAGTGGTTTATATGTGGAAGGTGGTCACCCAGTATCAATGTAGTGTATTAAATTGATGTTGGCATGATCCCATCACTCTGAACTAGAAACTAGAACCACTTGGGTGAACAATAACTCAACCCTAAAAGTGCTTACTCTTAAAGCCATCTCTCATTTGATGTAGATTCCAACTTGGAGTAATATGTCCGTCATCAAAAAATATGTTGCAGTGAGTGAATGGACCAAAACAAATTCTTAAATTTAGGGTCTCACATTGGGTTTTTAGTTAAAGAAAGGAATAAATCCTTCCAGCATGCCCACCATAGATGAGATCACCTCAGCAGATGATTTATTGAGGCCGTTTGAGGAATATGTTCATAAAAATGCCGGGGACTCCTTTTATTTCAACGAAGGTACATTAGAGTCTCTATTTGATATAAGAGTCACAATTTTAAACATTACAGAGAAATATTAGTCATGGTTCTCTACAAGAAAAAGCATCAATGATATCTTAGATGGTTGGATCAATTCCTTGAGTTATTTTTGCATTCCTCAAGTGGCGGAAGTTGCACATGTGGTGGCCTAGTATAGTAAAGAGTTCAAGGGAGTGGAAATCTTTCCATTTGAGCTTGGCAAGAATCCTTCAGGCAGTGAGGTAGATTCAATGAAGGTGGCATCTTCATTGGCTTAGTTATCTCTCCTTTTCCCTTTATCTTCTCTCCCCCTTCCCCCTCCTTCATGTTATATTTATTTGTTGGGGGTTGTACTTATCATTTTTCCGTATTCCTATTTTTTCCTAGTCATTTAAATTTGACTATCGTTTGTATAGTATTTTTTTACCCAAACTAGAGCTATACACACTATCACTTTATCTAGACAGATCTGAATGCTCACTCGAAGCATGCAAAACCAGCAGGTCCCTCTTTTGTTATGCTTAACAATAATTTAGTGTGCATAATCATCATATTCATAATCAAGACACTATTCATGCAGATATAATTATTTTGACCATTGCAATTCAGAAACACATATAATAAGGAAACAATCCCATCATGAACAATAATAATCAAGATCTGAACATTATTCTGCAAACCACCATCACTTATCCTTTGTAAAATACCATAATCAATATATAAACTAGTAGTTGATTACAATATAGTTCATTACATATATGTGATGGATTATGTGCGCACCCATACACACTCATATTATACTCACTAATGATTCAGTATACACTATAGACTCTCTAGCATCTAAATCAACAACACGTCATTAATATTTATATTGTGGGGACTTTTCCTTCACTACTGTTGCATAGATAAATTGGATAAGTATGACCCTCACACAAGGGGTTATGGAAAGCGTGAGGTAAGCATGAAGGGGTAGGCGCATGAGGTATGGGATAGCGTGTGAAGGATCAATCCTAAGTGGGTTAATTTTGAGACTTAAATGATTTTGCTAGTCATGGGATAATAATAGAAAAAGAGTGGTGTCCAAGCAAGGGTTATATTTGGATAACATTAGGATGGCTTAGAACATATGCAAAGGGGAAAAATCTAGAAAAAATAACATGTAAATATTACAAGATGGTCATGCACGAGGCAATCTAATAATAGGATTAACACAAGAGCTATATTTAGGATAATCTATTATTAGTATTGATGTAAAATCATCCACATTTTGGATGTAATACATGTTGGCTATTTCTGGGCACACTTATTAATAGGAGGGTACATGGGCAGTGAAGGGAAAGACCCCAACCCTATATATATACATATATACATATATACATACACACATAAACACCATTGTTTTGGTACCATGTTTGAATTCTAAGAGTTTGTGTTATGCAATAGAGCTATGATCTAGGGTTTTGATGCATATCAATCATTCAATGCTCTAATGTAATGATTGCTATGTATTCATCTTTAGTTAAGTAAAAATTTTGTTCTAATGGATATTGGTTATTATCTGAACTGTCATTTTTCTTTATCACATGTGTTTCTAAAGTGAATATACACAATGGTTAAGGGTTCGTGATTTATACTTGGTTAAATATATTTATGTTTATGCATTCTAACATCTTGAAAAACATATACAAAGGAGGGAATTGTAGTTATGCGCACTTCAGGTGAGCATTCAGATCTTTCTAAATGAGGTGCCAACACGCATAGCACTTGAGGTGAAAATAAGAGACTACATTTTAGTTTCTTTGCCAGGACCTCTTTTCAAACTATCTATCAGAATGTTGCATACAAATGGTGTATCGATTAACTTTGAAGAGTATATCAAATTTAGTATAAGATGGTTAAGATAAGTTTTAACAAAGGTATAACACTGGCCCTAATTTCAATGCACGTCATTGGGTGGAAGATAATCTTTATCATGAGCTATATGAGAATTTCTTTAGCTTCTTTCCAATATAATTGTATGAGTGGTTAGTAGCATACATATCTAAGAAATGTTGCGGTCCTAGGCTAAATCTTTGGACATAAGAAGATTACTAGACTCTCTTTGATGTAGATGTGGATTGGACTAGAGATGTAGATCATTGGTGGATGGTGTGTTGCACAATTATACACTATTTATATGTATTTTTTTAGAAGAGGTTGATTTTAGGTTCTTGTGCGAGCCCAAAAGATCTTATCTACGTGTTATACCTTTAGTGATCGAGATTTTGATTATATAGATAGACTTAGAGAGCCTCCTTATGGCTATCTAAACCCCCACCATGCTCAGGGGCAGGAGCCATTGTGGAGAAATATGGCAGACCTGGCAAAAGATAGACAGAGAGAGGAAATAAAGCTCAAGTTTAATAAAGAATGAGAGAGGGACATGACACCCGTGAGGGACATTGCAACATTAATTGATTCGAGGGGAATGATGGCTTGCAAATGTTTTGAAGCTATCATGGAAGACAAGGATATGCAACATTAGGATCTCCCAAAATTGGGAAAGTGTAGTAGAGAGTCCCCTCCAGCTTAAAACAAGAGAGCGTTAGAGGAAAGAATGAGGACTGTAGGCATGCATATGATTCCACCTAGCCACCTAGCTCTTGTGTATGGTGTTCTAGATCAAGAGTTAGTTATTAAGAAGTAAGCTAGTACAAGTACGAAAGAAAAGATGAGTAGATATCATTTTTTGTTGAATCAAGAAGTGCACCAGACTATAAATACACCCATAGAAGCGTAGTAGGCACCATTGTTTGGGAGTATGCTTGGGTGATTTTTTCCAGTAGCATCATTAGGATAGACTATTGGCACACAGACTGTTGGGAGCACTTCTATGGGTGCTGTGACCACACATACAATATGTGTCTAGTTTAGTACAACAACTGGGACACAAAGAAGTTCATCAAATTGGCTGCAGCCCATAGCAAGGCACGCGAGAGGCTTAAGAGGGTTAGGTTAGCCACCTAGAGGAAACACTAGTGGAGGTTTTGGGTTTGGATTAGGTCAAGAGATCTCACATCCACAGAAACCATCACATCAACCCCAACAACCATAACAAAAACCTCAAGTCTACTATGAGATGTCTCTCCACTTACCAGAGTATAGAGGGTTTAAAGATACAACTAAACATGTGCATGAGTGTGAGTTACTATGGTATGCTGAGGGAATTATAGCTTCAGATATGAAAGCAAGTCAATTTTTCACTATGCTTCAAGTGCATGCGCATATCTAGTATAGGAAGTATTAACCACATCATACTTTGGGGGAATAGAATGCTTTACACACTACGTTTTTGGTTGAGTTTCATATTCTAAATTTTGAGCAGAAAAGCATCAATTTACTCAAGGATATCAACTAGGGGTTTTCTGAAAGTGTGAGGGAGTATCAAGTATGTTTTAAGATTGTTTTGTCCAAAATATTTTATGAGATCCATCATAGTCAACACACACAATGGTTTTTTGGAGGATTTTTTACTCCATTCTGAAGGGTTTTATCTAATAATACATATGTACATCTGCACAAGGCCTTGGAATAATCTCTACACGCTGAGGTGGTTGGAAGTGTTGATATAGGGGTGAGCCTATTCTTATAGGTGCAAATCACAACCATGGAGAAGCAATTGGAGAAGTTCTCTTCCAACTTAGCACACAAGATGTGTATTGGTATATGGTGCATTGATTGTGAGGTTAAAGAACATACTAAGGATATTTTCCGACGTAAGTCGGTACATGCGTTATTATTATATTATGAAATGTTCCACAAGGAGCGTGATGTTCATAATTTTTCTCTCTTGCAATGCACGATTAAGAATAACGTATCCATGTATTGCATGATTTTCTATGTTTATACCCATGAAATTGTTGATTGTAGACTGATTTATCTTATCCATGAAGTCATTGAGACATGAGTGCACTATACTAGTGTGGAGAGTGGATTAAAGGAATAAGAAGGAGAACATAATGAAGGGTGCAACAATGGGGATAATATGAATGGAGGATATTGAGGTCGAGGTCGCGGTGGTGGTAGAGGTAGGTTTTCTCAAGGAAATTGTTATACTTGTGGGTCCCATGATCATTATCAGCATGATTTTCCTCAAAATATAGTTTTCTCATGGTGTGGGAAGCAACATAGGTTAGAGGATTTCCTGGACCTATATGAGCACATGATAAAAAATAATAAGAAGGAAAAGGGCACAGGGATTATCAAGGTACAACACATAAATGTTGATTAGTGGATGTCTAAGAATATGCATGATCCTGACTTACAGACCATGTTGGTCACTACACACATTTAGGTCATGCACATAGGAAAGCCTCTGAAGGAAAAGCCACTTATCATGATGGAGGAAGTAACACATTCTAAGTATCTATATGTGGCACACCAGAAGCAGGTTTACTAAGAGACCATGGGATTCATCTGGGATTTAGAGGGTGAAATACATTGTTTAAAGGAACAAGGGTGCGAGTGATAATGAGTGTAGAATATTAAGCTCCCACAAAAGGATGTGGGTTACCAAAAAGAGGTGTGTAAGATGTTGTGCCAAGAGAATATCATCCCACTACTAGGAGAATGGCTATAAGTGAAAGTTCCACACACTATATTTGAGAGCAAGTGAAATATATTACATGCAAACTTACCACCACAGAATCATGAATTTGACAAAGAAATTACACTTTATGCGATAATAGATGGGTGGTTAGTAAGCAACATCTTGAGAGATATAGGAGCTGAGGTAAATGTGTTAACTCTGAATTCATGGAATTAGATAGGAAGACCAACACTACAACCATCTTCAAATGTGTTGTATATGGAAAACAAGAATAATGTTATTCCACCTAGGTTTTTAAATGATGCATCCATTACCATTCAGGGAGCTAAGTTTACTGGAGACTTTGAGGTATTGGAGCTTCCTGAAGTAGATAAATTTCCAACATTACTTGGACAACCCTGGTGTTAAGAGAACAATGTTGATTTGTGTTTTAACAAGAGATACATCAGTTTTGAGGATAAAGAGGAGTGTTTGATCATACCATTACATGATAAGAAAGGAGAGCCTTATGTTGAGCCCCTGAGTGAAGAAGAGATTAATCAAATTTAGACATAGAAGGTGCGTGATCCAGAACATGTAGAATCATCGAGGGAAGGTATACTTCGATGGGAATATGCACAGTCAATTAGTGAAACTACTAGTACTGCTTGTGATAAATAGGATCATCGCATGTACAAAATGGTTAGGTACGAGATGAAAGGAAGAGTCACCTAGATTATTATGCCATGTATGGTGATGCATTTAGGTTCAACTCAAGTACCTAGATATATTGGTGAAGGGAAGTCCGATACATTCTTGGACACCATGGAGACTCAATGGTGGAATGAAGGAGATAGAAGAAATATGTTTGTCTATACCTTATGCAAGATAACAACGCACTGGTGGGAAACACATAGAGATAGCCTTTTGGAGTGGCTAGAAGTGAGAATCACCTTTTCCACCAGGTTTACTTAGGAAAATGTACCCATGTACATATACAAATATCATGGGAATACGTTTACCTCTTTCCACATCAGTAATTGTGAGTGACTATGGGCACAAGGTGAGGAGGATTTACCGCAATAACTTTGGGCATATAAGTTCTACTCCACATTGCATAGATGTACACACACATGGTATGTCCATGCTGAGCTGAAAAGGGAGACTACAAAATTGCATAAGATGACTACATGTATTGTTCAAACCTTTGATTATCTTTCTAATAAACCACATGTACATGAAGCTCTATAGATTATGAGGCATATCAATTTGGGGGATAACATGAAGAAAGAAGAGCTCTTGCTTGAAATGGTTGGTGAACCTAGTTCCAAGGTCTGCCTAGAAGTTAGGGAGACATATGAGATACAATTAGGTCATTCCTATAAGGAAAAGGAAAAAATAAAGCTAGTGTACATGATTGATGATGAAGAGGTAGAGAACATATATGCTAACCACATAGAGGGTGCACGCGAGGTCATGGATTTGGAAAATGACAAGGCACACACGTACCATATGGCCATGACTATGAATAAGGTTAGCATTGACACTAAAGATGAGCCTAAGGATGTAATAATTGGGAATTACTGGTCATAATAGGAGGTATCAAATATCATTGAGATCTTGAGTGACTTTTAAGATTTATTTCTAAGAGGTTACCATGAATTAAAAGGTGTGCATCCTTATTTAGGTGAGATGAGGATAGAGTTGAACAAAGGTGTGTGATCTGTTAGGAAGAGGCCTTACAAGATGAACCCAAATCTGTGTGTTAAGGTGAAAGAAGAAATTGATAATATGCTCAAGTCTAGAGTTATTGAGCAAATTGAAAAATATGAGTGGGTTAGCCCCATGGTTATCATCATTAAGAAGGATGGGAGGATCAGGGTCTATGTGGGCTACAGAGAACTTAATGCTTCATGTGTTATAGATCATTTTCCCACCCCTTTTACAAAAGGATATCCTTGGAGTAGTTGTAGCGCATGATATAAATTCATTTACAAATGGGTTCTCAAGATATCTTCAGGATCACATAGCGTACGAAGAACATGAGAAGACCAATTTCATTACTGAATGGGGAATATTTTCATACACATTTATGCCATTTGCATTAAAGAAGAATCCAACAGTATTCTCAGGCATTTTTGTGCAAGCATTTCATGATTTGATTCACAAGTTTTTGTAGGTGTACTTAGATGAGTAGAATTTTTATGGGCTTGCTAAATATCATTGTAATAATCTAAGGCTCATTATTGAGAGGTGTAGATAGTTAAGTATCTCTCTCAATATTAAAAAATGTATCTTTGATACACCTGTTGGAACTTTGTTTGGGCACATCATTTACAAAGAAGGATTATTGGTAGACTCGGCTAAGATAGTTGTGATTTTGGGTTTGGAAGAGCCTACCAATCAGAGTGAAGTGCATGGATTTTATTGGCATACTGGCTACTACAAGAAGTTTATCAAGGGTTATGTGAAAAATTCCTCTCCTTTAGAGGTATTGCTCAAGGGTAAAGGGAAATTTCATTGGGGTGATGTGCAACAACAAGAATTTGGGACATTGAAGGAGAGGCTCACCACTGCACCAATTTTGAATTTTCCTTCATGGGACAAATCATTTCATGTACACATTGATGCCTCTGGCATGGCGATTGGAGCAGTATTGGCACAACCAGTGGTAAGAATTTTTGATCATCCCATTTTCTTTGCAAGTAGGAATTTGACACCTACAGCTTATAATTACACTACCACAGAGCGTGAAGCCTTGTCCATGATCTACGTGTTGTATAAGTTCATACATTATTTATTGGCTGCCTCGTTTATTTTCTATATAGATAATATGGCACTGAAGTACTTAGTCAACAAGCCAGTTTTATAAGGGTGCATCTATAGGTGGAAACTTATTTTTTTAGGAGTTTGATTTCACAGTTGTTTTCAAACTAGATAAGAGAAATTTCGGGTCTGATCATCTATCCAAAATAAATTCTAGTGAGGACATGCACAACATTGAGAATATTATTCCTGATGCATAGTTTTTCCGGTTGAACCGCTTGCCCATAGATTTTGAAGACAACTATATTTCAGCACACTAGATTGGTGCCTAAAGGAGTGAATACATTAGAACAAAAGAATCTTGCTATATGTGTAACGCCTTATCAGCTGATTGGAGGATATTTATACAAACTAGGCTATGATAAGGTCTTACACTGATGTGTGCTTGAACACTAGCGTGAAGACACTATGGAGGAGGCTCATGGTGGAATAGAAAGAGGAAATTATGCAGGTGATGCCACTACATGCAAGATCCATATGGCTGTATTATGGTGGGAAACATTGTACAAGGACACCATAGAATATGTGAAAGCATGTGATCATTGTCAGCACCTTAGAAATCTAGGAAATAAAGATGAGATGCCACTTAGAATTGTTATGAGCACGAATCCTTTTGAGAAGTGGGATATTGACTTTGTAGCACCTATTGCACCACATGCATGTAGGTCTAAAGTGTGTTACATTATTAATTGCATAGATTATCTGATAAGGTGGGTAAACACTATACCTATGCAGAATTATATAAAAAAACACCAACAAGGTTCTTATGGAAAAATATTATTAGTGGGTATGGATGTCCATTAATATTAACCAACGATAGAGGAACTCATTTCTTGAATGAGACAATTGGAATTCTGTTGGCACAGTTTATAGTGGCACATCATAAAACTACCCCTTATCACGCTCAAGCTAATGGTACTGTAGTATATTTCAAAAAGATATTGGGACAAACATTAACAATAATCTATGATGTTGGAAGAAAGGATTGGGATGATATAGTATAAAAATGAGTATATGGTAACCGATGATGGTTAGTGGTGACCGACGTTGGTTTAGGGTTGACCAACGTCGGTTAAGCCAAAAAATCCTAGGTTTGCTAAAATGACAGATCTTGACAATCGCTTTTGGCAAGTTCTATCCATTGTCACAAATCAAAATGGAATATTGCGCTTAGATAAGCGGGCATGTGGTTAGAGGAAGAATAGGCATGTGATTTTAGGGTTGAACTAAGTCTTAGTTAATTAAGGTAAGTAGGACTAAGTCTTAGTTACAAGGAAACATGCTATGAATAGGTCTATGATGAGGTGTTATAGGTGATGTGGTGGGGTGAGATGTCTAGGTGAGGTGGAAATTAATTTAATTAAAGTATTTATTAATGAATATTGTGAGAATGGGTAATAATTTAATCATAGGTAATTAAACTAATAAACATGTGGGGTAAAGGGGGAGTGTGACCCAAATTTGGTGTCTACATTTTGCCCCTTTTTGTCACGTAGCTTGTATTGGTAAGAGACGCTGACAAAAATAGGAAGTGATTTCCCCATGTGTGGGTAAGAGTGGGGTTACCACAGGTGTGGGTGAAGGGGATCCCCCTCAAACTAGGAACTGATGAGGTGTCATACAAAATTGGTGAGTGGTTTGATAAATGTGTAGTTGGTGAAAGTGAAGGTAGGTGGGGAAGGGTATGAGTACTATAAGAAAGGGTGATGGTCAATTTGGGAAATAATAATAGGCCAATGTCAAATCGGGTAATGGGTAATGGTGAAATCAGGTAATAGGTAATGGGTTAGGGTTAAATTGGGTGATGGGTAATAGAAATCAAATGCACACACATGTGTAGACTACAACACAATACTAGGGGTAAGAACCTATAAAATCTACATCGTCAAAGGTCGATAGGTTTATCCAAACAAGGGTGAAGTGATTTAGGTATCCAGGGTATAGGATATGGTTCAGAAACATGACATAGGTTAGGTGCAAGAATGTTTAGGTATGTTCTGGTACACCAAAGGTTTGGTCAGGATAAACGACATGACAATAGGCAAGGTATAGGTTTTAAGTGAAAACAACATATGTAACAGTATCACAACGTATAACGAGTACATAGGGTCAATGGTCACACCAAGTAGGTAAGGTCTAGATAAATAGGTCATGGCAAGGGTAAGGCCAAGGTATAGGTAAAATATAACAAATCTTGAGATGCAACTAAGGAAATGTAAGGGTAGTTTGGGCTTGTAGGTAGGTTGCAATAAGTGTGGGTAAGGTCAAAGGGTAAAATGGGGTAAAAATGGGAGTAGCAGGTAACCAATGCTAGTTAGAAAGTAATCAACGTCGGTTTAGTATGACCGACATCGGTCAAGTTGGGTAGGGTTAGTAGAAAGAAAAATCTGTATTTTATGGATTCATTTGAACTTTTTTTGTGGGAAAATGACATAGTGGTGAAGTAAAAGTTGAAAAGTGATAGGACGAGACAGAGAGCTGAGTTGTCGAGCCTCGTAGTTGGTGATTGGCATTCAGTAGGTGGGTCCGCGAGATTGATTGGAGCCATTTGATTAGTTGTGAGGTGAGGAGTGGATTTGGTGATGACAGAGGTGGGAGAGGATTTGGGTGGACCTCTGACATAGGGTCCAGACATACCACCATGCCGATGGCACCAAGATGAGGTAGGATTCAATCCTCTTCGGTCATTTGGTTTAAAAATGATGTGTTAAATTGGTTCGGTAAAAAAGGGGGGGGTTTGGGTTGAAATGAATTTGTAATTGTAGGTAAAAACAAATGAAATGAGGGAGGGGGGTCCTAGATAGTGTAAATAGGGGTGGGAATGAAGGTAAGATAGGTTTGGGTAGGGTATATTAGGTGTTGTAGGTTGTTTGTGAGAAAAAATTGATAGGTGGGGGGGTTCGGTTTTTAATTGCACGAAAGAGACCAACATCGGTCAAGGGTTGGCTAACGTCGGTTGGCCTTGGCCAACATCGGTTGGCCTTAGCCAACATCAGTCAAATTTGAGATGACTGACATTAGTGAAATTAAACTAACGTCATTTGAGGAAAAATAATAACGGTTTAAGGTGACTGGCACCGGTTAGGGTTGAGGTGAAATAGGGGGAAGGGAAGAGTAGGGGGGAGGAAAGTAGTCAAGGGATGGCTAAGGGAAGGTGTATGTAGGGAAAATATGGGAAAGGGGTGTTTGGGTGATGGTGGGGGCGGCAAGTATAATAAGGGAGAATAGGTGTAACAGTATACTAGGAAAAAGGTGTAGTCGGGAGGATTGTGATTCAGGTTGGGTGTTGTGGGGAAATAGTTATGTCATGTAATAGGTGTGTTGGGTAAAAGGTATGTTGGGTATGGTTAAGGTTGAACAATGTTGTGTTTTTTAAGATGCGGGCTAGGGACCAACTGTGGATGAGGGATAGAGTACGGCCTTTGTTGCTAGTGGTACGATCAAGTGTGATTGTAAAGTGGAGGCACATAATGGATGTCGGCCTGATTGGGATCTGACATTACAAGCATATAGTTCGAGATCTGAGCTTGATGGTCACACTCATTGATAGATGGGATTCAATGACTAATACATTCCACCTACCGATGGGTGAGATCAATGTCACCTTGGAGGATGTATATAGGATCCTGCAGCTACCTATAGTGGGAGAGTAGGTTTATTTTTATTTCGTCAAAGGCATCAAAGGAGCTGATATTGGTGGTGTTTGGAGAGGCAATGGTAGAGATGAGGTACCATAGTGCAAGCCTGAGCTATGGGGACATGTACGCGGCCCATCTACAGGAGATGAGGTTGGTTATCCTAATTATGAAGGCAATGTGTTGCTTTGCATTGCCGGATATAGAGGATGGGATATTTCCACGAGCCCTGAAGGGGGTTTTGCATGACATGATAGAGGATAGGACATGTTTTGCTTAGGCACCAACATTATTGGTGTAGTTATACAGGGTGTTGGGGGTCTATAGGAGGATATAACGGTTTAGTTTGTGTTGTACATTTCTTCTTCACTATTGGTCATACGAGCACATCATATGTGTGCATCTAGTTGGTTTGCCCCAACCTGATGCATTTGATGCAGGATTGGTCTGAGTTGGTTACAAGCATTGGGTACCTGTTTGGGGAGAGTGTAGGGTTACTAGGGCTACACATGATGTAGCATATTAGAAGCGCATGATGGAGGGATTGTCAGGGGTTGACATCATTTGGAGGCCATATGTTGGCTTTCCTTCATATAGACATGTGGTCGTGGAGTTGGATGAGCTACAACTGCTCAGATGGATAGAGGGACTCTATGCCGACAAGCACGAGATGATTCCCATTGATAGGGTTAGATGACAGTTTGGGATGCCACAAGACATGGCTCCACCCTTCCCACAGTACATGAGAGATGATGTGGAAAGGTATATGCCTCTACCACAGCCGATGGTGCTGACAGGGTAGGAGGAGTAGGTGGTGGACTGACGGATTGATGATGTCAGAGTTACTAACTGATACAGGAAATGATGGGTGGCACAACTATGGGTAGCACCACCGAGGCTAGGGTAGCTTGACCTAGCCGCTATTACATTTTAGTAGGACACCTTACAAGGGTTGGTGGCCACCCTTTTGACATAGCTGGGAGTATTGCAGGGGAAACTTATAGGTTTAGAGGCACATGTTTCCACGTTATAGGCACAGGTGGTATCCCTGCAGGCCCAGGTTGTATAGGGATAGGTACCTAGACAACATCATGGGGATCATGATGGGGGGTAGGTAGCCACCCTATAGGCATAGGTAGCAAATCTGTAGGATAAGTTGGCCACTACATAGGCTCAGATTGTGGCCCTATAGGCCTAGGTCACAGTACAAGCACCTCCACAGGCCCAGGGACAGGGTCCCATATTACAGGAAATAATGGGACATGGTCCAATAGTATAGGGAGGAGGGAAGGGTTCACAGGTATAGGGGCCTAGGCTAATATTAGCATGATAGAGCTCATAGGTTACTATGAGACCTATGGCACCACCATAGACAGTGTCGATGGTGAGATTCAGGGATGCCCTGAATGAGTCTATATATTACCAGGATCACTTGACGATGGCCGAGATAGATGTCCCCTCTTATGCAAAGTACATAACACAGTAGGCCTTGAGTGAGAGGATGAGATCCCACACACATAGTGCAGAGAGTACAGGGAGTCGAAGATCCCCGAGACAGGGTTAGGGTGAGGCCACTAGTTCACGGAGGCCTGAACCAGCTACAGGCTAGGCGGAGGTGAGACCTAAACCCATGGAGGGTGGAGAGATGTTAGCAGGGCACTGAGATGGAGGAGAGGAGGAGGAGATAGATGAGACCAGTATGGACATTAGATGGTTTGATGATTGATGTGTCTGTATATCGTCATTTTGATTATTTTTGTGATATATATTGGCCTACGTGCCGATGATAGTGAGGATGTACATGAGATTTTTTGTGATTTGATTATATACCAGCCTGCGTTTCGAAGATAGTGAGGATGTATATGAGGGTCTTGACATAATTATATTATATCAGTGTATATTTGATTGATACATAGACTTTCCTTTAGAAATGGTGACATTTATGGCATGGATGTTGTACTTGTGTTTGTAAATTTCCATTGTTATTTATGTAGGCATGGTTTGGTCATGTTTTTGGTTTTGATTTAATTTCCAAGCCATTGGATAGTATGGAAAGATGAATGATGATGAATATGTATGTTATGGTTTAATTTTCCAAATATTTGCTATCGTGGAAATAAAAAAAATGATAAATGGATGATCTAATGATGTGTTAAAAGTGGTAGGTAGGTGTATATGTGTGTTAATTGATGTTTGTTTTAATTTCCACTTGTTGATATAAAATGGAAACCAACTAAGGTAGAATGTAAATAGGAAAATGAGGGGGAATTGGTTAGGGTAAAGGGTGGCCGAGCTATCCTCCAAGGGTCCCCATGCCCTCGGAATGCCACCTACATAGCCCTGATGAAAAGGGGCCTCATGTCGATGTAGTTATCCTATAAGCTAAGGAAAAATATGATGAGGGAGGAATGGGTTGGTATGTTTTAGGCATGATTGAGTCTATGTCATAGGCATGGTTGAGTTTAGGTCATAGGCATGGTTGAGTCTAGGCCATAGGCATGGTTGATTCTTAGGTGAAAGTAGAAATCTTTAAAATGTAGTTTTCGATGGCCTAGTCCTGTTATAGGAGAATCAATAGGTGATGTAGAATGTAGAATGGTAAGAGGTGAAAAAAAGAACTACCTAATTGACTAAAACCATAATGAGGCTATCGTACCAAAGATTGACTTATGAACATAAGACCCTAAAGACATTACATGATTGACTACGCTAAGGTTGAATAAAGTCACATGATCACGAAATGTCATGTTTGTGGCAAGTCCCTTGAGAAGATAGAAAATTAGGGTGAAAAGGCAGTGAGGTGAAAATGGGTGGTTTAGCGTAACTTAGTGTACGATGGCATGTGTACCTAACAAGAATCCCATGATAAAAAATAGGAAAGTTCATGACTAAAAAGTTATCATTTTCTTCTTTTGTTTGTATTTTTAATATATTGATTGATGCGATAAGTCTATGTGGGATGATTATATTATCTCCTTGAGGTCTTCGTGAAGCTGATCAATGTGGGAAGCTTCTAAATATTTTATTTTGTTTATTATTATGCAAGAATAATTCTCTTTTGATGAGAGACTAAGTACCATATGGCTAGCTTTGTATAGTTGTCCTTCGAGGGAGCAGTCTATTTATAATGGCAAGATGGGGAGAAGAGATGTCCCTTTTGAGGAAGTCATCTTTTCGCTGGAAATTTGACTCAAGGAGTTGAATCCCATTTTGCTTTTGGATGTTTAAGTCATGGAAGAGAATATAGATGAAGATTAGGTTCTTTTTTAAAAGACAAAACCATAGCACACAGAGGTTAACTTATGAAAAATATGGTTTCAAGTGATGAACGACCATGAGATTCCATCTCTGAAAAAGATGAAAAGTATCCATGAGAATCATGCCATGAGTAGATCCGTGGTATTCATATTGAAGAACAGATTGAAAAGTGATGAGTAATCACATGATTTTTGTTTAGTCGTTGACCCCAAGAATAGGTAATATGAAAGGTGAAGGGTGGTCAAGGGACAAGCCAAAAATATACATAAGGTGATATAGGACTTGATTCAACAATAAAATGTTTGAATATGTAAGGTGTTTAGGGTTTAGGTTCAAGTTTACCTTCAAGTGAAGACAAACAATAAGAACATGATCCAGAGGTATGAGTAACGATATAGGGTCCAAGCCAATTAGGAGCAAATTTTCTCTGTTTACTTTTTTATTTTTTAGTTACATGTTGATTTTCCTTCAGGACGAGGTCACTGACCTGGAAGGTTCGTTCATGGACACATTTATCGTAGGCACACTTGATACTTTTTTGGTAGATTTGGAGATGATCAAGAGCATTGAGATGATGTTCATCTAACACCTCAAGTTGTGTTAAATGGTCTTGGATAAAGTCATCATCCTTGAGCATGTCTTGTAGTGAGATGCAGAGAGATGAAATCTAGACTTCAAGAGGCAAGACAACCTTGGTACAGTAGACCACAGAGAAAGGTGTGGCAGCACTCGAAGTGCGGATACTAGTCTGATAAGCCCATAAGGTGAACAAAATATGCGTATGCCAATCCTTCCAAGTATCGTCAACTAATTTCATAAGAATTTTGTTCAAGGTTTTATTGGTTGATTCTTCTTGGCCATTGGTTTGTGGGTAGTAAGGTGACGAGAAACTGAGTTGAATTTCAAAAGCGTCACAAAGCTTTCATAGGGTTTTTTTTTTGAATTGCTTGCTGTTATCAGTGATGAGGCAATGAGGGACACCAAAGTGAAAAATAATGTGATGGTTGATGAATTCAAAAATTTTCTCAGCTTTTATGGAAATAAGGGGAATGGATACTATCCATTTAGTGTAGTATTTAGTAGCGGTTATAATCCATTGATGGTGTTGTGAAGAATGAGGATTGATCTCTCCAAGAAGATCTAAACCCCATTGAGACAAAGGCCAAAGGTCTCGTGCGACCTGTAAGGCATGAATATGGGTGTGATGAAGATTAGAATTTTGCTGGCATTTTACACAATGTTTGACATAGTCACAACAATCACGGTTTAGGGTTGGCCAATAATAACCTAGGCAAAGAATGCATTTAGTGACAATTAAGCCACTAAAGTGACCTCCACAAATTCTGTCATGAAATTCCTTCATGGTGTAGGGAATTTCAGAACGTAAGAAAATATCATCAAAGTTGTGTTTATAAAGAAGACCACCCATGATAACATAGTGAGATACACCTTTAAGAAAGGTGCATTGTCCATTACAAGTGAGACCAGGAGGCAAAATGGAAAGGGCAAGGTAGTCTACAAACAACTTACACCAAAGGTCACGTGGGTCAAATTCGATGATTCCCACGAAGTTGACATCTCGAGATAAATAAGAAGTTGTTTGAAACCTTTGTATTGTGAAAAAGATTTTTGAGTCAGCAGGCGAAGCGGGGATTTGAGAAGTTAGGCAGGCCATGGTATGTGCAAATTCATTAGTAGAAATTAGGGTGGTTTAAAGTTTGTAACAGTCAAAGGTAGTCAAAAGTATGTCGACATGATGCTTGTACTTTTGGAGTATTTTGTTACGAAAATGGTATGTTCTATTGACTTGGTTTATAACCAGTGGAGAATCCCCAAAGATATTAATTGATTTAACATCTAGGGTGATGGTAGTTTGAAGGCATAATACGAGTGCTTCATATTCGGTGATGTTGTTAGTACAATCAAAATCTAGTTTGAAAGATAAAGGCATAGGTTCACCATCAAGAGGAATGAGGATAACACCTGCACCGCCTCCACGCTGACATTTGGAACCATCAAAGAATAAGGTCATCTGATAAGTGGTATTGTCCAAAGAGAGGGTTACAATGGATTCATCCAAAAAATTGAAGTTAGAGGGTTGATCTCCAGAAAGACGTGCATTTGCTAGTTGGTCAGTAATGGTTTGGCCGTTGATAGATTTTTGGTGGATGAATTCAAGGTCAAGGTATGCAAGAAGCATGAGCCAACGTGTAACACATTGATGTTGGTAGGGTTTGGCATACATGTAATGTAGGGGATGAGTGTTAGTGATAAAAAAGGTTTTGTGATTGAGTAGGTAATGATGAAGTTTAGTGGTGACAAAAAATAAGGCCCTTTGGTCCCTCGACGAATAAACACCCTTCATCACATTCACCTAGCCATGGCCCCTTCACCCCACTAATATTAATTTAATTAAATTAATTAATGCATTATCCTCACTATATTTATTATTTAAATATCTTATTTTAAATAATATCCACACATACAGTTCACTTAGACACCTCACCAAGCCAACTCAACCTAAGACCTATTCTTAGTAAGTTTCCATAACTAATTGAGTCTTACTCAAACCCTAAAAAGAAATGCCTACATTCCCTCTAACCACATTCCCGCATGCTCACAAGAAGCTCCCAGTCTAATCCATGGGTTAATGACATGAGATCCAAGGAAATCAAGAGGATCTCCCTAGTTTAGTAAACCTAGGAAATCCCACCTTGACCGACGCCGGTTACCCCTAACCATCGCCGGTTAAGCCAGAACCGCCGTCGGTTACCCTTTTAACCCCAAAACAACCTTATTCTCAAGGTTGGAAGTTGGAAGTTGGAAGAAAGAAGTAGAAGGTTGGTGAGCATTAACACATCTCAGAGAGATAACACATCTTCAGAGAGTGAATTCCAGTGAGAATCCACATGCAAGGAAGGAGATCAAACATCTTTTCCTGCACAGCCATCCCAGCCATGATCTGATCTAACCAAGCAAAGAGGAATGTACATGCAGTCCATGCAGAAGATTTCCTTCAGTTGGTGATCACTTGCAACCTTCAAACCTCTCATCAGCACCTCCATCCCTCACTCACAGGCATTCAGGACCAGAATCCAAGTAAGTATAACATCATACTTTTCTGGTTTATTTCATTTCATCATCATTTTATCATCTATTGTTTACCTAGCCACCTATTGACCTTCTCCAACATTTCCACCTCCATATACCCATTAAAACCTCACCAAAGCCTACCCCAGTCACCCAATACCTCATCCCGACCAACCAAAGTCCTTTGTGCAATCACAAAGGAGACCCAAAGCTTGTTCTGTGGCATTTCCAGATTTCCACAGTAACCGGCACCAGTTACACCTGACCGTCGTCGGTTACCCTTAACCGACATCGGTCTCTGTATTTTCCCATACAGCCCAGAACAGAGACCTACCCACCAAATTTCATCTCACCCTCATCCACCTGTGATCTACCTGAGACCTCTGTCAAACCTACAGAACCCAGAACCAATCATTTGACCTTTGGATTCTATTCTAGCTTAGCCTGTTAGATTAGATCTATTTCTTATTGTGTTTTAAGTGATATACCTAAATCATTTCAAATTACAATAGGATTTACTTTGTTTACAACATTAAATTGTTTAAAATAGTGGACTGACAGCCATCTAGGAAGTATCACACTTCCTGGATCTAGCATACGCTAGGCAGTTCACTGCCCATATTGTTTAATTCCTTCTGGTGGTCTTGCTTTGCATTACAGGTAGTTCCTCCTAGCCAAAAGGAAGCTCTCACAATCAGCTGTGGATTCAGAAGTCATACACATGCAATAACCCATCAACCAACATTTGAACAGGTATTCCTCCTACGCCCGTTACCCTATTTGTTTCGTCAACACTTCAAAGAAACGATCTAAGAAACAGGTGAAACATTTTGGCACACCCGGTGGGACCCATCCGGGGTTCCTTGCATTTCATTCATTCCTAGGAAAAATTGTGTGTTTGTTTCCCTTCTAAAAAGCATACACACTAATTTTCTTCCTTGGTAACCCACCTCTTCTTTCTATTTTCTCTAAAGGAAACTTTTCTTTTGGTGTAATTAAAAAGAACCATTTCTTCATGTTTTCTGCATTGTAGTGAAAGAGCATCCCTCTTCCTCTTCATCTTATTGTGTCATCCAATTTCACATCTCGATTTGGGCTTAAAAATAAGTGCATTGCATTCTGATTTATCACATTAGCTCACATTAATTGAGGGCAACCTATACGCTGGAAGTCATGCCCAGCTGATGGTTGACAAACGAATCGTAGAAAAGCACTTCTTTCCTTTTCTCTTTCTCTGAGTCTTACCAAACCTCACAAAATTTCAAAATACACACATTCTTAAACAACATCTTACCTGGAAGAAGTTGTAGGTGATCACATGATCACGACACAGTGGGCACCCAACTCGCTGCTCTGTCGAGTCATACTTCAGAGTGAAGCCCGCCCCCACCATAACATACCTGAAACCTCACCTTTTAGATCTCCTTCTTTGTAGGAAGCCATCCTCACCAAAAAACTCTATTTCACAATTCATGTGTCAGTCCCTAAATAGCATAAGCTAAACAAACATAATAGAAAAGGGCACTCCTAGGATCACATTTTTCTTAGTGTTTCTGCTTGGCTTGCATTTTGAGGTGAGAGATCACGTTCTTCACTTTTTTGTTCATCCTTGCATGCTCCTCATCACAGCTGGTGTATTCCGGCTTCACCTGAGTGTGCCTGGGCCATATCACCATCATTCTCAGAATTCTGGGTCTGATTCCACACCATATTTTAATTCACAACCACTTTTCTTTCATCACTATTTCAATTTCACAGTAACCGTCGTCGGTTACCTCTGACCGCCATCGGTTATACCCAACCGACGTCGGTTCCAGGTCCTTTTGCTAACCTACTCAAAAGGACATTTTTATTCATTTTCTTCCACTTTTCACAGTCCCTGTCACTACCATCATACCCATTGACATTGTAAACATCATCAGATTTGGCATACCTGTCAGATTTTACCTTCTACCTGGGTTTTCACTCACTGTCCATTTTCTACAGTGACCGGCAGTGGTTACCCCTGACCGGCGTCGGTTTTCCATAACCGGCATCAGTTAGCCTATTTCACATTCCAACCACCATTTGGTACCTAATCCACTTTTTGCCACCAGATTCACCTGTTCCTACTATTCTCTGTGTCATTTACAGAGAAGCAACCCTACCTGATCAGTACTGGTTCACATGGTGCTGACCCGAAGACAAGCAAGCGCACTCGTATTTCATGCCAGTTGTCAACCACTCCCACCTAGTCCTTCACCACCTTCCATTTTATCACCAGCCATGGAGCCCATCCAGCCTATTACTATCGCTACTGGAGATGAGGAGTTCACACGACTCCTTGACCAAAACCCTGCCGCCTTGCAGTTCTACCTTTCCCACTCATCCACTCGAGATGCCTCAGGTCAGTTGATATACGGCATGCCCATATCTATCCCCCCGACTCTCGCTCCCACTCCCGCATCAGCCCCATCTGGCTCCATGCTACCCGCATCTACCTTACCCCCAGTCGTTTCACAGCTAGGTCTATACCCGCTATAACTGCCGTGTCTGCTACCTCCGTGGCACCTGCTACATCCACCATACCCGTGACAACTACCCCAAACACAACCTCATCCACCCCTAATGTCTCACACATACCCGTAGCTACATTACCACCTCCAGTGTCAGTGACCCCTACCCCATTTCAGAACGTGGTCCTTTCCATTCCACAATCATTAGCCCCTATTGCCACTAGGGTTACCACAACCCTTCCACCCCCATATACATACTACCAACAACCTCCCGTTTCATCCATTATACATTCTACTATACGTACCCCCTATTTCACTGCCTTCTTCTCAATCAACCTACATGGCAGCCCCATACACTGGAGTGCCACCCCTGTTATATGCCCAAAACCAACCCTCTCATGCTATAGGAGGCACCCAATCATCACAACCCACCAACGACCTAATTAAATTGATGTTGGACAAGATGCAGACATTGGAGGCATCGGTTTCCAGCTCCCGCAACACTCTCACCTATGACAAGATTTGCAACAAGCCCATTCACCCATCCATTCCTATCCGCTCATACCCCGTGCATTGGGAAATGCCTAAATTCAATCGTTTCAATAGCAAAGAAGACCCGCAACAACATTTGCAGTCGTTCAAACATGGGTGTTATCTGATCACTCATGATGATGCCTTGCTCTTGAGGACCTTTCCCATGTCCCTCACTGGACCTACATTAGATTGGTATAGTGGGTTACCAAGACACTCTATATTCTCATTCAATCAGGTAGCCCAAGCCTTCTTGGATCATTTCTCTATCAATATTGTCAAGAAGGTTACCATGACCGATCTATACTCCACACGTCAGTATGAGGACGAATCTATCACAGATTTTGTCACTCGCTGGCGTAGCCTGATCAACCAACTTACCTTCCAACTGCCACAAATAGAACTCATCGAGCTCTTCACACGGGCTTGTGCTAGGCATATCTCACCGACCTTGCAGGTCCAAACCTTCCAAACATTCGATGAAGCATTCACTATGGCACGAAAGTTAGAGATTCGGGCCATCGAAGAGAAGAAAATCCAATTACGCAATAAGAATTCAACATTCAAGTCGAATGATACCTCTTCTTCTTCCAAACCACAAACCAATTATTCAAAAGCTAAGGGCACCGCTAACGTAGTGGTACTCAAGGCCGGCCCAGCACATCCATCAAATCAGGCTACCCCTTCATCTAATCTCTCACCTGTCTAGACTTTTCAATTCAGACGAGAGCAGTGGAAATATACCCCAATTGGGGAGCCTTACTCTTCTATCTTAGAAAATCTTATCAAAGCCGGAGCCATCACTCTTCCACCCATAAAACCACACACTGGTTTTGACCCTGCTCGCCCCATGCCCGCATGGTATAAAGAACATGATTTCTGTAATTATCATCGAGTAAAGGGTCATAGTGATGGCAACTGCATCACTTTCAAAAATATTGTCCAAGAAATGCTCGAGAAAGGTGAGTTAACCATGGATAATCCTAATGCACCTGCCAACCAAAACCTACACATCTTCAAGAAACCATTTCCCAACCATGCCCCTTCATCTGATCAAACCGGTGAGACCTCAACTCATGATACCCATACCCGTGAGGTCCACGCTATCTTTAATGACATACCTGTCACCTCCCAATTACCCCATATTCCTTCCATAGAGGAGATCCTAGCCCAAAATCCTCCTTCCACGTCGAAACCAACCTCCCATGTTCCTTCACCAATAGAGGAACACCTTTCATCTCCTTCATCACCTACGGAGGAGTCTTCCGCTAACATTGAGACCATCTCACCCCTGGCTTCACCACTTAGAGAACCTTTACCCACAGTACCTCCTCCACCCATAGAGGAGCACCCATTACCTCCTCCACCCATAGAGGAGCACCCATTACCTCCTCCACCCATAGAGGAGCACCCATTATCTCCTCCACTTATAGAGGAGCTCCCATCATCTCCTCCACCCATCATAGACCCAGTTGAGATACCTTTGCCTCTTGGCGAGCATTCTCCATCAGCTACCCAAAATCCTACAGACCTACTTTCGGCTCTCTTACCCACGGAAGCTGAAGCTAGCCAATTCCCCATCTCTAAGACACATTTTACGGGAATTGCCATTAGGTCCTCACCAACTCCACCTACAGACATTCCATTCTCACATTTGGCTGATCACTTAGATTATGTGGATAGGGCTCTACTATGGGGGTGCCTTTTACTTCCCATCTCAACACAGATGCAGAGATCCCTTGCTGATACCTCCACTATCTACCCAAAAATATTTCGACCAATCAAACCAAACACAACCACCTCTATCACAACCCCTTCCATGACACCTGTTATAGCTCAAACCACACCCTTACCCATAACTCAACCTACACCTAAACCCAAACCCATACCTACAACATTTTCCTCAACTAAACCCATTACCACTTTAGGGGTCACCCCGACCACCAGCCTTACTCATCCACCTATCAAACTGGATTTAGCTACATCCTCCAAAGTCAACACCATACCTACTCCAACACCCAAACAGAAGCACCAAACCCATAGAACTCATACCCCGGCTGCACCAATCACACCTGCACCTGTCCCATCCGTCTTAGGATCTCAGCTTCCCAACATGGTCAAGAAACCTCCACCCATCAATAAACCAAAAACACAACAGCCCATTCCTTCCTCACAAACCTCTGACCTACCCAGATGCCCACCCTGAATTACACCTACACCTGCATCCTCTTTACCACCCATACCTCCAATACCCTCAGCTATTGCTTCTCTACCCACTACACTTCAGTCGCTTGTCTCTCACACCTCAAGCACGACCCACGTCATCTACCTTCACAGCACCCCCATTATCCCCATGGGTAACTCACCCTCTTCCTCCATCTACTTTTCCTTCTAGACCTCATACACCCACATCACCTTTACCCAAGAAGGTGCAACCCAAAAACAAAACTCCACTACCCCACAATAAGGTAGTCAAAATGACCACACACCCTCCTACCCGTCCATCTACTATACCCATACCTAAACAAACATGACCGACACCTAAAACCACACCAGCACCCAAACCCATGGCTCGACCCCCTCCTCTTCTAAAGACCATTCCTCAACAATCACCTACACCTACACCCAAACCCACGTTCACTTCCCATTGTGATCCACTAGCAGGGTCTTATGCCAAAATTTTAACCAACCTCCTTGAGACTTCTGTCATCACATTACCGCCACTCAGACCTTACGACCCCCTCAAACCCAAGCCAAAAGGGTTTGACGATACTAAAATTTGTGCATACCATCGTGTGCCAGGACACGATGTGGAGAACTGTAAGGCCTTGAAAACCATCCTTATCCAATTGTGTCCACCAGAAACCAACTTTGACGATGACGACCTTCTCGATGAGGATCCTGCTACACCAATACCCATTCCCACACTGCCCACTCAACAACCACAACCTCCACCCTCACAGCTCCTAGAGCCACACCCAAGATTTGAAATTAACATGGTTTGCATCAGAGAACTTGCCACGCCACCACCCAAATGTCATTGCACCCAACTCACCTCACAGGGTTTTTCTCCTCCAGTAGGTTTTTTCCCATCGTGTCATTATACCACTCACCCTACACCTTCTCCATTTTCCAACTCCCCTCAAATCAACATGATACATGTCACTACACGTGCGTAGAAGGGTAAAGAAAAGGAAACTGACCCACCAACCAATCCTATACCCAACATACCATCTACACCCATACCTAAAATCACTATCCGTGGTCCCACGTACCCCATTTCTAATGGTGTCACACATCACACCATGCTCAAACAATTACACCAATCTCCCCTCAAAATGTCCCTATATGACCTCATTCAAACCTCAGAATCCCATCATCAAGCTCTCATGGAGGTTCTTCAATCTATTGAGGTTTTACCCAATGACCCTACACCCGTAGCCTCCATTATCACACCCCATCATGTAGCCTCTCTCACCAAATTACCACCTTCATCTTCACCCCACCTTGTTCACCAAGTGGCCTCCCTTAGCTTCTCAGAGGAAGAGATCACACCACACCAAAATGATGACCCAGACCCAGCCCTCTTCATCTCTATCCACATCGATGACATACGGGTATGCCATGTGATGATTGATGGGGGCACTAGCATTAACATCATTTCATCCCATGCATTCACTCAAATGCGCATACCTGACAATTACATGCATAAACATCCTGGTCATGTTGCATTCATTCAATGATGCTATCACCTCTACACTAGGCACTATCATCCTCCACATTCGTGTGGGCCCCCACACTATTCCAGAATTGTTTTACATTTTGGAGGGGGAATTCCAATATAACCTGTTGCTTGGTAGACCCTGGATCCATGTCATGGGTTGTGTTCCTTCCACTTTGCATCGTTGTGTAAAGTTTGAACATGAAGGACACACTTATACCATTCCAGCTGACCCATCACCTTTTAAAACATGCAACATGCTTTACCAACCCAATGATGTGCTCATACCTATCAAGCCATCTACCTCCATGACCACTACCGCTTCACCTACACCTCCACCTACTAGTACAACCACTGCTTCTACCACACATACCTCCTCCATTCCTACCACTGCCATAACCTCCATGGCTGACCCATCAACTTCCCAATCCATTAACTCCACCTCCACATCGACCTCCAACACATTATCCATACCGGCTACCTACATACCAACCACTGATCCCTTGGAAGGTGTTTTTCAATGCCTCACTCTGGGGGAGTACCGCCTATATAGTGTCAACACATTTCTTACTCCACAAGAGTATGGAAGCCTTCACCAACACCCTCGCTATGATCACCATATAGGAGAACATCTCCTTTATGGTCCTCCTCACCTTCGTACTAGTCTCACCTATGGGGGACTTGATACTACCACTTACACACCTGAACCACCATCACAAACCCACCCATTTTCCACTGACTTCCAATCACTTACCAATCACCATTTTTCCCACACCTTCCTACACCGATGTGCATGGAAGGGTTTTGGTTTTGGATTTTATGAGCAAGGCCGCCATACCATTATTCCATGTACCACCCACAAACATAACGACCATAGTGGTATCGGCTTTCCCGAACCACCTACCAAACAGGCCCGCATTGAACTCATTAAGGACACTAGCTCTTCTCCACCTTCTTCACCCACTCCACCTTCATCACCATCCTCACCGACGGAGTCGATGGATCCTGAATCTATCCCTCCTAACTTTTTTTTTTCATAAACACCATTTCCTTGGGGCCTCTGACTTATCAACGCGAGGGCGAGGCCCCTTCCACTCTTCCCTTCCTGTATCCTGAAATGATCGATGACGACACACCTACAATTAACGTCGTTCAATGTCAGGATGATGAATCCATACTCACCTACCTTGGTGCAGAAGACTCATATATTCATCGGTCGTTACCCTCTGAGACGCAAACCATGTTGAATGAATCGACTATCGAGATCAACATTCATACTCAGGATGACCCGCACATCCTAAAGATCAGACAATCTTTAGATGTTGCTGAACAGGAAGCCATCACTTCTTTTCTCAGAGATCATAACCACACTTTCACTTGGTCTTACGCAGACATGCCTGGTATTGACCCCACCATAGTGGTCCACAATATCGTAACCATTCCCGATGCCAAACCCATCAAACAAAAGCTGAGGAAAATGCACCCTCGCATTGCTCTTCTCGTCAAAGAAGAACTTCAGCGCCTTCTTTCAGTTTCCTTCATTTTACCCATTGATTATCCTCATTGGATTTCTAACATTGTCCCTATCACTAAAGTGACAGGGGGACTCCACATTTGCATGGACTTCCATGACCTCAACCTAGCCTGCCCAAAAGATGACTTTCCCTTACCTACCATTGACCAGCTGGTTGACCTCACCACTGGTCATGAGATGCTATCACTCATGGATGGCTTCTCAGGTTATAACCAAATTTTGCTTTCCCCAGAAGATCAACACAAAACCTCATTCATCACCCCTTGGGGGACCTTCTGCTATCGAGTCATGCCTTTTGGCCTTAAAAATGTTGGTGCCACATATCAGCAGGCTATGACTTACATCTTCCATGATATCATGCATCACATATTGGAAGATTACGTGGATGATCTCTTGGCCAAATCTAAATGCCGCTCTGATCACCTTGCCATCCTCAAAACCATCTTTGACCACCTCATTAAATATTGCATCCGCCTTCAGCCTAAGAAGTGTGTCTTCATGGTTCTCTCAGGAAAGCTCCTGGGATTTATCATTTCCCTCCATGGTATAGAAGTTGACCCTGCTAAAGTCAAGGCCATTCTGGAAATGCCTCCACCCACTAACCTTAAACAACTCCATAGCCTACAAGGTAAGTTACAGTCTATTCGCCGTTTCATTTCACAATTATCTGATCGGTGCCAACCATTTCATCATCTACTCAAGAAGGATGTCTCCTTTAAATGGGATGATGACTGTCACAAAGCTTTTGAGGCCTTAAAACAATACCTTCTCCAACCACCCGTACTTATCCCACCTAAAGATGATCAACCTTTTTATCTATACATATCCGCTACCGATCACTCCTTGGGAGCCATGCTCGCTCATCGCGATGAACAACACAGGGAGCAGGTGGTTTATTACATAAGCCGTACTCTTTTGGACTACAAAACCTGATACACCCATCCCAAAAAACTTTTCTTAGCCTTATTTTTCATTGCCACCAAACTCCGTCATTACCTACTCAACCACAAAACCTATGTTGTGACCAACACCGACCCCTTACACTTCATGTACACCAAACCTTATCAAAATCAGCATGCCGCACGATGGCTTATGCTTTTAGCTGATCTTGACCTCGAATTCATTCATCAAAATTCCATCAAGGGCCAAGCTATCACTGACCAATTGGCTGATGCACCTATTTTCGGGGATCAACCCTCTAATTTTGACTTTCCAGATGAGTCGATTGCTACCCTTTCCCTGGACAAACCTCCTTATCAAATGACACTCTTTTTTGATAGTTCCAAGTGTCAGCATGGGGGTGGGGCTGGTATTATCCTCATTCCTCTTGATGGAGAACCCATGCCTTTGTCTTTCAAACTAGATTTTGAATGCACCAACAATATTGCCGAATACGAAGCACTCGTACTAGGTCTCCAAGCCACCTATTCCCTAGATGTCAAATCAATCAACATCTTTGGTGATTCTCAATTGGTCATAAACCAAGTCAATGGTATGTACCAATGTCGTAACGAGATACTTCAAAAGTATAAACATCATGTAGACATACTTTTGACCACCTTTGATCGTTATACCCTTCAAACCATCCCACGTTCAACCAACAAATTTACAGATACCATGGCCTGCTTAGCTTCCCAAATACCCACTTCACCTGTCGATTCTAAAATCTTTGTCACCGTACAATGACTCCAATCACCTTCTTATTTACCTCATGATGTTTACTCGATCAGAACTGCTACCCCTGACCTGAGTGACCTTTGGTATAAACAATACTCTGACTACCTTTCTCTCTCCATCTTACCTCTTGATCTCACCCGTAACGGACAACGCACCTTCCTTAAAAAGGTCTCTCATTACGTTATCCTAGGGGGACTCCTCTATAAACATAGCTTTGATGGTATTCTCTTACGATGCCTCACAAGTTCTGAAATTCCTTATACCATTAAGGACATTCATGATGGCATATGTAGAGGTCACTTTAGTGGCCTTGCTATTGCTAAGCTTATTCTTTGCCTAGGCTATTACTGGCCGACCCTTAACCATGATTTTTGTGACTACGTCAAACATTGTGTAAAATGCCAACAACATTCCAATCTTCATCATACACCCAGTCATGCCTTATAGGTCACTCACGACCTTTGGCCCTTCTCTCAATGGGGTTTGGATCTTGTCAGAGAAATCAATCCTCATTCTTCCCAACACCATCAATGGATCATTAGTGCTACCATATACTACACAAAATGGGTGGAAGCCATACCACTCATCTCCATGAAAGTTGAGAAAATATGTGAGTTCATTAACCACCACATCATTTGTCACTTTGGTGTTCCTCATCACCTCATCAGTGACAATGGAAAACAATTCAAAAACAAAACATTGCAAAAACTTTGCAACACCTTTGGCATTCAGCTTAGTTTCTCATCACCTTATTACCCACAAACCAATGGCCAAGCTCGAATCCACTAACAAAACCCTCAAAAAAATTCTCATGAAAGTGGTTGACGATACTGGGAAGGATTGGCATACGCACATTCCTTTTTCCTTGTGGGCATACCGCACTAGTATTCACACTTCCACTGCGGCCACACCATTTTCTCTGGTCTACGGTATAGAGGCTGTTGTGCCTCTCAAATTCTAGATCCCCTCACTCTGTGTTTCTCTCCATGACATGCTTACTGATGATGATTTCATTAGGACCATTTAGCACAGCTAGAGTTATTAGACAAACATTGTCTTAATGCTCTGGATCACCTTCAAGTTTACCAACAATGTATCAAACGTGCCTATGAAAAACATGTTCATGAACGAACCTTCCAAGTTGGTGACCTTGTCCTAAAAGAAAATCAACACGTAACAAAAGCAAAAAAAAGTAAACAGGGAAAATTTGCTCCTAATTGGCTTGGACCATACATCATGACTCATACCTATGGATCAAGTGCTTATCGTTTATCTTCTCTTGAGGGTAAACCCGAACCTGAGCCCCTTAATGCCTTGCATCTTTAACCATTCTATTGTTGACTCGTCATCCTACTTCACACTTTTTCTCTTCCCATACCTGTACCTTGAGTGCCATTCACTCCATACACCTCCCTAACGATTAAACACGAATCATGTGAGTACCCGCCCCTCGTTATATTCTCTTAAATATGTTTACCACGACATTGCACATAACATGATTCTCATGGATACTTTTTGTCTACCTTTAGATGAGATCCCATGGTCATTTCACCTTGACCTTTAAGCAAGAGTCCTATCTTTCACCTTGGTCTTGTCCATGACTTCAAAAACCTCATATGGGACCAAACTCCTTGAGTCAAACTTCTAATAAAAAAGATGACTCCCTCAAAAGGACATCTTCCTCTCGACCAATTGTTAATATAAATAGACTGCTCCCATGAAGGACAACTATGTAAAGCTCTTCAAAACAAATGAGAGCAACTGAAGCTTCCCACATCGATCAACTTCATGAAGATCTCAAGGAGTTCAATTTTTCTCATATAGCCTTCTCGCATCGATCAGTCTATCTCAACTATAAGTCAAAACACTCAGCCTTTTTGTCATGGACTTGCCCATTGTGATCTCGAATCTCTTGCCCGAAGTGCATGCTACCTCATACCATCTAAAAATTACCTACTCTTCACCCTGTGAACCATTCCCACTCTCATTTCCTACTACCTCAAGGGACTTCTTGGAACTTAGATATTTGGTGATCATGTGACTACTTTTCATCGTAGAACAGTCCATTGTGCAATGTCTTTAGGGTCTTATGTTCATCACCTCCTCCAAGGTATGATCTACTTGGTATGATCCTACCCAATCAAGTGGCTTTATTGTCCCCTTTTATCTTTTAACCATCTTTGTTTACATGTTTATTACCTTATACAGGATTTGGTCCTTGATGCTTATTTTTGGGGTAATCTCCTTCTTTCACCACAATCGCCCCGACCTACATCATTTTGCCTATAATCCACCCACACCTAAAAAACCTGAAATAACCATGCCTAACAACTTGACTCAACCATGCCTAAACAAACCTGACTCAACCATGCCTAAACCAACCTAACTCAACCATGCCTATAACCTGACTCAATCCATGCCTAGCCAAACCTAACTCAACCATGCCTAACCAACCTGACTTGATCCATGCCTAAACTAACCCGACTCCATCATGCCTAAATCACCTAATTTCCATCCATATCAAAACAACAAACCCATATCTCATCTAACACAAGCCATAGACCAAAATCTCATAAACACATCAACCAATCACAAAATACCATGTATCTCATCATATAAATCAATAAATGTGTGGTTCAATATACATGCCTATCTCATCATGTCCTTCATCTCAAAATTTCGGCACGCAGGCCGATATACAATACAAAATGTCATCAGCACGTAGGACGGTCTCATATATACAAAAAATAATGAATCAATACAAAATGTCTTTGGCACGTAGGCCGGTAAATGCTCAAAATATACAAATCACTTGTACATCCTCACTGTCTTTAGCACGTAGGCTGGTATATGTATCAAAAAAATAACTAGTATACATCAAAAACCAGGTGACTGCATATCAGGCATCTCGCTGGATGTCCTCCATCTTTGTCTCACTTGTACACTCGGCCTCCTGTGTCCCTGCTGGCACCTCACCTAGAGTTGGTTACCGTGCACTAGTGGCCTCTCCCTGATCAGGCCTTAGAGCTCGCTGACCTCCTGTACTCTCCACACTATGAGTGCGAGATCTCGTCCTCTCACTGGACACTTTTTGTGCCTTATACTTGGAATAGGATATGAAACCTATCTTGGTCACCATAAGGTAGTCTTGATAATATCTCACCTCACCTAGGGCATCCCGTAACCTAGATACAGGCATGGTCTGTGGTGGTCCCATAGGTCTCGGCCCCTATACCTACCCTGTAGCAACCTTCCTTGCACCTACCTGTGAACTGGGACCTAGTCCCAGTGCATGTGGTGGTTCCCCCTGCCCCTGTGCCTATATTTGAGCCTCTAAGGCCCTAATTTGTGCCTAGGCTATGGCCAACTAGCCCTATAAACCTACCACCTAAGCCTATAAGGCTGCCACCTGACCATCCCCCCAACCATATCCATATCCTCCATCCACCATTTGGGCCTGTATGTTGGCCACCTGTACATATAGCTATGCTACCTCTTCCTCTGAACCCTCCAGTTGTGTTTGCAGTATACTCAACTGGGTAATCAACGTAGCTACCTGCCCCTGTAGGGTGTCTCTCTACATTGTAATGGTAGCTAGGTCTAGTTGCCCCAGTTTGGGTGGTATGGTTCGTAACTGAACCTCCCACCACTGCCTGTACCTATCTGTACATCTGGCGTCATCTATCTACCGATCCACTAGCTACTCCTCCTCCCCTATGGGCACTGTAGGATGTGGTAGAGGTAAGGGCCTCTCCACGTCATCTCTTCGATACTTTAGGAAGGGCAGAGGAATGTCCTGTAAGAGCCTGAACTACCGTCGGACTCTATCTACCGGGTTCATCTCATCCTCCCCGACATGACGACCCTGTATCCACCTCTCTAGCTGGAGCTCAGCTAGCTCCTCATGCATATGCCTATATGAGGGGAATCCCACATATGGCCTCCATATAATGTCCACTCTGGATAATCCCTCCAGTAACTACTAAAAATGGGCCACATCATGTATCGACCTATCTGATCTCTGCTCTCCTATCACCGGCACCCATCTCCTGTATCTCACCCATACAAATCTAGGTGGGAATGCATCTGCTCGGGGCATCCCTATAGACGGCACACAGACTATGTGCTCATATGCCCAACAGTGTGGTATAAATGTACAACACAGGCTAAACCTATGTAACCACCCATATGCCCATAGTTCTCTGTATAGCTGTACTAAGAATGTTGGTGCCCAGGAAAAGAGTGTCTCATGCAACATCATATCGTGGAGTACCCCCATTAGTGATCAGTGAAAGTGTCCACCCTCTGCATCTGGCAGTGCATAGCAACACACTACCTCCATCAACAGAACCACTAGCCTCGTCTCATCCAGATGGGCTAGGTACATCTCTCCATAGCTCAAACTGGTGCTATGGAATCTCAGATTAGCCGCTCCCTCACCAAAAATAGTCCCAATCAACTCCTTTGAGGCCTTGGAGGAGATAGAGTACACCTGGGCACCCAATATGGGTAATTACAAAATCTGGAACACGTCCTCCAAAGTGATAGTCATCTCACCCATCGACAGGTGGAACGTATTGGTCGAGGGATCCCATCTATCGATGAGCACGACCATCAAGCTGGGCTACTGAACAACATATCTATAATGGCAAACCCCACTCAAACCCACTGACTCCACATGTTGCAGCTCCAATGGGGTCACTGCACCGTGCACTATCACCAGTAGCGGTAGAACCCTGTCTCACATATGCAACTGCACTCTCCCCTGCATCTAATACAAACACAACATTAATTTATCGTTACCATGACCATATTCACCAATTATAATTACCCTCCTCCCTATTTTCACCCTACCCATCTCAACTACCAAGCCCACATCATTTTTTCACCCTTGTGCCTAAAGCCTAACTGGTACCGGTTCATCCTAACCGACTCCGGTCACCCTTAAACCGGCATTGGTCACCTACTTGGTGACCGATACCGGTTCACCCTTACCGACCATGGTTACCCCTTAACCAACATCGATCACTTGTTTGGTGACCGATACCAGTTCCACCCAACCGACGTCGGCCACACTTGACCGATGCCGGTCACTGTCGCAAAAAAACCCACGACTTTCCAAAACCCCTCTTTTCTAAAAACCTCCCTCCTACCCCTTTTACCCCACCTACAATGACTAAACTACCCCTAGACCTCTACCCACCCCAAATATACAATTTACTACCCTCCCCCTTCTTCTTTTTGCCCGCTATTCCCCCCACACAAACAAAACAAAAACCTACAAATAACAATAATCTACTCTACTCTATCAAATCAACAATGTAGAGTAGGGCACTTACCTTGTCATGATGCTGCCATCTTAGTGGCACATCTGGCTATTGTACCGGTGGCCCACCTGATCCCTCTCTGGCCTATGCCATCACCGAATAGCTACTCATAACCTCCAACCAATCAAATATCTCGCCCTGATCTCGTGGACCCACTTTTCACCAAACAAACCCTCATCCAATCACACTGCCAACTCACTATCTCATTTAGTCTAGACACTTTTCTCTCTTTTTTGCCATTTTATCACTTCGCAAAAAAAAAGAATAAAAAAACATGTGGATTTTTTGTTATTATAACCAACCCGACCTAACCGACATTGGTTACCATTGACCGGCATCGGTCGTGTACCCTACCTTACCGTCGTCGGTTGACCCTATACCATCGTCAGTTATCCATGACCGGCATCGGTCACCATCACCTGCACATTGCCTTCCCTTTTTCCCTTTTACCCCACCCTTCACCCTAATCCTTTACCCAACCCCACCATTACCTAACCCATTACCTTTCCTAACCTCCTCATTTCCTACCTCCCCTTTTTCTCCTTTGGGGACTCAGTACTTTACCCCTACCTTGGCCTTACCCATGTTGTAACCTCAATATTTGGACCTAGACCATTTCTAGTGACCTTTGACCTCATGTGTTTGTTATACCTTACGGCACTATTACCTATGTTGTTGACCTAATGACCTTACCTAGCCTATTGTCGTGATCATTTATCCTAACCCTACCTTTGGTGTACTGGAACATACCTAAACGTTCCTACACCTAACCTACGTTGTGTTTCCTGACAATATCCTATACCCTAGATACTGGAATCACTTCACCCTTGTTTAGATAAACCTATCAACCTTAGAAAATGTAGAGTTTACCTACTCTTCAACCCGGTAGCGTGCTGTAGTTTATACGTGTGCATGCATTTGACTGTTGCTACCTTTGATCCTGACCCACTACCTGGAATGGCCCGAGTAGACATTTTACCCTTTTTCCCTGTGCCCACCTGCATTTTCCTCACATTCACCTTTTTATCAAACCACTCACCGATTCTGCCTTTGGTGTCAGTTCCTAGTTTGAGGGGGATCACCTTCACCCAAACATGGGGCAACCACATCTTATTTTTGTTAGCATCGCTTACCAATACAAGCTATGCAACAAAAAGGGGTAAAATATAGACACTAAAATTAGGTCACACTTCCCTTTGGTCCCTCGATGAATAAGCACCCTTCATCACATTCACCTAGCCATGGCCACCTTCACTCCACTAATATTAATTTAATTTAATTAATGCATTATTCTCACTATATTTATTATTTAAATATCTTATTTTAAATAATATCCACACATACAGTTCACTTAGACACCTCACCAAGCCAACTCAACCTAAGACTTGTTCTTAGTAAGTTGCCATAACTAACTAAGACTTACCCAAACCATAAAAATCAATGCCTACATTCCCTCTAACCACATTCCCACATGCTCACAAGAGGCTCGCAGTCTAATCTGTGGGTGAATGACATGAAAACCTAGGAAATCTCACCTTGACTGACGCTAATTACCTCTAACCATCACCGGTTAAGCCGGAACCGCCATTAGTTACCCTTTTAACCCCAAAACAACCTTATTCTCAAGGTTAGAAGTTGGGAGTTGGAAGAAAGAAGCAGAAGGTGGGCGAGCATTAACACATCTCATAGAGATAGCACATCTTTAGAGAGGGAATTCCAGTAAGAATCTACATGCAAGAAAGGAGATCAAACATCTTTTCCTGCACAACCATCCCAACCATGATCTGATCTAACCAAGGAAATAGGAATGTACATGTAGTCCATGTAGAAGCTTTCCTTTAGTTGGTGATCACTTGTAACCTTCAAACCTCTCATCAGCACCTCCACCCCTCTCTCACAGGCATTCAGGACTGGAATCCAAGTAAGTATAACGTCATACTTTTCTGGTTTATTTCATTTCATCGTCATTTTATCATCTATTGTTTACCTATCCACCTATTGACCTTATCCAACATTTCCACCTCTATATACCCATTAAAACCTCAAAAAAGCCTACCCCAGTCACCCAATACCTCATCCCGACCAACCATAGTCCTTTGTGTAATAAAAAAGGGGACCCAAAGCTTGTTCTGTGGCATTTCTAGATTTCCACAGTAACCGACACCAGTTACACCTAACCACTGTCAGTTACCTTTAGCTGCAATCGGTCTCTGTATTTGCCCATATAGCCCAGAACAGGGACCTACCCACCAAATTTCATCTCACCCTCATCCACCTGTGATCTATCTGAGACCTCTGTCAAACCTACAGAACCCAAAACCAATCATTTGACCTTTGGATTCTATTCTAGCTTAGCCTGTTATATTAGATCTATTTCTTATTGTGTTTTAAGTGAGATACCTAAATCATTTTCTATTACAATAGGATTTAATTTTTTTACAACATTAGATTGTTTAAAATAGTGGACTAACAACCATTTAGGAAGTATCACGCTTCCTGGATCTAGCATACGCTAGGTAGTTTACTGCCCATATTGTTTAATTCCTTCTGGTGGTCTTGCTTTGCATTACATGTAGTTCCTCTTAGCCAAAAGGAAGTTCTCACAATCAGTAGTGGTTTCAAAAGTCATACGCACACAGCAACCCATCAACTAGCATTTGAACAGGTATTCCTCGTATGCCTGTTACCCTATTTATTTCATCAACATTTCAAAGAAACGATCTAAGAAACAGGTGAAACAATCCCATTTGAAGGAGACATCCTTTTTGAGGAGATGATGAAATGGTTGACATCGGTTAGAAATTTGTGAAATGAACTGATGAATAGATTGAAACTTACCTTGAAAACTTCAAAGTTGACGAATATTAGTAGGTGGAGGCATTTCGAGAATGGCCTTTACTTTAGCATGATCTAATTCTATGTCACACAAATAAATGATGAAACCAAGGATCTTTCATGAAAGTACTATGAAGACACACTTCTTAGGTTGAAGGTGAACACAATACTTGATAAGGTGGTCAAATATGTCCTTCAGGACTATTAGATGTTCAACCCGATGTTTGGATTTATCAAGAAGGTTATCTACATAATCTTCCAACATATGGTGCATTATGTCATGAAAGATATAAGTCATGGCTCAGTGATTTGTAGCACCAACATTTTTAAGGCCAAAAGGCATGACTCGATAGCAGAAGGTCCCCCAAGGAGTGATGAAGGTAGTTTTATGCTGATCTTCTGGAGCAAGTAATATTTAATTATAACGCGAGAAACCATCCATGAGCAATAACATATCATGGCCGGAGGTGAGATCAACCAGTTGGTCAATTCCTAGTAGAGAAAATTCATCTTTAGGAAAGCTAAGTTGAGGTCATGGAAATCTATGCAAATATGGAGTCCCCATGTCACTTTTGTGATAGGAATGATATTAGAAATCCATTAGGGATAATCAATGGGCAGGATGAAGGAAACCAAGATTAGGCATTGAAGTTCTTCTTTGACAAGAAGGGAAATGCGAGGATGCATTTTCCGTAGCTTTTGTTTTACAGGTTTGGCTTCAAGAATGGTTAGGATATTATGGACCATAATGTTTGGGTCAATACCATGCATACACACATATGACCAAGCAAAAGCATTGCTATGATCCCAAAGGAAAGAACACTAAAAGCTTCCTGTTCAACAACATCTAAAGATTGGCCTATCTTTAGAATGTGTGGGTTGTCCTGAGTGTTACCAATATTAACTTTGTTGGTTGATTCATTCAACATAGTTTACATCTCATAAGGATATGATCGGTGAATATAATAATCTTCCACACAAAGGTAGGTGAGGATAGACTCATCATCCTGACATTAAACGACATTAATAGAAGGTGTATCATCATCGATCATGTCAGGATACAAGAAGGGAAAAGAAGAAGGACCCTCGACACAGTTGCATTGATAAGTTAGAGGTCCAAAGGAAATCGTGTTCATGAATTTTTTTTAGGAGGAATAGATTCATGATTTATGTACTTTGTGGGTGAAGGTGGTGATGTCGGTGAATTGGGTGGAGAAACTTTTTCATCCTCCATGAGGTCAATGTGGGCCTCCTTGGAAGATGGTGTAGAAAATTCAATGCAATTGTGATCTTTGTGTTTATGGGTGGTACATGCGATGACGGTATGACAACCGTGTTCATTAAAACTGAAGCCAAATCCTTTCCATGCACAACGGTGAAGCAAAGTGTGGACGAAGTGGTGGTTAGTGAGAGATTGGAGGTCAGATGAAAAGGGTCGTATTTGGGATGGAGGTTTAGGTGAATAGGTGGCAATATCAAGTCCCCCATATGTTAAGTTAGTGCGAAGGTGGGGAGGACCATAAGGGAAAACCTCTCTTATGTGATAGTCATAATGAGGGTGTTGGCGCAGGTTTCCATACTCTTGCGGAGTGAGGAATGTGTTAATATTATAGAGACAGTACTCCCCCAGAGTTAGGTGTTGAAAAACACCCTCTAAGGGATCGGTAGTAGATATGTGGGTAGCGAGGATAGATGAACTATGAGGTGATTGGGCAGGAGGAGTATCGGTTGGTTGGGAAGTAGATGGGCTAGTTTAGAGGCTGTGACAACTGGAGGAATAGAAGAGTTAGGTATGGGAGAGGTGGTGGCAACATCTGTTGATGGGGCTATGGGTGAAGAAGAAGTGGGGGTAGTGGAAAATGCCTTAACTAGTACAAGGACATCATTAGGTTGGTATAACATGTTACAAGTTTTGAATGGTGACGAGTTGGTTGGGATAGTATAATTATGCCCTTCATGTTTGAATTTTACACACCGGTGTAAAGTTGAAGGAACACAACCCATGACGCAAATCCAAGGTCAGCCGAGTAATAGGTTATATTGGAACTCCCCCTCTAAGATGTAGAATAATTTTGGGACCATTGCAAGGGCCTACGCGAATGTGAAGAATAATAGTGCCAAGGGTGGAGGTAATGGCACCATTGAAGGAGCGCAACATAACTGGGTCGTTATGCATACAATTTGAAGGGATGCACATTTGATTGTACATGTGGGAGGAGGCGATGTTGATGCTAGCACCACCATTGATCATAACACGTCGTACACATATGTTATCGATATAGATGGAGATGAAAAGGGTGGGATCAAGGTCATCTGACTGGAGAGGTAAAATCTCTTCATAAGAGAAATTGAGGGTGGTGACTTGATGAGTGGGCATGGGGGTAGAAGAAGGAGATGATTTGGTAAGCGAGACCACATGGTGAGGGGTAAAAATGGAGGCCACTGGTGTGGGGTGATTAGGTAAAACTTTGATGGATTGTAAAACCTCCATAAGGGCTTGTCTATGAGATTTTGAATTTTGGATGAGATTGTATAAAGACATTTTTATAGGGGATTGATGTAATTTTTTTATCATTGTACGATGGGTGACCCCATCAGAAATAGGGTATATGGGCCCTCGAATGGTGATTTTGGGTGCAGGTGCAGATGGTATATTGGGCACGAAATTGGTTGATGGGCTAGTTACTTTTTCTTTTCCTTTTTCCTTTTGGGCGCGGGTGGCAAATTGGACCATGTTAATCTGAGGGAAGGTGGTAGATGGAGAATATGTGTCATGAGTAGTGTAACAACATGATTGGAAAAAACTAATGGGGAGAAGATCCTTGTGAAATGAGTAGGGCACAGTGGCATTTGGGTGGTGGTTTTTCCAACTCTCTAATAGGTTTGTGGGGGTGGAGATGCAGGTCATTGAAGAAACAAGGGACGATGATGTATGGTGATAGGTGAAGGTAGAACATGGTCCTCATCAAGCAGATCATCATTGTTAAATTTTTGTTCAAGAGGATAAAGTTGGAGAAGAACAAGTTTTAGAGACTTTCAACCTTCTACATCATGTCCTGGCACACGATGATAGGAAAAAAAATTAGTTTCATCAAACCCTTTTGGTTTGGGTTTGAGGGAGTCATAAGGTTGAATTGGTGGTAATGCAATGACAAAAGTCTCCAAGAGGTTGGTTAGAATGTTGTCATAGAACCCTACCAATGGATCACAATGGGAAGTGAGTGTGAGTTTGGGTAAAGGTGCAGATGATCGTGACTGAAGAGGCATTATAGGTGAGGGAATGGGTGGGACCACTGCTTTGGTAGGTGGTAATGTCTTAGGATTTGATGGCATATGCTTGGGTAAAGGTGTGGTAGAAAAGCAAGTAATGGAAGGTTTTGTTGGTTTAACTACCTTATTGGAGGGTAGTGGGTTCTTGTCTTTGGGTTTCACCTTCTTGGGTAAAGGTGACATGGGAGTACATGATGCAGAAGGGAAAGTAGATGATGGAAAGAGGATGGGTTACCCATGGGGACATTAGAGTTGCAGTGGAAGTGGTTGGTAGAGGTTAGGTGGATGGTATGGGTTGAAGTCATATAGGAAAATTTGGGTTTATAATAACTGGTGGAGGTATAGATGGTAAGAAATGTATGGGTGAGAGCGAGGGTGTTTTTCATGCAGTTAAATGAGGTGTGATGAAGGATCGTGATGAAGCAGGAGGTTGCTTAGATTTTGACTAGCCTTGGGTAGGAGACTGTTTGGTCAGGGTTGATGGATGAGGCCCATAGGATGGACGGAAGGGGCGAAGGTAACAAAGGTGTGGTAGGTGAGACTAGCGTATGTGGCCTAGAAGGTTGGGTCTTCCTTTTAGGTGGAGGAATAATTTTGGTGCGAGTTTGGGAAGACATGGCTAAGTCTAATTTGATAGGTGGATGGGTAAGGCTTGACGTCGGCATGACACCCAAGGTAGTGATTGGTCTAGAGATAGGTGAAGATATAGGTGTGGATAGGTTCTTAGGCATTGGAATGGTTTTAGTCATGGGTAAAGGTTCAGATGTAGGTAGAGGTGATGAAGAAGAAACTGTTTCGATGGGCATGGTCAGGGTCAATTTCGTTTTCCGTGGATAGCTTTGGATAGATTATGGAGGTATCTTTAGGAAACATTTGCATTTGAGTCGAAAAGGGGAGCTGAAGACATCCCTAGAGCATGGAATTATCAATGTAATCCAAGCGATCGAGCCAGCCGTGAAAACGAGACTGTTGTAGGAGGAGATACAGTTGGTTTGGTGGAAATCCCTATAAAATATGTCTGTGAGACAGGGAATTGATTAGCTTTAGAATATGTGGGTAAAAGAGTCGAAATGAGGTCAACAAGATCCTGAAATGTTGAGGGAGAATTGTCCCGAATAGGTAGTGACATGTCTTACGAACCTCCCATGGGTAGGAGAGATGGTAGGTTGGGTGAGGTAGAATTCTCCTTTGGTGGAGGAGAAGGTGATGATGATTATCCTGTGGATGGGAGAGTTAATACTGTTTATTTTTTTGGTAGGTTGTGAGGTAGACGGTGAAATTGTTATCAACATAAATTGTGCGTTCCCTCATGGGTGAAGGAGGAGATGAATGGGATTTTATCCAAAAGTTCGCCCCCCATACAAATTTAGTGAAGGACAAGTCTTGCACTTAAGGAAATTATGAAGGAAACGACTCAGAACCACGAGCTCACATTCCAGGATGACAAATAAAGTTTACAGAGGGACTTTATAATGGAGTGGGTGGGGGCTTGCAAAATATCAAATGGACCCTGTGCATGAAGAAAATTTGAAGAAATGGATCTATTGAGTGAATCTGTGCCTTAAATTAAATTAAACAGATTACATGCGGGGCTCAAAAAATGGAATAGAAGGGTCTGGGGAAGTAGGAGACAGTGTTAAAGAAGCCAGAGACTCAAAGGAAAAATAAACGACAAAGATTCAAAGTCTTCGGGGCTCTAAAATAGTTCAGGATGGACCAAAAAATTGACTAAGGGTGGAGGATACAATGGAAGTTGTCAAATGTCCAAACAACGCACCTCCAAAATTTAAAACCAAAGGGGCAGGCTCAAACAAGCGCCAAGCCTCCACCCGTCTAGAGATCCAAAAGTTGCATAGGCTATTGATGAGTCTTCGACTCGGTGGAAGGTGCCAAGTGTCGGTTGAGGGCAATTCCAAAATGGGAGCCCAAGGAGGAGACTCAAAATTGTGCCATCCCTCCATGTAGCCAATGGTCAACAGAGGTAAAAAGGAGAATAGGCCCAAAATGGCTAAGTAATGAATGTAAGTGGAAGGCGCCAGGTGTCCAAACAATGCACATTCAAAAGCTAGACCCTGAGTAGGTTATCAAATGAGGCATGGGCCTTCCACGGTGTCATGGCCTGTCCCAGAGCATGAGAAAAGGTGAGGGAAACATTTGAAAATTCTAAAGGGCCCGTAGAGGTTTCCATGTGTCGTATCTACACTACTCCAAAGGTAAAGTATGGGGGGGTAGTTTCTAAACATGCGTAAAGCCTCCACATGTCTTGGGTTGGATATAGTGCCTCCGCCCGTAGAAAAGACTCGGGAAGAACACAAAGGGAATAGGGAAACCTATGGAAGCCGCTACGTGTCACATGGGTGCTATTCAGAGAGTGATGGAAGGAGTCAAATCTCAAATGAGCATAGAGCTGCCACATGAACCCGGTATGAACAAACTCATTTAAATATTATGCGCCCACAACCCAAAAAATCAAAATGGCCATATCTTTTGACTGAGAACTCAAATTTGGGCGGGAGAAGATTTTTTGGAAACATCTCGACACCCTCTATGCCTTGGAAACATAAAATATTATTTTTTGTAAGTGTTGGTGGATAAAAAATGGGAAAAATCTTCCAAGCCATTAATACAGAGCCCGATTTCTCCAACTACCAGATCTGATTCAATTCAATCTACCGTTCTTCTTCAATACACCAGATAGACAGAGGGAGCCAGAATTGATAGATTTGGTGTGGATTTGAAAGGGGCATTGATTGATATTGGTTGAGTCTTCAAGGCAGGATTCAATGCATATCCTGTGGTAGTTGAAGTAGGATTCGACTTTTCCCTCTTCTCTCTCTTATTATTTCTATATATTGTGACACTTATCGTTTGAGAAGAGAGATTATTCTAGGCGTAGGGAAACTCTATGAAAATTTGTTTCTTGACTCCATTTTGAGTTGAAAACCTTCTCCTACGCCTAGCAAGCATTTTTTGTGCCTCTAAGTAGAAACGTAATGGTTTGTGCACCCATATAGAGAAATAAAACATGTTTTGTGGTGTTTCTTCAACCCTTTGCATTGTTTTGTTGTCTCTCCTTACCTCTCCCTTCTAGATCTATTTTTTGCACATGTATTTCACATTTGCAGGTGCAGGACATTGTGTTTCATGGATTTTTTATCATGGATTGGGATCTGGGTTTGTGTCGCTTATGTCTGACCTTCCCATCTTCCTTTCTCCCATGTTTCATCCTCCCTCAACAAAGCATCTCACCATTCTCTGAGTTGCAGACCTTTTCCATCTATTTCCATTCATTTTCATCCATTTTTGTCTTCCATATCTTTCATTTTCTCCCATTCCATGAGGTTGTGCAATCATGACTTCATTCCCTTCATGGAACTCACGCTTACAACAATGTAATCCACCTCTAATGCATTTCCCAATTCCTCCAAATCAGCATTATAATCATATCCAGGATCATTATGCTTACCCATATGAGCAAGGTCAAAGTCATTTTGGCCATGGAGCTTATCAAGAACTAAGGGGACTCATACAATGGTGACAAATATGTGGAGGGTCATCTCAGGTTTATTGCAGAAAATCCCACAACTTGAGAGATGGCATGGTTTATGTTATGGGGCATAGCAAAAATGAAGGCATTCCCCATTGGTTTCAAGGCACCTTGTCACATGGGAAGGCCCTTTTCCAAGCCATTACAACCCTCAGGCGAAGCTAGACTTCATGATTGAAATTGCACTAACATAATGAAAGGAACGATAACCAAATCATATCAAGCCAAGAACACAGATGCTAATTAAACACCACGATCAATAAAATGAAAGAAATTCACAGAATAACTTTACATAAAACCTTTGCAAACAAATGAGAAGTAATATCATATATTATTATGGAACTCAATGCAATACATTGAGAATGGGCCTTACTTAAATAGGTAAGGAATAACAATATAAGAACCAGTCAAGGTCGTAGATCAAGCCATAAATCAAGGAAATAACTAGTCATCAAATAACTAGTCAAGACCATATATTTAGGAGAGAACTAGACATCAAGGATTTAGTCAATACCATAGATCAAGGAAAGAACTATACCTAACAACTAGATAATATCTCCTAATATCTAAATAAGATAAAAGAAATATCCACACACATAAGTGGGTGAGGATAAATGCAATAAAGGTAAATAAAGTACCTAGGTGAACATGAGCTAAGGTAAATACCTACTCTAACACCCCCCTCAAGTGAAGCTAGGGGCCAAAATAGATGTGGCATGTCCACAGTATGAGTCCCGACAACTAGGCCTGATGAGGTACTCATGTACAATAACTGGGAAAAAAGGGACACCGCAAGGTACCCAAAACCAGTAACAACAAAGTAAAGAGAGTAAAGACCCGCTCGAAGGTATCCCAAGAAGTTTGACTCAAAAAACTCATACAGTGCTGAAAAAGTTTGGTGTGCACTATGGTCTAAATCCACTGCTTGATAACAAAACTAAAAAAACTGACACTGGATTTCAACAGAATAGCTCCATACAAGGATATTGTCAATGGAGTGATGTCGAAAGTGCAAAAAAAGAAACACTAAACATAATTCGATCAACTATTGCAAATAGGTGTGCCACGATTCAAGAATAAAAACCAAAGCAACAAGGCAAGGACACAAAATCCAGAGTGTCACGATCCAAGAAAAGCCAAGGTAACAAGGCAAGGACATAAAACCCGAAGAAGCAGGATCAACACCACACCCTCCCATACTACTTAATGGGTGGAGTGATGCTACAAATATGTATGAGTTGTCAAAATAACTAATCAAACACTGAAAAAACTAACACAGGGCTCCACCAGAATAGCTCCCCCACAAGAGAGAGTGTCAACATGCCAAAAGTGTCAAAAATACAGATACAAAATCTCTTAACAAAACAAGAGAGATAAAATACACTTACTAAAGAAAAATGCTTAAAAAAGGAAGCATCACAATGCAGAAGGTATAGAAAGTGGAGCAAGAGGCCGAATGGTGGAGGAGCCATGCCTATAGAGTCATCTCAATGATTGCCTATGTCACCACCACGAGTGATTAGATATCCACCCCAAATCAACATGGACAGATGAAGAAGATGCCTACATATGACTTGGTGCAAAAATCACAATGGGTGCATGCAAAAGAACATCAGAACATGTGTCAGGTTGATCATGTCTGACAACTGAAATCTTAGGTTTCTCAAGCCTGAGTGAAGGTCCAAAACTCATGTGTTGCTCATGATACTAAGAAAGAATCGAGTGAACAAAAAAAGGAGCTCTATTAATGTGTGATCCCAATGAAGTATCTGCTCAAAAACCAATGTCATGACAAGAATTCCACTTAACATGTGGAATAGAGGAAACAATACCCTGTGAATGTCTGTTAATGACTCCGATAGTGAGACCCATAGAACGAAGCATGTGAGAACTGAATGTAGTGGTATGTTTCTTAAAAAATCCATTCAGCTGAGCAGAAGTAGGATACACAACATGTGGTACTGTAATAGGCACAAATGTGGAAGAGCATGTAGTAATAAGCTTCACAGGTTTAGAAGCATCAAAAGTAGGTTCAGGCTCAAAGACTGGTAGATCAATGTTAGTGGGTACAAGAGCAACAACTACAAGTGGGCTAAGAGCATGGATATGGTTGTCCACAATATAATGGTGATGTTGGAGGCTAGCAAGTTTGTTCTGCAGGAAGTGTATTATTGTATCCTTATCATGAAGGAGTGATTGTAGAAGAGAATTTCACTTATTGAGCGATCTATTTTCTTCCAAAAATTTTACAACATCCTCTTAAAGTCCACATACTTGAGAGAAAAGAATATCATTATCAGAATCCATGATAGCTACAAATTGTAACTCCCAAAAATTTAGGATGTCGGGCTTAGCCGAAATTGCATCCATAAATGATTATAACACTCTTCCATATTTGACACTTTATAATTATAGTGCAAGTCTCAAAATAAATAACTCCAATGGAAAGATTATGAAAAAACAAGCACTTTTGTAAAAAACGGCACTCAAAACTGAGTTACCGATCAAAAGATACAAGCTTTTTAATATTTTACTCTGTTATTTAGTTTAGTTGCCACTAAAACAAAATAAATTGTTGTTGTCTTCACCACACAATTAAAATTAAAGGGGGCTGAAGTTAAGAACATACTATTAGGAATCACAAGTATTAAGCCCTCATATGACCATACCATATGACCAAAGGCTAAGGATTTTAATGGTGAACCTATGTGCTTCACTACAAACACAAAAAATGACTGCCCCCTGAAATGGCTGAGTTTATAGTCAATCTTAGGGTTTTCACACCTTCCGGATCCAATCGAAGCCTCTGTTTTCCATAAAAATGCATGTAGAAACAAAATATGACCAAATTCCAAATATATGAATACAAAAATAATTTATTTGCAAAATAAAACTTACAAATGGATGTCAATAGCAATCTCCTGCTCTGATACCATGAAAGGAATGAGAACCAGATTGTACCAAGCTAAGAACACATATGCTAATCAAACACCATGATCTATAAGATAAAATCAATTCACCAGAATAACTTTACATAAAACCTTTGCAAATAAATGAGAAGCAATATCATATATTATTATGGAACTCAATGCAATACATATGCAATACATTGAGAATGGGGCCTCGCTTAAATAGGCAAGGAATAACAATCTAAGAACCAGTCAAGGTCGTAGATCAAGCCATAAATCAAGGAAATAACTAGTCATCAAAGAACTAGTCAAGAACATAGATTTAGGAGAGAACTAGACATCATGGATCTAGTCAATACCATAGATCAAGGAAAGAACTATACCTAACAACTAGATAATATCTCCTAATATCTAAATAAGATAAAAGAAATATCCACACACATAAGTGGGTGAGGATAAATACAATAAAGGTAAATAAAGTACCTAGGTGAACATGAGCTAAGGTAAATACCTACTCTAACAAGACTAATATAAATTTTTATCAAGTACATATCACATACCAACACAAGGTGTCACTATAAAATTCTTAATCTCAACCTATGTAATTATTTTTTTATCTTCTTTAGGACTGTGGTCTAGCTTCAGAATCACCATTAGAGTTGATCCAATCTCCAAGAGTTGATAATTTTAAATAATTTTTCCATAATTAATTCAATATGATCTTGTTGACTATATTACACTACATGTGACTCACCTAACACCATTAAAATCATGAACACAGACCCTAAATATTCATCTATAGGTAAGACACCATGATTACACAATACACATATCTCTTTAATAGAGACATGACTACTCTTGAAGAGTACATCCTGAAAAACCCATTTGATATACTTCAATCAGAATACTATATAACTTCTTTGACCATTATAATTGTTGGAAGGCACAATGAACTGTGAGGGGAGTGAATCAGTCCTTACAAAATTAAAATAGATTTCAAATTACTTATTTAAATCACAAAACCACTTATCTAACTATTAATGTGTGCAATATCTAACTATGAACAAGATAATAAACATAATGATACAAAGTATAGGTGAGAAACCCTCAAGGGGAATAACCTGCTGCCACCCAATGAAAAAAATTTGTATATTGATATGTTTCAAATTTAGTGAGGTACCAACCCTACAAAGAGCATCAACCCATATTTTTGAGAATCACTAACTCCACAAGGAGGATATAACCCCCAAGATGATCAAGAAATAACTCAACCACCTTATGATGAATAAATATGTTGTATTTCTACCACCAGAACTGATAAATGTAATAAATTTAGCTCACAACACTTTCAAACCTTGTTCAAACTCTAGGTCTTCAAAATTACACACACTTGAACTATATTCACTCCTAAATGCATAAAACCCTTGCACACACACTTGATGTCATTCCTCAACATGTCAAACACTTTATTAGTCTTCAACACATTCCTTTTTACATGCAAAACTCTCACACCTAGGTCACACTTCTTGCACACACTCAACTAGTTCAACTTTGCACCCAAAACATCACCTTTTTATGCTAATTTTTTATTCAAATTAAAATGAGGTATGTTTCAATCCTTTATCTAGACTATAATAACTTGAAAAATCACATAAAAGTTATCACAATAGTCACAAGTGACCCATATAATTCATCCATGCCTAAAACCTTCCATCATACACTAACAATCCTCAAAACCTTATCATTAAGATGATAAAAATACTCTAACACACAAAATATTCTTATTCAATCTCTAAATATCACCAAATGTGAGTAATATGTCATTTCAACATCATAAATTGTTGCAATTTACTTGAACCAATCATATTATTTCATTTAATGGACCCACTGGCTCATTACCTTCTCAAAATAGTTGTTTCCAACAACTTAATTTTTCCTTTGGGCCTCAATACCCCTCAATATGAACTCATCCATGGTATGTGAAAACTCTATGGAATTAAAAAAAAATTATAACGCTTATAATAAAGGATGTTTATACATCATGAAACATCCATAGTCAAACCAAAACAACTTTTGTGTTCACCAAATCAAACTGCCCAAAAAGCATTTTTGTAAACTCAACTAGTTTGCACCCTTTTCGACACTTTAAGGACCTCAAAATTGATTAAATAGATTAAAAATCCATCCCTCTTCACTTATAGGTGATATCTAGCATCACCCAATGCATTTCATGCACTAACCAACTCATTCTTTTAGCAAACACTATTATGTCCTGCAAAGCCAAAAAAACAATTTTTCCACAAAATGACCTAGAAACCATATAAAATAAACTTATAATGAGAAAAAAATTATACTATTGTAAATATATATGAATTAAAAATCCATAACATATTAAAAATCCATCCACAATGGAAGGCCTTCAACTAAGGTCATCTCTACAAACTAAAAGGAACGATAACCAAATCATGCCAAGCCAAGAACACAAATGCTAATCAAACATCACGATCAATAAGATGAAATAAATTCACCAAAATAACTTTACATAAACCTTTGCAAACAAATGAGCAACAATATCATATATTATTATGGAACTCAATGAAATACAATGAGAATGGACCTTGCTTATATAGGCAAGGAATAACAATCTAAGAACTAGTCAAGGTCGTAGATCAAGCCATAAATCATGGAAAGAACTAGTCAAGTCCATAGATTTATGAGAGAACTAGACATCAAGGATCTAGTCAATACCATAGATCAAGGAAAGAACTATACCTAACAACTAGATAATATCTCCTAATATCTAAATAAATAAAAATAAATATCCACACACATAAGTGGGTGAGGATAAATACAATAATGTACCTAGGTGAACATGAGCTAAGGTAAATACCTACTCTAACAAAAACTTCCTAAAATTGTCCCAAAATTACCCTTTGACTATTCAATATAAATGAAGCATACTTGACCATTTAACTGCATCAACATGACCTAAAATAATAATTAACATCAATAAAAACTAACATAATTAATATAATGATCATTTAGTTTGCAAATCCATTGGACAACCTTGTCTCAAACTGAAATTCTTCAGAAATTGACCTGTTTGAGTGGGGTCCACTCATCACCGCGACCTCTATCATACCTTTCTAGAAACCTGGAGAATTCCTATACGTGTTCCAATCATAAATCATGCACTATCAAAAAATTATTTCTACTTAGGATCAGTTTCTCTCCTACCTCTTTTGAGCTAGGGTTTCAAAACACATAAAGAGTTTTTTTACCTTCTTAAAATTTGTTCATAAGAATTTGACAATGAAATGACATAATTCTTTTCTTTAAAACTTTTAAAATAAATTTTAAAAACATCCCTGAAATCCAAAATGTTTCATACAGAGTACACAATTCATGGTGAGCATCATAAAACCTAATTTGAGCTAGAAATCTCCTTCTTCTTGACCCAGTTTCATCAAAACCTACATAACTTGAAAATAATCATCATGGAAACCTGAAATTTTTCCCATAGCACCATAAAACACCCTAATAATATCTCAAATCATCACCATGTCACAAATAAATCTCAAGGTTTCCAACCACTAAGAATTTCAATGTTATCCCTTAGGTTTTTGCACTCTAAAGGCTAGGGTCAACTAAAATAACACTATAACTCACCATAAAAACTATCCAAAATTTCATAACATGTATGGTAAATCATGATAAAACTACATACATGCATCCAAGAGCTCATATAGCTCCATAACTCAATATCATACCTTCTAACAACCATACCTAGTCCAAGTGAACACTTGAACCATGGACACCAACCTGTATTTGTAGCCTAAAAATCATTTGAGTTCCCAAGAACTCTCTAAACATTCTCTCCATCATTCCAAAATTCTTCTCAAGTCACCAATAATCTCATACCACCATGCAGTTTCACCTAGCCTAACTAGATCACTTGAATAGGCTTGTTAGACCAAGTAATTTTCATTAAATAAACATGTGTAACCAAGAAAATACCTTAATATTCATGAAATAATCACTCTAAGCATAAAGGTAATGGTATGTGCACCCATATAGAGCAATAAAATGTGTTTTTGTTGTGTTTCTTCAACCCTTTGCATTTTTTTGTTGTCTTTTCATGCCTCTCCCTTCCAAATATGTTTTCTGTGCATGTATTTCACATTTGCAGGTGCAGGGCATTGTGTTTCATGGATTGGGATCTGGGTTTATGTCACTTCTATCTGACCTTCCCATCTTTCTTTCTCCCCTATTTCATCCTCCCTCAACAGAGCACCTCACCCCTTTCCTTCTCTAGTGTATCACCGCTTTAGTGTAGGATTTTCTTTCACCCTCTCTTTCTCTATGGTTCCTTGGAATGGTTAGATTAGGATAGTTTAGTTTTTTCCTGCATCATATTAGCTCATGGCAGGTAGTTTAGGAACAAGAACCAACTTTTCTGGAGGATCATCTCAGGTTTGCAAGTCCCACAGCTTGAGAGATGATCCAATGTTATGCAATCACACAGAATGCCCAATTTTAACCACTTCACATCTTTGGCCATTCAGGGGTGCTATGATTTTTCACTAGCAGGGGATTCCTATGAGGGTGAAGGAGTGAAAGGGGTATGCTCCTCTGTGAGTAGAGGAGCTCGTGCCATAATTTCCTCAATAGAAAAAATAGGTGGAATTCAAGGAATGACTGGTATGATATAAAAAACTGTGTGGACTTCATGGACATTGTTGTCTTTCATTGAAGGTTCACTATTTTGATTAGATGATGGTTTGTGGTTAGGGAATGAATTCTTAAAGATGTGCAAATTTTGATTTTCTTGCGCATTTGGGTTGTCCACGACGAGGTCTCCATTATCTATCATCTCTTGGACAATGTTCTTAAAAGTTATGCAATTACCGTCACTATGGCCTTTAATGTGATGATAATTATAGTAGTCATGTTCCTTATACCATGAAGGCATAGAACAAGCGGGATCGAAACCAGTATGAGGTTTTATGGGATGAAGTGTAATGGCGCTAGCTTTAAGAAGTTTTTCCAAAACTGAAGAATAGGGCTCTCCAATTGAAGAGTACTTCCATTGTTCCCGTCGGAACTTAAAAGTATGAACAAGGGAAAGATTGGATGAAGGTTTGGCTTGATTAGAGGGATGAGATGGATTGGATTTGAGAACTACCGTGTTGGCAGATCCTTTGGATTTTGAATAATTATTTTGGGGTTTTGAATATGAAGAAGAATCATTTGATTTGAACGGGACGTTCTTGTTTCGTAATTGGATTTTCTTTTCTTCAATGGCATGAGTTTCTAGCTTTCGTGCCATGGTGAACGCTTCGTCGAAGTTACAAAAGGTTTTTTCCTACAGATTTGGTGAGATGTGTCTAACAAAAGATCTAGTGAACAACTCAATAAGTTCAACTTGAGGTAGCTGGAAAGTTAATTGGTTGATAAGACTTTGCCAGCGAGCAACTAAATATGTGATATATTCTTCGTCATATTGTTGTGTCGAATATAGGTCGGTCATGGTGATTTTTTTTACTACATTGATCAAGAAGTGGTCTAGGAATGCTTAAGCCACCTGGTTAAATGATTAGATTTAATGTTTAGGTACTGATGTACCAATCTAAGATGGGTCTTGTTAGGGACATGGGAGATGTTTGTAAGATCAAAGGAATGTCATGGGTGATTAGGTAGCACCCATGTTTGAATGACCACAAGTGTTGTTGCAGGTCCTCTTTACTATTGAAACGGTTGAACTTGGGAATTTTCCAATGCATGGGGTATGGGTGAATAGGAATGAATGGATGAGTATACTCATTACAATTTCTTCATTGGTCAAGGAGTTACCAGAGCCAGAAACTAATGCTTCTAATGTTTGTATCTTTTCCATCATCATCTTAATGAGGTCATTGGTGGGTTGTGAGGAATGGGCACCTCCTGCATTAAAGGGAGGTTGATGATGGGTGTATGATGTGGATGGCATCCCAGTACATGGGCGTGTCGAATATGAGAACTATGAAGGGGGGATAGATACATGTGGAATATACCCTGAAGAAGCGATAGATGAGATTGAGGGTTGTTGGTGATGCATGTAAATAGGTGGGGTGGTTGTAACAACTCTAATGGTAATGGGTGGTAGAGACTATGGGATAGAAAGAACCGGGTTTTGGAATGGGGAGTGGGTTGCTGACACTAGAGGTGGTTGTGATACAATTGGTATATATGCGGAAAAGGGGGCAGACAGGGCCATGTTCAAAGCTGTTAGTGAAGGAACGGTTGACACCACATGTGCAATTGACGTCATTGGGGTAGCAGTTATGGAAAAGGTGGGATTTAATTGTGAGACCACAGGGGGTAATGTGGATGAGGGCAGTGCCAAGCTAGTGGTAGTTGACGCGGAAGTGGGGGCGAGGGAAGGAGAAATAGATACATGCATGTTGTATACTAAGTGTCCTGAGGAGTCTTAGGTAGATGAGTGGGCAAGATAGTATTGTAAGGCCATGATATTATGATCAAGGAGTTTTGTGAAATCCTCATCGCTGGTACAAATGGTGATAGATTGAGTTAGATCCATAGGCGACAGGATGGAAGGTGGTGATGGGCTAGGTGGGAGTGGTTGAAGACTAACATGAAATATAAGGGTGTTGGCTTGGTTACGAGTCAACACCATGTGAATTAGCATTGACCTGGTGAAGCTGTATTCTACAGATGACACAGAAAGTAGTAGGAATGGGAAAGAATAGATACTGATAGGTGGACTTGGTCAATGTTTCAATTAAGAATTAAAACAGGGAAACCGAAGCCAGTTAAGATTACCAATTACGGTTGAGGGGGACCGATGACGGTTACAGTAACTGATACTGGTTACTGTGGGAAAACACCAGTTTGAGAAAATGTAGAAGAATTGATGAAACATTAAATGGGGAAACTATACTTGATAGTGATATCAGAATGTTATGAATATGATGATGTCCATATGGCTTCAGATAGAAAAGAGAAGGTGATAAAATCCTTTTTGGGTAAAATAACCAAAAGAGTTGGTAACCAAAACAGGTTAGGTAAACTGACAACTGTCATAGGGGAATCGATGATAGTCACTTGACCGACACCAGTTACTGTGAAATCTGAAAAAGTGAACAAAAATGGATTTTGTGAATTAAATCAAATGAAGAAATAACCCAGAAGACCTGAGGATGATAATGAGGCCCTGACACACTCATAAATAGTTTGAATACTCCAACTATGATGGGGAGTGTAAAAGGAAGAATAAAATGAAGAAACGTAATCCTCGCAACTCAAAACGCAATTAAGGCTGAATGCTAAGAAAAACACGTAATCCTATTATTGAATTTTATGTTACTTTAGCTTATGCTATTTGAGACTGACTTGTGAACTTAGAACAAAGTTTTTTGGTTGGGAAGGCCTCCTACGAAGAGGTAATCTAAAGGGAAGGTTTTAGGTTATGTTTTGGTGGGGGTGGTCCTTTTTCTAAGGTATGAATAGACAGAGAAACCAAGTGGGCGCCCACTGTCAATCCTCTGATTGTATGATCATTGACAACTTCTTCTAGGTAAGGTGTTGTTTAAGAAGATGTGTAAATTCATATTTGTGCAGTTTGACAAAGAGAGAGAAGAGAGAAATGTGCTTTCTACAATTCAATTGTGTCAACCATCAGCTAGGCATGACTTATAGCGTATAGGTTGTCCTCAGTTTTAAATGTGAGCTAATAATACAACATACAAGGATAAAATGCAACAAATTTTATAACCCAAATCGATAGTTATATTCGATGTAGCCAATGATGAATAGGAGAGAGGATGATTTTCACTAATGCCAAAAGAAAGAAGAATGATTCTTTTTAAACACACCAAAAGAAATGTTTCATTTAGAGCAATTAGAAAGAAGGGAAAATTACTAGAGAAGAAGATTTAGTGAATGACAATTTAGAAAGGAAACACACAAGATGCAACCTATATGAATAGAAAGAAAACCAAAAACAAGGGTCCCACCAGGCATGCCAACATTTTTAACTAATAATTTGCGTACGTATGAGAAAAATAGATAGGGTGAGAGTGAGGAGGAATACATGTGAATGAAGGTAGAGTTCGCGCATTCTGATTCCTGATCCAGTGCTAATTGCGAGAACTTCATTTTTGCTAGGAGGAACTATCTGTGAATGCAAAACAAGACCACAAGAGGAATATTAAACAATATATATCAGTGGACTACCTAGTGTATGTGCTAGATCTGGGAAGTGTGATACTTCCTAGATTCTTGTCGATCCCTTGTTTAATATAGTTTAATGCAAGAATCAACGTAAACCAATAATATCCTATTGTAGTTGATATGATTTAGGTATCTCATTCAAGTACCATAAGCAAATCTAATATAACAAGCTAGGTTATGATTAGATCTGGAAGTTAGATATGTGAATAAGGTGGTTGGGACATGTCAGGGTCAAGTTTTGAGTGGTTTTGGGTTATGTGGGTGAAGGGTATTAGGTTGCTGTTATAAGCAGGGTTATCATTCACAGAGACCAACGTCGGTGTGGGTATGACCGATGAAGGTTCAGAGGGAACCGATGAAGGTAAGAGGTGACCAACATCGGTGGAGGTGAGATGATATAAACTTAATAAGCTAGGGCTTTGGATATTCTCTGTGATTGCACAAAGAAAAGAAAGAGAAAGTTGTGGTTGGTAACAATGTTGAGAATACTTAGAGGAGTTTGGGGTCAAATGTAAGGGTTGAGAGGTCGTGGGTGGTTGGATAAACGGATCGGAGGAATGTGGGAATAACTGGGTGCAAAGGAGACTAGAATCTAACCAAAAGAGATACATAAACTAATCTAAATGAACATGAAATGGTGTAGATCAGAATATACTCACTTGTATTCATAGGCCTAGTGGTTGGAGGATGGTGATGGCTGATCTATAAAAGCTATTGCTCAGTGTCGTGGCGGTGTTTCCTGGAACATTGTCGTGAATGCCCAACTAATAGATTGAGCTTGGTGCAAATTCAATATGTCTGGATGTGCGAGAGGAATTTGGTTCGTGCTTGCATGCCGATCTCTCTCTTCTTAGACTCGGAAAATGATCAACCATCCCCTTAACAAAGGTTACCAAAATGAGTATATGGTAATTGATGATGGTTAGTGGTGACTGACATTGGTTTAGGGTAGACCGACATCGGTTAAGGTAGGAAATCCCAAGTTTGCTAAAATGAAATATCTTGGCAATTGTTTTTGGCCAGTTCTGTCCATTCTCACGGATCAAAATGGAATATTACACTTAGATAAGCGGGCATGCAGTTAGAGGAAGAATAGGCATGTGATTTTCGGGTTGAACTAAGTCTTAGTTAATTAAGTTAAGTAGGACTAAGTCTTAGTTAAAAGGAAAGATTCTATTAATAGGTCTATGATGAGGTGTTATATGTGATGTGGTGGGGTGAGGTGAAAATTAATTTAATTAAGGTATTTTTTAATGAATATTGTGAGAATGGGTATTAATTTAATCATAGGTAATTAAATTAATATACATGTGGGGTAAAGGGGGAGTGTGACCCAAATTTTGTGTCTACATTTTGCAAAAAAACCACCAAATCTCTGATACCAGTTGTTAGGAATTAGTGAACAAATATACGGAAGCAATTCCTCAAATCACAATCGTAGGAAACTATTTAGCAGAATTATACTTGCAAAAATATAACAACATATATAAAAAATGCAAAAAATATGATAAGACAAGATTTAACGTGTTTCACCCAATGTGGGCTACGTCAACCAAGAACTTGCTCATATTTTATTATTAACAAGAGTAAAACCAACTCTCACAGTATTCTCTTAGTTACAATTGTGCATCAATCACTCGTGAACTCACAACAAAATTCCCAAAGATGCTAAACCACATCTAAGACACAATTTACACCCAATTTCTCAACCCTGATCTCTTTGATCACTTAAGATACATTAGGATGCCCCTAATACCTCTATTTATATGATTACAATCCTTCTAGGAAGCTCTATAACCAACCCTAGAAAAATTCATGACCTTTCAACTTCTCACAAATGAAAATACGTCACTGTGATAACATTCGATTAACTGCCAGTTAACAACAAATAAACAACAATTTCACAATAAAAAAAACAACACATGACTACAAAATGATCCTGAAGTATCCAAACTTTACCGTTCAAACTCTGACACTTCAATGTTGATTCCAGAAGACTAAAAACCAAGCTCCACACCCCAACAACCAGCGGCACAAAAAAATAAAAAAAGCACATCCAAAACCAACAGTAGAACAAAGAAACCACTAAACCGAACACGAAGAAATCATCCCTGAGACCCCTTCCCATGGGATCTATGATGCATCTTAAGGGATTAATTGGTTTTCCCTTTCTTCCTTATGCTCATAGTAGACGAACCGTCATGGGTGTTCGGATTTACATTTTCATTTGTGTGGACCAATATGCAAATTTCAATATTATTATTATCCTCTTGATTTAGGAAACCTAGAGGAAGGGACAAAGTCCCAATCTCAGATCTGGGGCTGGGAGACTTCTCTACAGGGGTCGACGAGGGGATGACCAACTAATTCATTAAAACAACATCTTCCTTGTTCGCAGACCCATCTTTAGACTCACTATCTGAGTGACTGTCAATAACCAAATGGCTAGGATACACATTCTTTCACCAAGAAGTGTGGATAATGGCAAGTTTCTTCCCATACTTTTATTCTGTGGATAAGTGACCAAGGGAAAAGAAGGTCCGAGATCTGAAGGGGAAACCTTCATAGTCTACGTTTTGAGTCCATATTATGTCCTCAACCTTAAGATCAATAGAAGCAAGACAATCCATTGAAGTGTTCATGTCGACCAAGATGCGAGCATACATAGTATACTCATATAATGTCATTTTTGTGTCAATAGCTAGGGTTTTACCTATAATATTCCCAATGGATATTAAACATTTCTCACCCCAAAACTAGAGAGAATACATCATCAAATTAACTTGCACATGTTATTATTAGTTTTTTCTTTACAATCAATTTATTTATAATAAATATTGTTTGTTTAGTGGGGAAGTCTCACACATTGAATATTGTCATCATGTTAGTTTATAGATATTAGAGTTAATTTTTCTTTTACAATCAATTTAACTATAAGTAATTATTCGCCGGAGGCGTTTACTTTGAAGAAGTAAAAGTGTCAAATTCCGGTAAATTACTTAGGTATGCCGGATTTTACATTTTTTTTAGTTGGATTACCATTTTTAAGCTAAACATACAACTAACTTTCCACTTTAAAGTAGATTTTTTAGAGTAGCAATTAGTTCAAATAAATTTAGACACTGATAATTTTTAAATTATACATTAAAAACAGTAAATACGAAACCCATTGATATGTTCCTAATTGATAAATGATTGTGACTGGTATGATTTTGGACCAATATATTTAGCGAAAATGCCTGCTTGGTTTTAACAAACCCAATATTTCGATCCAATTGCTTAAGGCACAGTACACAATGTATAAATCCTTTGAAAGTGGGTTTCATTAGCTGTTTTGGGCAGTTAAGAAGAAGAGCTGTGCAACAGCCAACGCTTCAGTTCCTGTGAGAGTTGGCGGCACTGTAGATGAACGGATGTTCCAGACAAAAAAGAGCCATCTCATATCTTGAATTTTCTGGTTTCCAGCCGTCTGTTGTCAAATTTTCACAAGAACTGGCAGTCTGAGTTGAAATTAGGCAACTTCGGCAAGACCTGATTTGAAAAGGTTGACAATTGCTAACCCTTGGCAAGAAATTTTGTTTTGATAACTCATTTCATGGTCTTTGTGCTAGAACATAATCTTGGTTCGAAAGAAGAAGTGCTTCTGTGAAGCATTCGCCGCATTTTAAGCTTGGAATTCGAATTGTGGCACCGGATCTGAACCCACATCAAAAAAATGGATTTGCAACAAATGTGGACAATTTGAATTGGAATCACATATCGATGAAAAAATCATTCTATAATTTTTTAAAACCTGGTTTCTATGGTTTTTGCAATCCTGTCACTTTATGGTAATTATTTTACTTACGAAACTTCTGTTTTATTGACATGTTTCATCTCCTGACAAGTGCCCCCATTTTAAGTTCGCCCTAGAGATGCCCTGCCGTGAATCCAGTTAAAACTCAGTTTGAATCCCTTGCAATCTTCTAGGTGGATTGGAGAGTGTGGAAGCTGTGATGGTAGAGAAAATATGTGAATTAGAGGGGCTCATTGTGGGCCCATGCGTAACAATCACCATTCAATTTAAAATCGCAGTTCAAAACTTGATTCGCACCAAGAAGTCACGCAGCACGTGAAGAACTTGTTGACCTATCGATATAGGATTATAATGTTTTTAAATTATTTTAATTTTGATTATAATAAGTTCATACCCGCTTTATTTAGAGTCTTATTTGTTTTTATGAGTTTATAATTTTATATTTTAATAAAAGAAATGTCAACTCCCGGAGTTTTATTATTGAGTATTTGATTTTAGGATTTCATAAATTTTGTAAGGATTTTAATAACTTGTGGTGGCTCTTGGTGATAAAGTTAATACTGATGTTAGCTAGCAATCGACAAAGGTGTGTACAATGCAATTCGGTCCAACGCCAAGAATCTCTGTAGTCATATCACGTGGAGCCGATTCATTCTTCAGTAGGTTCTTGACGGGATTGTTCAAGTCACATCTTGTACATTGGCCTTCACCTCTTATAGGTCATGCTCTAGTAGCATTCTTGTGGAGTAGAACCTTATTTGAATTAAACATGAATACATGTCCGTATAGTTTGGTTTTGTGTAAGCTAATCGTTGATAGATGGCTTCATTGACTCCCACTTTGCTTGACTATTGCATGTTAGCTGATCAGGCAATTTAATATGCAAATCCTTTATAATAGTCATGCAATTATTGTATATTAATCTAGGTAACTCACCTTATCGACTTCTTGCCCATAATTGGGTTGCTGGCAAAACTATTGTCATTATTTTCCTGGATAAACAAAGTAATTATCTGTAATTTTAATAACAATGATAATAACATATGAATTGCTATTGAATGGCATATTAAGATAAGAATACAATTTAATCTCTTCAAAGGTTGATATTATTAAAAATATCATTTTGAAAAATAGTTTCGAGACATATGCATTAACAATATTTTGTGAATTTAGAATGTGTCAAGATGGGAAACAGACATATTTTCTTACAACATTTATAATTTCTAGCAACTATCCAATTCAACCGAAAGAATGTCACACACTTTCATATGTAGAAGTCATAACATAATGCGGTCAAACTTCCTCCCTAACGGTGATGCATCTTGTAGAGTGTGCGACTATTTCTGACCTTCCATTTAATTCTGCATTGGTACATATTACAATCATTAATATGTACTTGAAAACTTCAGTATCTTCTTCTGAAGCCAGCTCTGCATTTTTGCCAAAGTAGTGCTTGCTTGCTTTACGCATAGTCATCGAGTGATTTCAATATACTCGAGGACTAAGGACCTTTCTGCCCGTCCTTGTTATATTTTATACTAAATTCTAAATTTTGAATTGCATATATTCATTAGAGGATTATTGACAGAGGTGTCACTCATGTAGAAGAATCTTGAACTCCTTTCAGATTAAGAGTGCAGGGCATGTAATAGATGAATTGTGGCCTAATAGATTTCTGCACCATTATGATCTAGGAAGATATGACTTAAATCGAAAAAAACATTGCTTGATTTTGTGAAGGACCAAGAGAAATCTGATTCTCAAGCAACAAGAAGACACAACTACCAACTCTGTGTCAGTCAGTTTGTTGAGATGAGTATCAAATCTTTGAAAATTTCACCAGGGTCAATCCTTTTCTGGTCAATAAGAATTGAACAAATTTAATGTATTAATTCTCTACTGATAGCATCTAACTTCACAGACTGGTGAAAATTATGCTAGGGTGTGGCATATACCCCTAATAAATCACTTGCATAACATGAGTTCCCATTTTTTGCGAGCCCAGAAACAAGGGAAGGCACTATCTTGAAGAGCCTAATTTTCCCTTCAAAAGACTAACCTGATTTCTAATGGAAATGTGGTAATCATTTCAAACCTGGACCTGCCAAAAATACCCAAGATAGTAGCAGAATACATCATGCTTCTTATAAACAAGGCTTCCATCTTTGTGCTCCAAAAAAAAGGACATTCTACTCCTATTGTACATATTCACATTTTTGCAACCGCTTGCACCAAGACAATGGTTAATATTTACATTTGCCAACATACTCCTCGCCTTATTTCACCAATGCAACAATGGGCTATATCCAATTAGTTTAAATTTTCCAAAGTACTCACAACCTATGCCAAAAGATAGAGGAATTAGATATAGGTGTTTTGATAGACATTATGCAGAATACCTTAATAAAGACATGTTGTTTAGCAAACTGTATTTTAATCCAAACCATTATGCACATAAAATTCAAGCCCTCTCCGGCGTAAAACTCATTTGCAATTGCTAGTTTTATTTATAGTAAATCCCTTATTACATAGATATGAACCTATTATTGGATTACATTTGTTAAGTAAACATACAACTAATTCAAATAATTTCTTAGATAGACATTCAAAAAAACAGTCACTGATAATTATTTAAATGATATACATTTATACATAATTAAAAACTTTATATTAATATTAATGCTTGTATTGGATACTATCATTAGTAGATAGTTGTTACAAACCCTAGCAATTGGACAACAAGGCTATCAGGATTAGTTTTCACAAGACTCATCAATCTGGTAAAAGGTGTCGACGAGCATTGTATCTAATGAGTTATGAACACGTCAGTTGAAATAGAGAAATTCAGGATCATTTGCGACAGATGCATGAGAGTTGGTTTTGAGGCCATTTCCTGTTGTGACAGAAGAAGGTGGAAGATACCCCTCGCTACCAGTGTGTCCCGTTTCCTCAAATGGATTCAGATGTGGAATCGATGGATGCATATGATGATATCAGGCAGGAGGTGGTCGCATGCAGGTGAAGCTTTAGAAAAAGTCAGGACATGTTATTCTGACAAGGACACGGAGGCCCTTCGTCACTTGAAACTCAGTCTGAATCCCAAGAATTACGAATGGATGAATTCGGGTCCACATAGAATATCTATCATATCTCGCGGAGCATGGGGGCTTCATCAGTAGGTTCTTGACGGGCTTGGTCAAATCCTCATTGGCCTTCACCTCTTAAGGTCAGCTCTGGTCTATTTGATTCTAATCTTTTCAATCATTGTGATGTTTGATTTTGTCGCTATTTGCGGTGCCTTCTTGATCTCCCTTGGTTGATTCTTGTACTGTCACTTTTCAATAATTTTACTTAATCCATCCCTATAAGATCCAAGGGGTTATTTTGTGCAAGTAATTATCTGTAATTTATTTGACAAGGCCTAAATAAGTCCTAATTTCAAAGATTATATTATTAAAAATATATTTTGAAAAATAGTTTAAACATAAGTAATGATATTTTGTGAATTTCAAGTGTGTATTATGGGTTTATGTTTCTTCAAATTTTTATGTCTAGATATCTTATGAAGAAAGTCACACACTTTCTAAAATTCAATGCAAAACACCAAGTGACATTTGTAAGAATGCACGTTATTTTTTTTTATTGGCACACTACATACATTTAATAGTATGGAAAACTTCGTCTATATGGCTTCTGAAGACATTATAAGTAGTGATTTCCTTAGTATCACTTTAAATTCAAATTTTATATAAGAAGATTCAAGAAAGTAACTAATTTTCAATTATATATTGTAAAATGAACTGTCAATAGGCACAATGATAAGGAATAAAAAGAAAATTTACTATTAAATTTGACATGAACAACAAGAGCATGGAGAACATGGGGTGGAGTGATAAAATTTTGAAGCATGGAAATTGTAATTTATTTGCTTACAATTGTGGTGGTGATTACGGTGGGTGTCCTTATATATGTAATAAATCACTTGTCTTATGATTCTTTTCATCCCATCAATGCCTCTGAAGATTAATTTTCCCCAATTGTTAATGATTTAAATGGAAAGCAAACATCATAATTGGAGTTGGTGAAACACATAGAGGGAATACCATGGTTTATTATCATTTGTTGTGCTCATTGCTTTTTCTTTGGCTACACATTGGTTAAGAAGAAATGTTATCACGTTTTATCTCTTATTTAATTGATTTCTATAGTTTAAAAAAATGTTAGGTGATATTAAATACCAATATTTTGGTGCTCTATTAAACACTTATGAAGGTTGTTGTAAAAGCAAATCGCTTCTAAATGTTAAAGATTAATTGATTCCACATGTAAATGACACTTTTGAACTTGGATAGCACATAAATGTTGTTTTCCTTTCAACATCTTTGAAAAGAAAAATAGTATACAACTTCAAAGTAGGATAAGTACACTGTAATCACAAAAGTATGAAACCCATCACATATTACAACACATTGTATTAGATGAGTTATCCCTGGTTGTTTTATTTGAAAATGGCAAAAAATTAGTGACATTAAAAATTAATATGAAAATGTTGCATTATAGGGTGTCTTATAGACTTTATTCATCATTTATGTTTGTCCAATATGTCAAGAATCAATGTGACTTACATAAATAGAATTCATGGGACAAATCTCATTATAAGGGAAAATAAATCACTAGTACCCATTTTTAATATTTTCTTCCATCTATCCTTCTTGGAAAAAACATAACAAGGCCTTAAAATTTGATTGTAAGTGTGAATGATTTGAGGTGAAAATTGAAAGATAATCAAGTTTGAACCAGAAATTAAATCAGTTATAATTGATTTTTAAAGCATGCAATTCGTCAAAGATAGAAGACAATAAAGGTCCTAATTTAAATTCAAATTTTATATAAATAGACATGCATTAATATATTTTAATTCCTAGTACAATTTTATTTTGATATTACTCGCAAAAAAACCTAATAGTACATATTTATATAATTGTTAGGAATCTCTAATTTTAGAGACTTTTTGACTCTACCTTACATAAAATGTCTCAAACGAAATAAATATGAAAGAACAAAAAAATAGATTATAAAATATTGAAGTGTATCAAACATTTCTAAAATACATTTGATTATTGATACTACATTTATGAATAGCAAGGGACATATGAGTAAAACGCAATAAGTTAAAGTAAACTCCAACTAACTCTGACTAAATCTATTACAATGTTTCCTAAATAGAAAAACAACTCCCAACTCGAGTTGCCAAGTAAACTCCAACTAACTCTGACTAAATCTATTACAATGTTTCCTAAATAGAATGGCAAAAATTACTATTTTTAGCAGTTTACTAGAACCTACTATTCTTACTAAGTTTGCATGCTTATTCCTACGGGCACAAAAATTGCCACGCAACTTCTACATCCCTAAATTAAAGGAATTGCCAAATTTCTAACTCATAATGCAACTAATAGATTAAAATTAATTAATGCCCAAAAATAGCAAAAAATTGAACTATAACTTAAATCCTAATTTTCGGCCTCAAGATGGTGGATTTGGGGCCTGAACACATGTCGAAAACTTGTCCCAACCAATAGGGAAAGTTGCTACTGTGTTCATCTCATCGAAACACGTGGTTTCATAAAAAAAACGGACTCAAACGGACACTCGAAGCTCAAGTTATGACCTTGTCAAGTTCCTGCTAATTCTGGCGCATCACATTATCCTCTCCTTGTGAAACAATCTCATTTCTTAACAATTTGTTTTTCCTACTAATTTTTTCATCAATTTCCCTTGTTAAGTTTTGAATTCATTTCTGTTATGTATCAACATGTCCATATCATTATCAAGGAATATTACTAATATATTTTTCCATATCCATGCTTTAGGAATCCTCTTGATTTGAAATCAGTGTATTATAGTAAGATTTTGTTTCTCGGAGGGGTAATACTTATATCTTTAAAAGGAGTATTCCACTCCAATAATCAATTAGTGACACTCCTTATTTAGTAGAGATTTGCACCCCTAGATTACTAGATGTTTGTGATTATATCAACAAACCAGAAAAATATTCTACAATAATCCCTTCATGTTGTTCCCTGCATGCTTTTTCCTATTATAAATATTAAATGTGATGCTCTGTCACTAAGTAATTTTATGTGGCCTTGTAATGTATGGCTAATGAAAAAACGGCTACAATTGGCGGATTTCTTTCCAAAATTTATAAATTAAATTGGGAAATTTTTGGGGCATATCTTTTATAGGTTTATAGGGAATCTTTATGTAATAATTCATGATGAAGTATTGTTAACAATGGAATCATCATATTCATATATCTAAGGTTAGTAACAATAAGTTGGGATAACAATATACACTTAAAAGCTTATCACGTGTATTTATAAGGTAATAAATAATACCTCTATTTCTAAATCTGCATTACAATTTTCTATTATTAACCCTTTTTCTTATACAACATTTCAATTATTAAATACCTTTTAGTTTACAATATATTCAAATAAAGTATTTTTCTTATGAATTTTTTTTATAATCAATTTTTTACACCTCTTCAATGTTGAATTTAGTATTTTATTTCACAAAATAATTAAATTTCCATTTAAATTGATGAAATTCATCTTGGAATTGAAAGGTACAAACCAAAGTGTGTGTGATTTCATGTTTCTCTTCTTTTCTTCTCTATCTACATTTGTCATTCTAATCAAATTTTTTATAGTAACATGAATGGCCAAGTATGGTTGCATTTATTCTCAATTAAATTTATTAATATTCACGACATCCTTTCTCCTAAAAAGATTTAACCAAATGACAACGCATATACCTTAACAATGATACTATAAATGATGCCCTAACTTTTGAGAGCTATGTGATGTTATTACTCTTGAAAAATATGTTTATTTTCCAAAAACTAGGTGGCTAATTTGAAAAACACGTATGAAAATAATTTTACTCCACATACCTTGCCCCTAATATATTTATGAATTTTTTTATACTTAAACTCTTTATACCTCTTAATATGTTGTGTGGCCTGCTGGTGGGGCTTGAGTGCTCACTAGCCAGCCACCTAGGCTCTAATCCCCTAAGCCCCAGGGGGGTTAGCCTTACATTTACATAGCCGATTGGGAGGACTTATAAATCAATATATTGGGTCCATTTTTTATAGAATGTTTCTTGTATTATTTTTCAAACTAGTCCAACTCTCCTATAATAAATTTTAAAAATAAACAAAAATGATCTAAATAAACTCTTCGAGATTATAACAAATTTATAATATATGAAGATTAAATATTACATCATTATTATTATAATTGTATATGTTCTTAAATACTGTTGATTTTATAAAATTGCTTGATTACGCAAATGTAGTTAAATATATTCAAAAACCATAAAAGAAAGCTTTCAAAAAATAGGTAACTGTCCTGGAAAACGTTGTTGACAGGCAAGGGGAGACGTCAAATCTCATCCGCGCCAGCAACTCAAATGATTTCTTATAAGCAAACAAAAAATCAAACTTCTTCCCGGCAATTGACAGAAGAAGTCTGTAAAATTCAGGAAAGTCAGTAAGCTTTAACCTGATGCGACTCCTCGGGAGTCAGAAGGGAGATATTTTTCAAGTGGCCGCTCGTTCACGATACGTACAATCTGGCAAATAAACAAACAAAAATCACAATTTAACAGGAATGGAGTGAATTTACAGGAATGATATCTTTTTTCTTTACAACCTTTTTTTGAAAGTAAGTTTTGGCATGGATATAGAATGATGTCTATTTAACTTCGTATAAACCCAAACTGTCCATTATTTGTTTTTTATTGGACTATCATGAAGTTACTAGTTCATATGGTGTACAGAGCGTGAATTGTTCTTCATCAATCATTATCTTAGAAGTATGTGATATCGTGAGTACATATTTATCTTAACTCAAACCTGAGATACCCATAGAGAATTGACTATCCAGGGACCAGTAATGTAGGCACACTATACTGAGAAATGCATATTCATTCCAATCACTTTGGAGTTTATTCATTTGAACTGTTCTGTACAAAAGTATGAGCATTCCATCATTATTTCTAGAAAATTGGGATTATTTGCAACATATTCCTCCCCCAAGTAAACAAAATAAGAAAAAATAAAAATAAAAAAAACCTACACAACCATGGAAAAGGGACTCGCTCTGGCCTCCATCCCAACTCCTTGAATGAGAAGAAATTAAGAAAATCCAAACATTATATATTACACTGGTGTATACTTTTACAGGTCTGTACTTATCCTCAGTGTCTTCACTTTAAGTTTATTAATTCAAAGCATTTACCACCAACTAGTAGCAAGCATTTGGTTAGTTTTTTTTTCAAGTATTTCACACTCTCAAGGGACATTTCACACAAGATGGAAAATTATAGAAAGGGTCAACGAGTCTTGCTTTATGGATGTCACTTTCATTTTCTTAAAGACCTCCAAGGTTTTGTCAACAAGTACTGTTTGTGCATATTTTGCATAGATAGTACACTTGAATGAGGCTTTTTATTAAATAATATATGGCCTTCTATATGCAGAATGGGCACAACCGTAATACTGAGAAAACATGAATTTAATATTTTTTAAAGATCTCCATACCGTTCAATCCAAGGTTTTGAATCTGGAACCTGTTGTAATTGGAGGATGGAGGATAAGGTTGCTGAGATTAGCATTACACCTGCCAATTGCAATTGCTTAAAACAACTTGTCAAATTTGTGCATGCCAAACAATGATTGCATGCAATAAGACCACAACATGGATGATTTCCCTATTCCAGAACTCTACGTTTTGCACAAGGTGGAAGATGCTAGGAAAGATAGATGGATATGGATTTGCACCTGAAAAAAGGCCTATTCTACGTGTATCAGACAATTATAAAAGGCCATGAGGCCACATCTGGTGGAAACATTTTATCAAACAATTCAAGTGCCCTATGTATTTTCCACACCTTACACGCATGTCAATCAGATTGTCCATACTGTAAATTTTGACCATAGTTAGCAGTCAGTTATTGTGTTGGTTGACTTCCATGCCCTGTCCAAAGCTTTCACTTTGAGACTTTGAGTCGCGCTGGAAGGAAAACGCCAAAGGTTGATGTGTAAACAATCCAATTTCTATCTCCACGGAGGTAATGTAAAAAGTTATGTTCAGAAGTAGAGAGAATTTACCGGAGTTCCCACCCAACATTATTAAACTTCTTGAGCTACTGCTTGAAATGAGGAATCCTATTCACTTTGTTTGGGAGTCGCATATGTGTAATAAGATGATAGCTTTGCATTAATATCCACAAAGTTAGGCTGCATTATGTTTTCTATAATGTTGAATGGCTAGGTCACAAGGTTCGATTTTGAGTTCATGGTTGATGAGGATAAAGTTCAATTCAAGTTCACAAAGGGATAAAGTTCGAGAAAAGAAAGTTTCTTTAAGTTTTAACAAATGTTTTTCTATCATTGTTATTTTCTAAAAGATAAATACATATGTCACTGAGATAGATTGGAGAGAGTTTTTGTGCTTTATTTTCTCTCGGTATATGTATATATATACAGACGTTTAAAAAACAATGCAAAATCATGTCAAAAAAATTTAATCTAAAAAATAACAAATAAATTTCGAGTTCATGTTCAAAAAGAATAACGTTCGGCAAAATTTGAACTTTTATGATAAAATTGATGTACCTTGTGACATAGTTGTATAGTGTGCAACACTGAACCAAGGAGTGTTTTGTATCCAGGAGCTTCAACAATTTGAAGCATGTTTTATATATCATTTCCGAACCCCTTTTGTGTCACGTTATAGGTGATTATTCCTGCATGGAGATAATGCAATAGATATCAAGGGATACTAACATTTTAATCAAATTGATCCACATTAATTACTTACAAAAGAATCCATCTTGTAACTTTAGCATTCAAGATTATGATTGATGCTTATGCGAGCCCCATTCAAAATTAAGTTTTGATCATCCAACCTCTGGTGGTACCCACCTAACCAGGCTTATAACCTCCCTTCTTTCCACCTTCACATTAAAAGGAAGAACCACTTCATGTTTTACAAGCCAAAGAAAAATCAAATATTCTAGGCGAACAAAGAACATGCATTTAATGATAATTTTAGTCACAATTCTTAAATTTATATATTGATTTTTATGTTGTACACAATATGTGGTATTCTTTCTTGCATTTGTTAAAGATATTTAACATTTCCCATGCAAATATCCAAGGAAACATATGATAGTGAAAATAGATAGAAGTAGTAGCTATCTTTACTTTCTTGCAGTGCAATTTTTGTTGCAATTTCTTGCTAGTTCGAGAAGGACTTCTTGAATACTTTATTTTCGACGTCAGTTGCCAAGCAAAGTGAGTACGGGAAGAATTAGAAGCCGGGTATGATGCTAACTATGACGATGAAGAAGAACGCCCTACAAAGTGTCGTCGTCTCATTGCACGCGAATATCGCGAGCATTTATGAGGAAGTAATTCTCGTCAGTGAGTCAAAATTGTAATAACTCTTCAAATAAATATATATATATTTTTAATTACGATGTCTGCTCCAAAGTTACTTGTCTGATGCTCAGTTGCTCAAAGGGTCCAATTTTGCGGCTTGGAAGACAAAAATGAAGACAATCCTTCAGTTTGAAGGATTATGGGGAATTGTTACAGGGTTTGTGCCTGCTCCCACAGCCTCCGATGAACTAATAAAATATGAAATGGCTAGTGCTAAAGCCTTGATGCTGATAATGCTCAGTATCAGTGACGATGTGCAACCACATGTTCGGAATGCGGAGAAACCCAAGGAGGCCTAGGATAAGTTGGCAACAATTTATGAAGCGAAAAATTAGATGAAGATACTTCATCTCTAGTCAAAGCTGCACACCCTCTCTATGGGGTCAGACGAGAAAGTGGAGGAATTCTTATGTCATGTGGCTAAGATGAGATCGGAGTTATTAGCACTCGGTGAAATGGTGGACGATAAACTTCTCGTTGCAATCACCTTGAGAGCACTCCCTTCTCAATTCTGAGTGTTCGTTACAACATTGAATGTGTCTAAACAAACAATGACATTCAAAGATCTTGTGAATTTTCTGATGCAGGAAGAGGCCATCACTTCATCCCCATGAGGAGTCTCAGGACAAAGCCTTGTTCTCAAAGCCTTACCGTGGCCAGAAGAATCGGAAAGGTCCCCCAGAGAAGTCAAATCCAGCGCAACCCAAACAATAGCAGAAAGATCAAAAGTCAAAGAGATGGTGTCACATTTGTAGAACCAATACTCATGACACTGATAACTGTTGGCATAATAGCTTGAAACAGGGGTCTTCAAGCCATACAAGCACATCCGGGCGCGAGGATTTTCAAAAGTCCAAACGATGTCCCCGCTGGAGAAAGCACAAGGGACATCTCGCAGCCCAACAAGAAGATGATGAATCTGATGAGGATACATCAGAAGGAGCCCATTGTAGTAAGAATCTTGTACTCATCTCTCAAACTTCTCAGCCCACGAAGAAAGTATGGTTGATAGACTCTGGTGCAAGCAAGCATATGTCAGGTGACAAGAAGCTGTTTGATTCACTACACGAAGAACCAACTGGAGATCGAGTTCAGATAGTGGATGACAAAGAGTACATTGCAGAAGGAATAGGGAATGTCACCATTCCTCTGGGACCACGAAAATGTACACTTACAAAGGTACTATATGTTCCTGGCTTGGTACTATATGTACACTCACCACCTTAAGGTAGAATTTCTTGTTCAAAATGGCATTAAATCATGCTTAATCTCTCGACAAGGTACGGTTATTGCTAAAGCTTTTGTAAAAGATAAGTTATTTGCTTTAGATACTGTTTCATCTTCTACAGTAGCTTTATCTGCTTCAACAATAGAATCAACTGCCCTATGGCATTTTAGATTTGGACACTTTTCAATCAGTTCATTGCACCAGATGAGTTCAAAAGCAATGGTCCATGGACTACCCAAATTGTCTAGTTCCTTGCCTATTTTCCCTCGCTGTCTTGCAGGAAAACAACACAGAAATCCATTTCAAGCGAGCACCTTCCATGCCAAGAAGTGTCTAGAGGTAGTTCATACCGATCTGAACGGCCCATTGCCTTCTTTTTTTTCAAGATATAAGTACTTCCAACTGTTCATGGATGACCACTCTCACAAGATGTGGGTATATTTCCCAAAGAAGAAAAGTGAGGCTCTTCAACACTTGTAGAACTATCATTGTTTTGTCAAAGAGTCTGAACAACCACTTCTTCTACTCCACTCAAATCGAGGGGGGGAATTCACATCAAAGAGGTTCTTGGCCTTCATGAACCAACACGGCATTAAGCAACACCTAACTTCTCCCTACACGCCCCAGCAAAATGGAATTGTTGAGCGTCGCAATCGCACAGTGATGGAGATGGCTCACTACATGTTATCAACTGCAAAGCTAGGAGAACGCTATTGGGCTGAAGAAGTATAAACGGCTGTATATCTTCTTAACAGGGCACCGATAAAGATTCTACAGAACAAAATGCAAGAAGAGGTATGGAGTGGTAGAAAGCCATCAATTTCTCATTTGCAAGTATTTGGTTGCACAGCATACATGCATGTCCCAGCTCAGAAGAGAAAGAAGGTAGAGCCAAAAACACTCCCGTGTATCCTTCTTGGCTATAGTACTACCTCGAAGGCGTATCATCTCATGGATCCTGAGACAAAGAAAATATATGAGAGTCAAGACATGGTTTGTGATGAGTCATCCTTTGACTCAATAGTACCAATAGAAGATCCACTTCCAACCACATCTCACTGATTAGTCTCTGAATCAGATGATGAGCCAGAGGATACTACTCAAAGAAAAGAAATGTTGCCAGGAGAACTATTTGTTGACCTTGGAGAACTGGAGAATGTGACTGCACATCAATCCACACGGTAACGACGCAGTTCTTCTCAAAAGTAGCCAAGTTCTCGTCCGAAGTGGGTACAAAGTACTATCAAGGACACACATTTGCAACAACTCCCAGATACATCATATGGAGTCAAAAACAAGGAGTCAAACAAGAAATGAGGTAAACTTTGCACTCATGAGTTCACTGATGAATAGCTTCGAGCCAGATAATGTTCATGAAGCACTCAGTCAACCTCAGTGGAAGGAAGCCATGGATTCAGAATATGACTCGCTGATGAAAAATCAGACATGGGAACTTGTCAATCTACCTACAGGAAAGAAACCCATAGGCTGCAAATGGGTTTTCAAGACAAAATATAATGAATATGGATCCATCGAAAAACATAAAGCAAGGCTTGTAGCAAAAGGATATGCTCAGAAAGAAGGCATCGATTATGAAGAAACCTTTGCACCCACTGCGAAGATGAAGACCATCAGAGTAGTTTGTGCACTTGCAGCACAGAAAGGATGGAGACTTCAGTAGATGGACATCAAGAGTGCTTTCCTAAATGGTGATCTGAAAGAATAAGTATACATGACCCAACCTGAAGGATTTGTTGATGAAGAGCAGCCTAAGAAGGTATGTCGTCTCATCAAATCAATTTATAGATTGAAACAAGCTCCCAGGGCATGGTATATCAAGATCAAAGATCACCTTTTGTAGCATGGGTTCACTCGTAGCCCCTCAGATTCAAATTTATATCTAAATAAGGTAGGAAAAGAAATTGTCATTCTAGTTGTATATGTAGATGATCTTGTGATCACTGGCAGTTCAGAAGATCAAGTTGATATTGTAAAGAATGATCTCAAAAGAACCTTCGACATGACAGATTTGGGGCTACTACATTACTGTCTTGGCTTGGAGATATGGCAAAAGGAGCATCACATTTTTGTCTCCCAGATAAAGTATGCCAAGACACTCCTAGATAAGTATAGAATGTCTGATTGTAAACCTATCTCCACTCCCATGGAAAAAGGCTTGCAACTTTCAAGATTCTAGGACTCACTTCAAGTAGCTGCTACTCTCTACAGGAAATTTGTTGGAGGGCTCATCTGTTTGACATATACCAGACCATATCTCTGCTATGCTATTAGCTATCTTTCCAGGTTCATGCAGGAGCTGAAGAAATGTCACTAGAATGTAGCAAAGCATGTTTTGAGATATGTCCGAGGAACAAATGATTATAGTCTGAAATATAAGAAGAATGATCAATTCTTCTTACAGGGATACGTCGACTCTAACCACGCCGGATCTGTTGATGACAGGAAGTCAACTATAGGATACATATTTCATCTCGAATATGGACCTATCTCATGGATAAACAAGAAGCAGAATGTTGTTTCTATCTCATCCACAGAGGCAGAATATCACGCCGCACGAGGAGCTGTGTGCAAAGTAATATGGATACGTCATATTTTGGATGATCTGGGAATTCCTTAAAGATAGTCACCTATTTTCTATTGTGACAATCAAAGTGTGTTGAAGCTTGTGCAGAATCCAATCTTTCATGAACGAACAAAACATATTGAAAGTGACTGCCATTTCATTCCAGAGCATGTCTTGAACCATCAAATTCAGCTCCAGTATTGTCCTACTGAAGCACAAGTTGCCGACATTCTCACTAGATCTCTTGGCAAAGTGAAATTTGAACTTTTCAGGGGTCACATTTGCAAGAATAATGTAATAAGGGGGGGAATGTTAGCATACATTGAATAGTTTATATTTTTAGGAGAGTTTGTTCTGTTTTATCCCTTTATTTTCTCCTTATAGGTGTATTCCATTATTCTCTCTCCTTCATCCAAATCTTCCTCCTTCTGTTTAGGGGAATGTAGTTGATTATTTCTCCTATATATTGTACGCACTTCTTCATAATAAAATAAGTGTGTGTAGAGTACTTCACTCCACATTCTTCTCTCCTTTCTGCCTCCTACATTTTTTAGATAAAAAACTTCATCCCATTTGTTCTCAACACATGTCAATCAAATTATAGTTATACAATAATATAATCAATTATCATTATTCTCTCAGCTTTGTCAATTGCAAGTTTTATTTATAATATTTTAGGTAAGAATATAATAATTTATCATTAATCTATGAGCTTTGTCAGATACAAATTTAATTTTTTTTAGATCTTATAAAAGGGTAGCCAAAATGTGAATGATTATTAAAATAACTCTCCTAAAGTACTTGGTAAAGCATCTCTAATATTTCTGGAATGTTTGGTCTATAACTTTGCTAACCTTCATTAAACACACAAAATATGGATTTCCTAATATCTTTAAAAAGAATAATTCAAAACAAATTTCAACAATGACCTATGATTTTCCTATCCTAACAAAAATATGTTTCTCAATTGTAAGCCTTTCAAAACTTCAATCAAATCCACAATAAACCACCTTGAAGTCTATGTTTGAGGTTGCTTGCATTGTCAAATGTTTATAATATACAAGGGTTATGATATGGAAAATCCTACACTATATAAAGGATTGAAAATCATTAATTTTAATATTAAATTTTAGAACTTTTACAATGTAAACATAGAAGTTCACTTGTAAAAAATTGAACCCAATTAACATTTTGCATGAGTTAAATGATTACAAATTAAGCATGTTCAAGTATTATTTTGGTCTACAACTCAAAACTTGAATCAGATCCACAATAAACCACCTTGAAGTATCCTTGAGACCAGCCAAATCCTTTCAACCATCTTCGGGTTACACAAACTGATTTTAAAAAGTCTCTCTTCCTGCACGTTGAAAAGATTAAAAATAATAATTCAGATTTCATTTCATATCCATATATTGATATTCTCAGTCAGAAAATGTGTTCGTTGACTTCATCCAAATGGAGTGTTATGAATATTTTTATAATTCTTAAGCTCCTTGTTAATGTGAAAGAAGGGAAATTATTATTGTGTGCGAAATTAATTCACTTGCAAATAGAAAGTTGCACTGCATCGAATGTAAAATATACTTGAGTTTCACAAATTGATTTTAAAAAGTGTCTCTACTTGCACGTTGGATAGATTATAAAAACTAAATCCAATTTCCTTTCATATCCATATATTGATATTCTCAGTCAACACATGTGTTTGTTATTTAAAGTTTATTTATGTTGGGTATGTTGAAAACCTTAGTTAAAACTTGGTTCCTTGAATTAATACACATTATTGTTGCTTTAGGTTGAATATTACTTATGGACGTACTACTATATATTAAAGTCAACAAAGGTTTATATGGGCTTGCGATGTCTTTGGGAACCAACGGTTTCTTTTATTTTAATCCGTTAAAGAATTTTAAAAACATTTCAACTAAAATAATATTTTATTGTGTAGAAACTTCAACGGGATAAGGGGCACGGTTTAATATTAGACTGTTTGCCATATGGAAATGGGAGGTTATTATCAAAATACTGATAGGATGTACATTGTTCTTTCCTTTGCCATACATGAGGCAACCTTACTTTCATACCCCCACTCCACCTCCAAATCCCGTAGCATGAGGACCTGCCCTATGAACCAATGGTATGATGATGACTACAAAAAATTCACCGCCAACTCAACCTTACATTTTCCCAGGGCCTCCCATCTTTCCCTTCCCTCAAAAATGCCTATCGTCATCTCCTTTGTCACAAAAAATGTACCTTCATTACCCAAAGGAGGAGGGAGCTCCACACCTCACTTATGCACTCCCCCAAATGCTTTGGTGTACCATCATTCCTCGGTGCTCCCCTCTACCTCTAGGTCTTGATCCCTACAATATGTTTACCCATACTTCCATCTTCTATGATATCCTAGGTCGGCCCCATATTCAAGTTATGTCACCTCCCTCTACCTGCCACATCTTCACCTACACAAATGTTAAGAAGGTCATCTCAAGTCTGAATTGTAGCAAAGCAGCGAATGAGGAGGGCTTCCAGGTAGAGTTTTTCAAGCATGGGATCAACACTATTTTCAACTATCTGGTAGACCTTCTCAATCAAGTGGTGTGAACTGGTTTTCTGTTGTCTTAGTCCCACCATATTATCCACCCTATTCATAAATCTGGTCCTACTTCCGATCTAAATAACTATTGGACAATTATGGTATGTCACACCTTCTCGAACCTGTATGCCACATTTCTCCACATGCATCTTTCTGAGTTTCTCGAGCAACACCAGTGCAGGGCTAAAGGACAAGCAAGGTTCTGGATAGCTCACTAGACTATTAATCACATTCTCACCCTTCATGCTATCATTGAGGAAACACTTCATCGTTCATCTAGAGTCTTCTGCTACTTTGTGAATTTTCATAAATCCTTTGACTCTGTTATGTAAGAAGCTCTTTTCTGCAAACTTAGAGACATTAGCATTTCCTAAACCCTTCTTGCCGCCATCTCTCAGTTAAATGAGGAGGTTTTGGGCCGCCTGCATACTACTACTGGGCTTTCCGACTTCATCAGGAGCACCATTGGGATCAAGCAGGGTTGCCCCCTCTCTCCTAATCTGTTCATTATTTACATTGATGAGCTAGAGGAGTATCTCAAGGACCATATTCAGGATGGGGAGGAGTGTCTTCTTCTCCAGGTTTTGATCTACATCCTTCTATTCGTAGATGATGTGATTCTTTTGGCTTCTTCTGCGGAGGGATTACAAAGACAACTCGATGCCTTAGCCCTTTTATGTGATCATAGAAAGCTGACAGTTAACCTTAGTAAAACCAAAATTATGATTTTCAATGGTCTGAAGACCTCGAACTTCCATTTATTCTATAGGGGAGAGGAACTGGAGATCACCAATAGCTACACTTATCTAGGAGTTATCTTCTCTAGACCTTGTTTCCATTTACGTCCGCCTATTCAACCCCGCATCAATAAAGGGTATGGCTCCCTTGCGATCCTTGAGAGACAATGTTTCTGCCATCACTTCTAGAACACATTATCTAAGATGTCCCTTTCTGATTCTCTTGTGAGGCCCATGGTTCTCTATGGTTCTTAGGCTTGGGGTCCCTCCCTTCTCAAGTTGGATTAGGATGCTATTGAGTGAGTTCCGATCCTTATGCTTAGACAGATCATCAAGTGTAAGGAAACTGTTCCCCCACAATATCATCCTTACCGAGTTTAGGGGTCACCCTTTCATACTAAAGGTCATCTTTGGTCTCGTCTCGCTCTTACATCACATTTAGAGGTTGTCAGATTCTTCTACATGTACATATATCTTGCCTATCATTCCTAGGAGGCCATTGCTCTATCTGACCATAGCGATCGTGCTCGATGCTGGTATGTCAGGGTTTCTTGTCTCCTAGGATCTGTTGGGATCAACATGGACCGTCTCCCCCATTTAGCTACTCCATGGATGCTCCCACATACCTTCTATTAAGTAAACATGACTTGCACATAATCATCAGGGACGAAATCTACAAACAGTTTATATAGATCACTTGGACCAACCCCCAAGGTGAGCTACATCTGAAAATGGCCTTCTATGTCAATCACTATCTTGAGATCAATAATGGATTGATCACTCATCCCACTTATATCTCCCATGGTTGGATGAATGCTCTTCGCATATCTATGGGTCAGTTTAGGGTAAGATCCCACAGTCTTCGAGTTGAGAGCTATCACCAATTGTACCGGTCCGAAAGGATCTACCAGCTTTACTCCCTCCAAAAGATTGAGATAGAGGAATACTTCATTTTTAGGTGTCCTATCTACTATGAGATCAGAGGGAGGTTTCACTATTTTTTCCACGAATACCCAATGTTCACGAGGTTCTTCAAGTATTATGATCAGAGGTTCTTTGGGATCCTCCGTCCCCCTTCCAGGGAGACTATTATTCAGTAGATCACCTCCTACTTTGTTGTGCTCCCCGGTGAGAGGGGCATCAAGCGGGGGTTCCCCAATAGAGAACCCCAGACTAGATATGGACCAGGGGGCCTACTTCTCAGACCAGAGGGATCCGGACTCAAACTTGGCTAGGAGCCCCCCCATAGGTGACAATTCACTAGGGCTAATCAGAGAGCTATACATTTCGCATGGTGTATGTTTACCAGGCTTCTTCCAGCTCCTGACATCAAACATTAACATATCACCATATTTTTCCTGCCAGCTTCAGATGACAGTTGAGAGGGTTGGTGTTGAGAATCCTCCCTCCACCCTCTGTCCTTTGTACACTCTCTCTTCTTCTACATTCTCTTGTCCCTTCAGGCCCAAGATTCTTCTCTTTTTCTTGTTGTTTTATGGGACCTTTTTGGGTTCCCTTGCTGCTTCTTCATTGCATTGTATGGTATAGTCTCATTGACCTAATTTGTGGTCATTTGTTGGACATTTATTATACTTATATTATCTTATCTACATTTTACCTGCTAAAAATTAAAAGACACATGATGAACTACATAGGCACATTGCACTTTGAGGTGTTTGTTTACGAGACCTTTTTTTGTTTATGTTGATAGGTGTTTTATAGTGGGGAAGGCGTGGTGGGCATCTAACACAGTCAGACATGTCAATGGAGGATAGGAAATGATAAAAGACGATGAAGCACAACCCAGTATGAGCCACCAATCTATTATGGTTGATAGTGCATAGTGGAACCATTCAACAACATTGCATTTTTGTCTCAGATTGTGCCCCTAGTTGCGTACTATAATCACTATATACAAGAAGCAAAAGACCATAAGAAATTTTTGTGTGCTTGCAAATAGTCCTCATTTTAACCAAATTCTTGGAAGAGTGGATAATTTATCATTCTCATGTAGGGGTGGAAGAGTTCATCATCTACGACAACAACGGTGACAACAATTTGGAGAAGTGATAAAGTCTGTGAGCGGATACAACATGAGTTGGCATTCATAGGCGTTGATTATGAAATTGTTAAGTCCCAAAGTGTTAATTGTCGAGTATGGAAAACCAATCACCACTATCTGTACCCCCTACACACATGTGGCAAGTCTACACTATGTATATTTCACATTTGGTCAAAATAATATGGTCTAGAAGATAGACCGCCTCCATCTGTACCTCTTTTTCACATGTAGCTAACTTGAAGTTTGTATATTTCAAAACATTGCATCATTTATATGCCAATAATTGTGGCTTGTGAGAGTTGCAGGCTTCAATGCTTCCCACTTTGAATGTTAACTCCATATCCTATGTATATTTTCCCCTTCCCATCACTCACATTTCAAATACATTCACATAAATAACTACTAACGATTTTTTCTTCTCTATGTCATTAGCACCCACTACACCTCCACCCACCTTACTAATATTTTATTTTTTTCCACTATCACTTCCTCCTTATACAAGAAAAATAAAAAACCTTAACCAATACTACTTCGCCTCTCTATTTCCTTCCCCTTTCAACATATCATTTTATCCACCACATCCCTTCTGGGGTTATCATCACACTACTTGCATGCAATTGCTAGTAAATACATGCTCATTCTCTCAAGCTTGTAACTAAATGGATTTATTTTTTCAGAACATCAAAATGCTCTTAAAACTCAGATCTCGTGAAGAGTAGGTTGTACTTGTTACGCCAAAAGGAGTTTTGCATAGGAGAGTGGGAGAGGTTAACTCTAACATACACCCCGCCAATCAATGGTTCATACAGCTACATACATCAACATTAAGTGAAAAAGATTATCCATCGTTGATTTTTTTGAAACTGACGTTTATTAATACCAATTTCTTATGTGTTGGTCAAAGAATAACATTCAACATCTGCATTGTAATCTGGTCAAAGACCATCCATTGTTTATTAATACCAATTTCTTATGTGTATACTGGTCAAAGAATAACATTCAACATCTGCACTGTAACTTGTGCTCGCCTGCAATGCATTCTCCACGTGTTCAAACTGTACTGCCCCTTGTCTGAAGGGATGTTTGTCTTCTCCAACACAACACTATCTTTCAAACTCAAAGCTCAGCTGCAAAATATTTTTTTTAGCTTAAAACATGCTTTGAGTAAGTGTCATGTTTTACCCATTAGCGCTACCCAAAATGCACTCCATTGCTGGTTAGACAAGCCAGTGACCCCCATTTCATGATCATTTCCTTTCTTAGTCACTTATCTCAACATATAATTGAAATCTAATTATCAGCCTGCTTTGTAAAGATTTTTAAAAATAATCGTGTTACCCACATAGAGAAAAAACTTAGTACCTGTAAAAAAATCTAAGGGATTGTTGGAGTCGTTGTTGAAATGGCATGTTCCATTCTGACACACAACAAATTATAATGGAAAGCGAATTTTTATTATATAGCGCAATGGCCTTATCCATTAATTTCTGTAATTTTGTGTAATGTACCAGGAATTCTTTTAATGTTGGTGATGGAATTTTTTTATATGGGTTACAAAATAGAATGGCGTGACACATCATGGAACTCTGTGCTTGGCTACGGTGTTTGAAGGAATGGCAGGACATGTGGTTTCCATCAAAACTGTTGATGTTTTGTACTTGTTGCTCATCATGTTGTAGTTGTCATGGCCGTGGTAGACAGGTATAAAAAATGTGGAAGCATAGACGAGGCACATAAATTGTTTGACAGAATGCCTAAAGGAGATGTTTTCTCATGGATAATAATGATTGCAGGCTTTGCACAATATGGATTTGTTGGAAAGGCTTTAGAAAATTTCAAGAAAATGCAATTAGCTAGTGTAAAGCCAAATTCCACAAATTCCATAGGCTTTTCTTATGTTCTACATTCATGCAGCCATGTAGGTTTACTGCATAAGGGTTGTACATACTTCAATCACCCGAGCAACCCTTATTACATTACACCTGCAATTGATCATTATGTGTGCATGGTTGAACTTCTTTTCCAACCTAACTATTTTTAGGACACATGAACATTATTATCCAAATTCCACACGCTTTTCTTATGTTCTACATTCGTGCAGCAATGTAGGTTTACTGCATAAGGGTTGTACATACTTCAATCACACGAGCAACCCTTATTACATTACACCTGCAATTGATCATTATGGGTGCATGGTTGACCTTATTTTCCAACCTAACTATCTTTAGGACACATGAATATTATTATCCAAATTCCACACACTTTTCTTATGTTCTACATTCGTGCAGCCATGTAGGTTTACTGCATAAGGGTTGTACATACTTCAAACACACGAGCAACCCTTATTACATTACACCTGCAATTGATCATTATGTGTGTATGGTTGACCTTCTTTTCCAATCTAACTATCTTTAGGACACATGAACATTATTATTGAGATGTTAGTCAAACCTATGGTGGTTATGTAGAAGTGTTTTCTTGGTCGGTATAGATCACATATGAATAAAGGCTTAAGATTATTTATAGCTACAATGCACTATGATTTGGATCTTAAAAATGATGCAACTTATTTTTCTCTCAAACATATATGTAGAAGAGGGTAGGTGAGGTGAGGTTCAAATGATATAGAGATTGATTAAAGATAGAGGAATTAAAAGGATCCCTATATGTAGTTGGATTGAAATCTAGGAGACAAAATATGTATCACAGATTGCATCTACAAAAAGACGACATCTATATGCAAGGTTGGAGATATTAGCTTGGGAGATGATGGCAACATGTTATTTTATAGATTAAAGACATCTACTTAATGATGTGGAAGAGGAAAAATACTTATTAAGACATGATATTGACAAAACTAAAAATCTAGAGAGCGTTCAAATAAGAAAGTGACACTTAAATTTCTATATTGGTAGTTCAACACATAACTCATTTTACCTTGAAATTAGAGCCCTTCAAGGCTTCAAATTAAACATTAACGTATTTCCATTAACTTCCCTTCCACTTCTGATGTACTTTACACACGGGGAAGGGTACATTGGAAAACGAAGTTAATATTTAACTATGAAAACTGCCTAGTGTTTGGTGCCTCGGGCCTCCCTCGTCCTAACTCGAGATAAAGTTTCATACTAATCAATTCAACCAAAGTGAATGAGCTATGAGAAAAAATAAAACATGACAAATTACTTTCCAGAGTGTAGCGTACTTTGTTTACATCCCAAATCGGTAACATGTGTATTAGGGGAGAGACACCAATAGTTGAGCAGGGTCCAATTGTGGATATAGTGTCTTGAATACACAACACCCAATAGTTTTCATAAAAGTACCTGGTGATTAGTCATTTTTGACATGACAACACCCAATCACATCATGCCAGTAAGATTTGTCATTTTTAAATTGTCAATGTTCAACTATTATCACTTATGATCAAATATGGGTCCCAATCAAAATGTAGTGTAACTCAAATTTACTATTTTAAATCAATTCAAAATCGGGGGCTCCAGTTTAACACTCAAATGTACAGACTTTTACGATTTTGAAATGATGAAAAAAATATTGCTTGACGATCAAGTGAACAATAGAAATAACAATTGTATGAGCCATTATTAGGGACTCTAATTTTGAGAAGAAAAAGAAAAGAAAGGTATTGAGGGTTTGAAGTTTGAGGAAGAAAAGGGGAAAATGGGGTGTGGGAGGGTTGAATTGAAGTTGATCGAGAATAAAAGTTATTGCCAGGTGACTTTTTTTGAAGAGAAGAAATGGCCTACTAAAAAAAGCATATGAATTTTACGTGTTGTGCGATGTGGAAGTTGCACTGATCATTTTTTTTAGCAGAGGGAAATTTTACGAGTTTGGCACAGCTAGGTAAGATTTTGATGTATTGTTTTTTGCTTGATGATGTTTTTATCAAAGTTTCTCATCGCATGTTTTTAGGGTTTGTTTTTAGATTTAGGAGAAAATGTATTTATTTTGTAGGAGTGCGTCAATTTTTGGCATTCTTTGAGAAATATGAAAAAATATTATTAGGCTTTAGGGTTTTTGAGAAAAATGGAGTAAATCTCAACATTATTTTAGGCTAATTTTAAGTATTATGTTGTCTCCCTTTTAATATTTTCAAAGGATGCTAAAAATATTATTGATCATTCAAGTAGAAACCCAATTTTTTGAAGATTAGGAGAAATCCTTTACTTCTTTTTGAGAAAATAGGTAAGCAATTCTAATAATTTTTTGAGTATTTAAGAAAAACAAGCAGCAAATCTAAGCCTTTTATCTAGATCAATTAACTAAGATCTGTCATAATTTATATGATCTTTTTTAGCAAAGAACATTGAAAATATCAAGAAATGATATGCCCTTGAGCATAGATCAAGTATCACAAGAGCGTATGAATCACAACACTCTTCGAAGTATGAAATATATTTAGATAATTTTTTACAGTAATGAAGATTATAAAAAAATAGCACTTACATTATATTGTGCATATTAAAAATAAATCTACAATACATCTGTTCACAAAGTGAGCAAACAACAAAGCTAAGAGAAAGAATAAGGTATTTATTTTATTCAAGCTGTATTTTTCTCCTTCTGTTGTACATTGAAGTCTGAAGGAAAAATATTACATTTAAAACAATCTGCTATAGTTTATTTGGTAGAGCAAGACCAGATAACACAAGATAAACTCAAAATAGATCCTAAAAGTTAGGCATCGATCATGCTAAGACTAAAAGATGTTGTAGTTTATTAACTGAAAGAATTAACAAATTAAAGAAAAGTTTGGTGGTGGAACTGTAGAGGAACTGTAGTGTTGGGTGTTGGTCATGCATCTTTCAATCTCCCCTTGCAGGAGCAACGAGGATGAGTCCTAGCTGATTCTGCAAAGCAAAAAAATTGGCTATAGGTAGAGCTTTGGTAAATATATCAGCAACTTGCTCACTTGTAGGGAAAAATTGCAATTCCACTGTCCCATCTTGAACCAAGTCCCGGATGAAGTGATGAAAAATCTCAATGTGCTTCGATCTAGCATGAAACACTAGATTTTTGGTCATTGCAATTTTATTAATGTTATCATAGTAAATAGTGGATGGATGTTCCTAAACCAATTGTAAATCTTCAAATATCCGTCGAATCCATATGGCTTGACAACTAGCTGCTGCTACTGCAATATAATTTGCTTCTGCGGAAGAGAGAGCAATGGTTTCCTACTTTTTACTACTCCAAGAGACAACTCCTTAACCAAGTGAGAAAATATAACCAGATGTGGATTTTCTATCATCCACTTAACCAGCCCAATCTTAATCTGTGTAACTACATAGCTCAAACTTGTGCGTGGGAGAATAATGAATGCCAAATTTTTTTGTACCACTCACATACCTTAAAATTATTTTTGTAGCATGCCAATGAGACTCATGTGGATCCTACATGAACCAAGAGATGAGGCTGACAACATACATAATATTAGGTCTTGTGGTAGTGAGGTACATGAGGCTCCCAACCAAACTTATGTATAAAAAAGCATCTACTTTGGAGCTTGCATATTCCTTGGTTAATTTTTCACCAAGGGCAACAGGGTGGCAACTGCAGTGCATGACATCATTCTAAACTGCTTCAATAGATCAGCCACATAATTGGTTTGAGAAATGGATATACCTTCATATTATTGTTGCACCTCCACTCCAAGAAAATAATGCATGATTCCCAGATCTGACATCTCAAATTCTTGTTTCATTTTTACTTGAAATTTCTTCATGAGAGATGGGCTATTACCTGTATAAATGAGATCATCAACATGAAAGGCAAACAATTAGAATGTCATTACCAATATGCAGAATATAGAGGGTTAGCTCTGTGGAACTTTGAATGAATCCTTTCTTCAAGAAATAAATGTCAATCCTTGCATACCAAGCACGAGGTGCTTGCTTCAAGCCATAGAGAGCCGTTGTTAGCTTGTAAACAAAATGTTCTTTTCCTGAAATTTCATAAACAAGAGGTTGCTCCACATAGACTTCCTCATCAATAAAACCATTTAGGAAGGCTAATTTTACATCCATATGATAGATTTTCCACTTGTGTTGTGTAGCAATAGCCAATATAATCTTGACTGTATCAAATCTTGCAACCGGAGCGAAAGTCTCTGAATAATCTATTCCAGGTGTTTTTGCAAATCCCTTGGAAACTAATCTTGACTTGTGTCTATTCATAGAACCATCAACATGATATTTCACCTTATAAATCCATTTGACACCAATCACTTGCTTATCTTTAGGAAGTTACACTAATTCCCATGTATTATTTTTATCAATTGCATGCATCTCTTCATTCATAGCATCAATCCATACTTGTTCTTTCACGGCTTCTTCATACAACAAAGGTTCAACTTGAAAGGTACTAAACAAGGCAAAATTGGCAACTGGATTCAAATTAGAACTCCTTTGATAAATTCCATTTAAACTTCATACCTTTTGTGAAGAACTTGGACTTGATTATGGACTAGAACTATCACCTGAAGAGAAACTTGGTGAACTTAGTGAATTAGGGCTTGAAATTACACTTGAGATTGTGGGGAGAGGACGAACTTGTTGAACATCTTCTATACCAATGATGAGTGGTGTATTTTGTTGAACTTTTTTTTCCATTGCCATACTCCCCCTTCATCAAAAACCACATCTCGACTAATCATTCTTTTCTTTGTGTTATGATTATAGAACTTGTATAATTTTGTGAAATCTAAATAGCCCACAAAGATAAAAAGTTGGGATTTTGCATCCAACTTCTTCTGATTCTTTTCTGGAGCATGAACATGTGCAGGGCAACCAAATACACAAAAGTGAGCTACTGAGGGCTTGTGTCCACTCCAGGCTTCCTTGGGAGTGATATTCTAAAGAAGTTTTGTTGGGTTTCAATTTAAAATATAAGTTGTGGTTGCTACTGCAATTCCCATATAGCAATTAGGAAGGTTTTTGAATTGCAACATACTTCGTGCCATCTCCATAATCGTATAGTTCTTTCTTTCTACAATGTCATTTTGTTGTGTGGTATAAGTTGTCATAATTTGTCTCTTAATTCCATGAGTATTACAAAAATCAGCAAACTCATTGGAAGTGAATTCTCCCCCTCTATCTATTTTGAGTATTTTGAGAGAATACCCGCTTTGATTTTCTGACATAGCCTTTAAATGCTTGAAAACATTCAAATGCCTCATACTTCTGCTTAAGAAAATAAACCCATGTATGGCGTGAGAAATCATCAATAAATGTCAGAAAGTAAATATTCTTACCCAAAGATTCCTCTTGCATGTCACCACAATGTCCCTATGCACAAGCTCTAGAGGAGATTTTTCCCTCCATGATTTTTTCACTAGAAAATTGTCTCGATGTTGCTTTCCAAGTGCACACCCTGAACAAACTTCTTCTTTTTCCTGAATTACAGGAAGTCCTCGCACCATGCCTTTCTTATTAAGCAAACTTAATCCTTGAAAATGCAAATGACTATACCGTTGGTGCCATAACCATGAATCATCTATGGTTTCCTTGAGGGCATGCATCTTAGTGGAATCCAAAGTGAGAGGAAATAATCTATTCTCTGTCATACAAGCCTTTGCTACAAGATGATGGTTAGCTGATTTATCAAATATTTTGAAGCAGTTATCTTCAAACACAACCTTGTAATTTTTTTCTACAAGTTTCTCAGTACTTAAAAGATTATGTTGTAATTTGGGCACATGCAAAGTGTCATGAATAAATGAATTTTATCCTTGTTTAGTTTTCATGGCAAGGGTACCTTTTCCTATTACATCAACCTCTTTATCATCACCAAATTTCACTTGCGTCCTTACAAATTCATCTAATTTGGCAAAGAGATTAGATTTAAACATGTCATATGATTTGAGCAACCGCTATCCAAGAACCAAACATCCTTTTGAGGTTCTTTTGCCAAATTGCAAGAGAAGAATCTAGAGTGTTTTGCTTCTTCAAAAGACTCTTCAGTATAGTTGGCTCTTGACTGATTCAAATCATATTTTTTCTTTCTACATTCAGATTCATAGTGTCCATACCTTTCACAATATTGGCACTGGATGCTTCTCTGATCCATTGAACTTCTTCCTCTACCTATTTTTTTCCTCTTCCTCTTCCTCTACCAAGTCCTGTAGATGTAGAATACTCCCCTTGATATTTATTTGATTGAGAAGGGGTTGTATATTTTTATTCAATTCTTACAGTAGACTGGAAGGCTTGAACTAGGTTCACTGTTAAACATTGCACACCCTCCTCATGAGATTGCAAAGAACCTATCAACTCTGCAACTTTGAATGTGGTTAGATCTTTACTTTCTTCAATGGCTTTGACCACTAGATCAAACTTTGGAGGAAGAGATCTAAAAATATTTTCTTCAATTTTTTTCTTTGTAACACTTTCCCCTTGAGTTTTAAGATGGTTCACAATACTTTGAGCCCTAGTAATAAAATTTTGAATATACTCAGCGTCCTTCATAGTTAAACTTTCAAAATATCTTCGAAGGATTTGAAGTCTTACCAACCTTATTTTTTCAGATCCTTGGTATGCGGTTTGTAAGGCCTCTCATGCATTTTTTGACTTTTTCATACTAACTATACAAGGAAAAATTGATATATCCAATGCAAATTGGATAGCAAAAAGAGCTCAATTGTCCTTATTTTTGTCTTCTTTCAATTTAGTTCATTGATTTGTTGTTAAAGCATTTAAAGCATTCTAATCTGCAGGTTTCGTGTACCCTCCTTCTACTAAATCCCATATATCTTGGGATAATAGTAGGGTCTTCATCTTTATACTCCTGTAATCATAGTCGTCTTCGGTAAACAACGAGAAGTTGGAATGAAAAATTGCCACCATTTGACATTCTGATAATTCTTGGAGAGAACCGTTAACCTACAACTTTTTCTAAAAAAAATGGCCTACAACTAGCTATAATACCAATTGAAGATTATAAAACAAAAAACAACACTTACACTATACTGTGCAAATTAAAAAAAAAAATCTACAATACATTTGCTCACAAAGTGAGCAAATCATCAAAGGTAAGAGAAAAAATAAAATATTTGTTTTATTCAAACTATCTTTTTCTCCTTCTGTTGCATGTTAAAGTCTGAAGGAAAAAGATTACATTTTAAAAGATCGGCTATAGTTTACTTGACAGAGCAAGAGTAGATAACACAAGATAAACTCAAACTAGATCCTAAAATTCAGGCATCGATCATGCTAAGATTGAAAGATGCTACAGTTTATTAACTAAAAGAATAAAAAAATTAAAGAAAAGTTTGGCGATGAAACTGTTGAGGAACTACAGTGCTGGGTGTTGGTCATGCATCCTTCAAGTAATTCAAAAAGAGTCTGTAAAGCCTAGGGTTCTGCTAAGCCACGAGCATATTTTCTCGGTACGTTCTGGGTTGACCACTAGCCTAGAGCTTTAATGCATTCATTTACCTCTCTTACTAGGTGTACTTTTGAAGGATGATTTCTATTTCTGACGCTCAATGTTATTCATGTCTTTGTCATGACCTTGTAGCAATCTGGAAAAGTTGTTGCATGATTATGATGAACAAGAATGTCGAAATAACATCCTATGTGAAAGATAAACATTCTAGAGAAGTGTTGCCTAGCTATTTGTTTCTTGTATGTTTCCCAATTTTTTACTGAAAATGAGTTACCTGAAAGTTTCTTATGTCAGCCAATACACCCCCCTGAAATTTTAATCTACTATGCAACAAGTTTTATGTTGTTAAACAAACACATATCTCGCATAGGAAGACCCTCTTTTTTTTCATTAAAGCAGACTGAAAAACTAGTGCAAGGTAGAGAGACTTTTCCAACATCTTAACCCAAAAAGTTACACAGTGCATCATAAACAAAAACAAACCCCAAATTCAATATTTTCAAGGATTTAGAACCCGTGAATAGAAAATAATTAAACATGCATCCGTCAACATTCACACATTTTGAAAAGAGGTAACCAAATGTAGGGGAGGATAGTCCTTGCCTAGAAATCAAAGCCCCTAAACCCCAATCTTATTCTTCTCATGTATACAACAAATAAAGCAAAGGTAGGCATACGTTTTCCTCTTAGAGACAATTAAAACCACTTCAGACAAAATAAAGATCCAAATATAGATTGATCAATTTGCATGTAAAATGAATGAGGAGGTATTCGGGTTGGATATTTGTCTCTGCATGCAAGAATTGTTTAATCCATTTCATGTCTTATTTGACCAATCATGGTACATATTTTAGGTGGCTATTGGTGAGAGCTCCATTCGGTACAACCCCCCTCCACTACCACATTCTATCCTTGCTAGAACAATCCAATCATTGTTAAATTTCAAATATTTGCTCAGGTTTCACGTGACTAACGCCTCAAACCTCAAATAATGTGCTTGAATTATTATTCTGGGATTATGACAGGTCTAAAAAGGCTTTTAGGATGTGTCATTCTTCCTGATCTATTCAATATTTCACCCAGTACACCCCCCTGCAATGGCGTGCTATCAGGTAGGGTACTACACATGGTCAACACTTAACCCCACCAATTTGAGAAACAAAAGTTTCGAGTTCACATCTTACACATCACGACTAATGTGCGACAAATGTCAACAAAACCCACTCGAAAAAAAAATGCATCACATACCCTTATCTGCACAAAATACTTGCTAGTAAAAGCATAAACAATTAGGTGTATACACATGGTTGTTTTATTCGAGGAATGTGTCGATTGACATGGGCCATGTCTTGCTTCAATGAGAGTTTATCTATCTATATTGGAAGATACTTGAACATTTGAAATATTAGAATCACTGTGGATATCTTTTACATTTATATTAGTTGAATTATTATTGGACATAGGTCTCGCTTATGTGAGTGTTTGGTGACAAGGCTTGGTGTGGGATTTAATCCAAAGAGGGTGACTTTCAGATTGGGTGAGGGGAACATTTGACAACAAAAAAGAGCTTTTAGAAAATGAACATAAATTATACGGAGAACTTGTTTAAGTGATTTTTTCTGAATATGAGGTGCTAAAAGTTTACTGATCTTACATGGAATTAAAAGATCCCCTTCATCCTCTAATTTCAAAGAGATTTCGCTCTATTTTCTTAGAGGAAATATACTACCTCTCTAGCCATTTTGACATTTTCTATTAGTTTTTCACTATGTTTTTCATAAGTAAAAACATATGAATTTTATTTAAACTGAATTTCATAGCTCAACTCTATGTGAATTTCCCGATTTTTATTTAATTTTTATTCAAACTAGGAAGGAAATAATTAAATGGAATAAATTTATTTTCACCATTTTTAGTAAATATATTAGTTGTCCCTTTTTCCCATTATTGACACTTTACTGTCATTCCCAATTTGTTATCTAATTTCTCCAAAATCTTATAATTTGTTATCTAATTTCTCCAAATCTTATATACTGCCAAACACATTCCTATGAACCCGGTCATGTCATTACTGCAACGATTACCTAAATAACTTATTAGTGCTCTCTAAAGAAACACTGCATGTTATGAACATAGAGCCATAACATGACTAAGGATGATTTTATTTGCGTTAAGGATCGAGTATTAATTCAATACATACGATAAAAATGCAACTCTTCTCATAAAAAATGTAAGCCGAAAGTTTTAAGCAATAAAGAGGCCGTGCAAGTACACATAAGTTATAATATTCATATTGGTATTAGAGAAATGTTAAGAGCAATTCAGCAACCTCATTTATTGGGTATTCGCAGGGAAATGCATGGATAACAATCGTGGTTGGAGGCGGAGGCCTCATGGATTACCAGAGCTGAAGTTTCTTCCGGCCAGAGTGACACTAGTAAGCGCGGAGACACCAGGCCAGCATTGAGCAATGCAACTTCCTCCTGCACAGTAGTCTGCAGTGCTCCCGCACCAGTTGAACTTGCTGCAGCATCGTCCGCTGTTGCACCAGAAGTGTCCAGCAGGACTGCATGTCGGATCCGCCGTTACCGTCGCCATTACCGCAAATATAGACATTATTATTAACACAGCCCCACATAACTTGTTCTGAGCCATCTTCTGCATTAACAAACTACAATAATATTTAATATACTGATCATACATTAAAAACGTAAAATCCTACAAATATTTATTCTGATCATACATTAAACAAAGAAGAGCACAGAGTGATACAGAGAGCGCTGCTTTGTATGCTGGATTCACAATGTAAATGGTGATGAGCATAACGTATATTTATACAAGCCCAGAGATGGTCGGTGAGATTTTCTTTTGCTAATCTTTTCTAACTTTAGAATTTTAATTACATCTAACAAATTACTTATTACGTCCTGGATTTCAGCTATGTTTCTGCGTTAAATAAAGATCAACGTATTTACAGGCTAATGGATAGCGTCAATTAACCTTTGAACAAATAAATAGACGAGGCAAGCACACAACAGACATAATATTATACGTGCAATCAAATTGAACCAGAAGTAATTAAGACCGATGGCAAACTAACCCAGAAATTGCCGGTTAGATGTATATGCAAACCGATAAAAGATCATTTTAGCCGAATTCATAGTTTTAATTGGAATCGATTCTTTGAAACGGTTTTGGCATCATCACAGCCAGTCTTATCCATTGTAAAAAAAATTCTCTTCTTATTTTCTCATTCAACGAGCCCCTTCTAAAGTGGAGCCAAAATATGAGGGCTCGAACGTCATGGATTTCTCTTTCTTATTTTCTCCTTCAGCTACCCTCTCATAAAGTGGAGAAAAAATATGAGGACTCCCACTTCTTGCATTTCTTTTTTTATTTTCCCTTTTCAAAGTGGAGTAAAAATATAAGGACTCACACGTCATGGATTTCTCCTCTTATTTTCTTCTTTCACAACTCCTTTTTAAAGCATTTAGCCTAAACATCATATATGTTTGTAAGGTTGACTGGTCAACCAATCAATGATGAACCCACCCCAAAAAGTGGTAAACAGCCCATTGAGAAGACTGATGAATAAGCACTTCCCTCTTAAAGTGGAGTAAAAATATGAGGACTCACACATCATGAATTTCAATGATACTTCTTACAATTTACATAACAATCAAATTTATTTCCAAGCTAACCAGTAAAAGAAAAATGATTTTCAAATCCATACAAAATGTTTGGAGATATTATTTTTGTCACTTTATAATGCTATATATATAGTTATAAAAAATGTCTAAGACTCATTTCATTGAACAATGAAAATGTTAAATATTGAAATATTTAATATCTTAATCATAATATATTATCAAAATGATGATTACATTTAAGTTTTATTTATGTAATTATCCAATGTCAAAGTGTGTTCTATGGAATAGTGCTCTAAAGGCTTGTGACATGTATGTAATGTTATGGGAATGTTACACTCAGATTTCATGCTCTTTGCACAGTCTAAGAAGTAGAACAATCTCTGAGAGATGCATAAAGTATGGTTATCAACTCTTATTGTATAATTACATTTATCACACAATGATGTGATATTAAGATGGTGAGTTGTAAAAAATTGATAAACTAGGTGGAAGAAACATCTACAGATTACCAATGGATGGTAACAACAATGATATTGTGGAAGGATATAAATGAATGATATAAATGCATTTTATACTTTGTTGGACTTTGAGGAAACTTTAATTTTCATCTAAATAATGCGATATGATTTGAGGATGTGAAATTCATGGTTATGTTGTGGTATGAGTAAATAGACCATAAAATTTGCATTGTTGACTCCTTGACTATGTTGAGTATATTGACTTGGTTCTCTCAAACTCTTAAATGAACTACTACATAACTATGTAAGCATTGTTTTCTTGTTAATTACAAATCCATAACTCAATATATGATAAATGCAATTCATAAATACTTCAAAACAATTGTTATAGTTACGAAGGCTAAATTAAATTTTACTTTCAAATGCTTGCATACATATTTCCTTTATTAAATTTTAACAATAGAATACCAAGTATTATAATTATCATAAACAACTGGTTATATATAGAAATTGGTGAGTCCTAGATCATCACAAAGATCCATGCTAAATTATATTTGGAAGTCAGCATGGTGTAACTTTTTCGAACAATCATTGCATTGTTTTCTTTTACGTTTATCTACATATGACCATGGCTCTGAAGGGTTGAATTCTTTAGGAAATATGATGTCTACGCATGTTATAGGAAACTCTCCTATATAACTGAAGATTTAGCACCATCAATGAAAAAATATAAGAAAAAATATCATTCATTCAGTCTTTACTTGGCGATACTTTCTTTCTTTTATAATTTTGTTTCTTCATGACTAGTGTTTCTACAAACTACATTCATTAGGATTAGTTGTCAACTTTTTACTAGTACAGAATTTTTTTGGTGCAATAACTTCAGATGGGATTTTTAATCTATCTTCCACCAAACGCATCTAGTTGGGAGCATTGAGCTAGTTGTCTAAAATCATATTTCTTTTACCGTATTCAGCACTACATATAGTTTATTAAGGTTTTTGCATCTCATTATGTGCTATGAATTGCATTTTTTTTAATAGTCTAGAGTCATAATATTTCTACTAGTCACTAGTTCTTTAATACTTTTAGATTCACTATATTTTATATAGCTACTTTAAAATAGTTGATGGTGGATAAATAAAATTTCTTGTGTATGTGTGAATGAGAAGACCGTTTTGACATATATTAGAACGGTATGTTCTTTAACCTCAATGACCACCAACACCATAATTTCTTCTAAAATTCATTTAACATATTATGTATCCAAAGTTAAATATATTAAAAAAAAATCATATACAAAAGTGAATGTTGTTGAGGGATCTTGATCTCCCAAAGAAGATTAGCTTGCAGATTGGCGAAAGGGTATGGACACAAAGACTGGACTATGAAAACTGGATTTTCGCTGCCATAGGTGCTATGAAACTGGTCAGTTGTAGAATAAGGATTGTGGGTGCTCCAAGATCAGAAGTGGGGCTAAGACGGGTTGGTGGGGTTCTCTTCCTTTGCACTACATAGTTGAAGCTCCATTAGTTCCTGTTGATTCTTTTGAAAATTGTCCCTCTAGGGTCGAATCTACCCATGTTCCGAATGAGAAACCTCTTCAAGATCCTTGTCCTAAATTACCGAGGCAATCCTCTATGACCCATCCTAGGTTGTATGAGGGAAAAACTCCCATTTCTGATTCCATTTTTAGTCCTATTTCCTCCATTGCCGTTATTATTCCATGTGGGCCAAATTTTGACAGTGGTCTCAATAAGGAGGAGTGTATGGTAGTCCAAAATAAGAAAAAAAATCTCCTCAAAACGGAACTTAGTACTAGTGCACATGAAGCCTAGATCTCATTCTTCGGACTGAGATTTGGTAATATTTCTATTTTACACTTCTCTCTATTAGTGTCTTGAGTCAAGTTTTTTTGACTTTTTGTTGCTTGTTTCTTTAACTCTTATGACCTTTATTGTTAAATATTTCTTGTAATGGCCCTTAAATTAACCTTTCCAACAATTATCAATTAAATTTTTTTGTTAAAAGATAACTTTTTTTTATAACTTTCAACATCTCTTATAGACTAATTTAATTAATTTAGTGATCAATGAGTTTTCTTATCATCATCTCTCAAATATGTCCTACATTTAATATTATATACACTTGAAGCTAAAAAGAACAATATTAATCATTTTTATTTATAAATAGTGAACGGGAAGAATATGGACTTGTGCTTGGCTAAATAACTCATGGTTACTAAAAAAAAATCATATCTTATTTTCAATTTCAATATTTTACATATAAAAGTACCTGTACCATGGAATATTTGGAGGCATGCTTTAATAATAAGGATAAGATGAAGGATTTAATACTTCTAAGATTATAACGTATTAGAAAATTTTGTGCATTAAACTATTATTTTGTATATTACACTTACATATGTTTGGCTAATGGTATATTATGCCCGTACACTTACATATGTTTGGCTAATGGTATATTATGCCCGTATGTAATATTTTGCATGTCATTCGATCAATCATGAATTCGCATATATATGAATCCTTGCTTGAACAATAATATTCTACAAAACAATATGGAATCTCTTGCTTAATTTTTGTTTACTATTTCAATGGAAAACTACTTAATACTATAGAAAGTATAGCTTCCACTTTAACTATTTTGAAATGGAAAATTATTGAATACTATAGGAAGTCTAGCTTCCCCTTCTTTTTATGTTGTAAGGATTTAAATGGTAGTGAATTTAGAAGTGGGTGAAAGCTATTGAATAATTTGAATTCCTTTCCTTATTGAATCAATTAACCATGTGGTATAGAGGGATAATTTTTTTTAATATTTTTATCGACATTAAAGAGGTAACTTCTAAGATTTTTAGAAAATTCTAGCGATCACCAATTTTAATAGAGAAAGGATCATTGTTTCATGCTAGATTCCATAACAAGAGATTTCCTTTTATTTAAACACATAATCTCTAGATATTTATATACAATTTAATATAAGATATTTTCAATATACCTTATGAAGACAAATTTTTAGGATTGCTTTATGTCAAACTCCAAGGCTATGCACTTTTCTATTTAAATGGATTCAAAGAAGTCTTGAAGGAGATGATATCAAGTTCAAGTTTTCCTGCATCATTGGATTTCCTAAAAACCTCTCTATGTCATAAAATCATTGCAAACCTTTGGGTTACATTCCATGCTTATTGCGACTAAGTTATATGGTATAGATACCTATTTTCTTAAGATTATTTGGAAGTCATATGATTAGTCAAATATAATATTGTTTGTGATTGGTATGATTTGATGATTATTTATGGGTATATACTTTTAAGCTAATATGAATTACTTTATTTATTTTTATATATTCTTAGGTAAAGAGTGTAATGATATAAATATATTAGGTTAGAGAATATTCATACTATTTTGTATAACTTCTAAGATAGGCTTTCATGACTTACTCTTGAAGACCAACTTTAAATATATACATTGGAGATTTCCCAACAAATAGTGAAATTCAAAATATCATATATTGATTTAACCTTAACAAAATTGGTATGCAATGAGCTTATTTGAAGTGAAAGGGTTGTAATTTTATTATTACAACTCCATTATTTTGGTACAAAGCACAAATTAGTTATAATATTATATGTTATTATCGCTTTTAGTTTCTAACCTTCAATGTTTATCCATATTGCATTCTTTTAATAATACATGGAAAAGGAAATTTTCCACCTTATTGGAAAGCCATTTAAAATACCATTTCATTTTACATAGTTAATCAGGAGTATGAATTTTAAAAATGTAGTTTATCATCATATATAGTCTTCCCATTCAGAAATCTCATGTACCTATATGCATTCATGTTTAGTTAACTTGAGGTAGTGCCCACCAGTTTTTCCATTCTCTACATCATGTTGACTCTTTTTACTAATTATTTTATTTCATATGGAGATATTTGTAATGCCCACTCCTCTTAAACATTGATTGAACTATGATTTCAATTTCAGTTGTAATCTTGAACCTTTTTGTTGTATTCTAGTTAGCATACTGATAAGATACATGGGATATCATGATTACTATTGTGTTCTGATTAGTTTTTTGACTGTATGGCTGTAGTGTGGACTATGATGTACATTATTGTATATGATTTGATTAGCTTATTTGACAGACAATATGAATGTGTTAGACTGTTGACATGATGTGATTTATACAATGGATTATATGCATGGATTGACATAGCAGTATTTGATGATCTAGTGCTACTACTGTATTGACACATTGGACTTGATATATAGATCTTACTAGATGATTTAGTTGGATTTGTGGTCTTATTGCAAATTGATGAATTAGTAGAATCGAAATATTGGAAATTTGAGCAATTGGGAAATTACATAGTTTTAGCGATTGTTTAGTTATGATACTGATGATGTGAATGGATATGTAAATATATGTGTTTTATTATCTCGATGTCGTTAATGTGGCCACGAGGCCAGAAAGGTATTGTTTTGATTTTTGCAGGAATTTGTAGCAAAATAAACAAAGGGAGATAAGAGACCAACAATGAAGGAATTTGTGGTATTGGCAATAGGTCACCTTGGCAACTCGTGTAATTGATTGTTGTTGGTTGTTGTTAGATTGTTAGGAGGTCCCCATTGGGGGGTGACCTCAAAAGTGACCTTGGGTAATTTTTTTGTTTTATTTATTGGTGAGTATTTGAATTATTTTAGTTTTTTGAGTCACCTTTATTAGTGTTAGTTATAATGTTCCATTTAAGTTGATTAAATAGTGTAAATTAGGATGTGACAAAAGGGGGTAATTAATTTGAGTAGGTAGTCTTGGTTTGTGTTGGATTTGAAAAAAATTAATTAATTTTGAGTCTTGTGCACTCAACCTTTCATGTAAATTTCGGATTTTGACTTTCAAGCCAATTTTGGAGGCTTGTGGGAAAAGTTAAGCTTGTCCCACACCTCTTAAAATCACTCACCCACTATGCATATGATGTGAGGGGATTATTTTAGGCCTTTTTGTGTGTTTTAATGGAGAAAAAGGGCAATTAATTGCACTTTTCTTACAAGAGCATTTAATTGTGTCCTTTAGGGGTGTGGGTTTGGGTTTAAGTATGTAAAAGGGTTGTCATTCCCACAACCACCAATTTATTGTGTTATGGAGATTGGGTTTGACCTTGTGATGTGGAATGAAGGAGAAATGATGTGGCATCCTACAAGGAGCCACATCACCTCTCTCTCCTCTCTTTTCTATTTATTCTATTTTTTTTGAGGATTTGGAGGTTACTTGTTTTATATTTTGGTCTCTTCCATTTGGAGGTGTTTGCTTTGGAGGGCTTGTTGGAGTTGGAGATAGCTTGTGATTGCTTGGACTTGGAAAGGTTAGAACTTGCTTGTGGATTGGAAACTCTTGCAATGGCAAGATAGGGATTTCACCCATGTTTTCTTTTGCTAATTTGTTGGGTTTTGAGGATTGAACTAGTGACCTTCGCCAAGCTTTTTTTGTTTTTTCCCGTAAAAAATTGTAGCAAATGTGAAGGACCTATTATATTTTATAGCAAAGGTGTTTCTATTAAAAAATAATAATAGAGTTGAGGGTTGTGAATTCTTATATGGATGTCTTACTATGTATCAACGAAATATTAAATGACCTATTTTTGACATCAAATTGCTTGGCTTCCTTTGTATATGTTATGTCTTTCACATCCTATTATATAGTTTAGTCATCTTGTGTAACTTCTAGGATTGTACCATGAGAAAGGTGAGTTTTTTCTGGTGTACAAATTCTTAGCCAACAGAAGTCTAGCCAATACATTTTCAAGAAGTGCAAGAGTTTGCTAGATTATGATCAAAGGTGTAGGATATCCTATGAAATAGCCTCTTCCTTGTTTGTATTCACATGGATTCAAGCTCTAGCATTTTCCATTTTGTCCATGTAGATATGTGAAGATCAACAACGTGAAGTTGTGAACATACACTGTATGACATGCTTGTTGAGCATGGATGTTTCCTTAGAGTGAACTACTTTACCTTACAACAAGAGAATTATTTTTAGAGCTCTATTGTCTCTTCATGATCCTATGGACATTATGGGTTCGATCAACATTGACGATGTTGATTTCATTAATTCAATTTATAACTATTTCATAGAAGTGACCTATTTGTAATACATCTATGTTTGATTCATCTACAGTTGTTAAGAGTACTACATACATGATATGCATACCCATTAAAATAGAGTGTGTCATCAGGAAATGGGAGGTGAAGTGGATGCCCCCAATGTGAGTAGAATAAGAACTAGCCAATGGGTATGTTGGGTGAGGGACCACTATCTACCATTGTGAAGGAAGGAAGCATGTGATCATGAATCAAGGGACGAGTGTCATGTGAGGCTGGCTACATAAGTATGTGTTTAGGGAGGTTGTGTTCTAAATAAATGTGTTGTGTATGAGGTGAAATGGGCCTATTGAAATAATGAGATGGGTTGTGTTTATTATGAACCTAATGTGATAGCCTAGTCCTATGTGGTGAACTATGAGACCTAGAGATATGCCAAGGATGGGTGGGTGTGTAGACACCACGTAGACACTAAATTATACACTTAGTACTACTACATCATGCCTATAATGTGTCATGATATGCATGATTCCTAAGAAATAAAAGTATACATTAAGAACACTTGTTTTTCTTTACGTTCCTCGTGCTTTCGTCCATTGCTTTTCTAGAATTATCCTTTAAATTTTGGACATTACACAATGTCTTACCCAACTCAATATTTTATGTTTTATCTTTGGAGATCTTTGGACACTAGCACCTAGAAAGGAGCAGGAGCGCCTAAATGCTACTATCCCCTTTGGGTGCTTTTGTCTTTTTGATATATTCTTATTGATCTCAGTCCTTTGTTTCAGATTTAATTTTGTTAAATCAGGGTGATAGGATCTTAAGGTCGAGGAGACATATGCGGGCTAGGAGTTGGTGGTGAAAGTGTCAGACTATTGTTGGGATTTTTTTAAAGTAAATGCAATTAGAAGGTATAAAGTCAAGCTTGACAACCTTTCCCAACATCCTCCCAGCTACAAATTGTTGTGAGATACGCAAAATCTAGAGTGGGAGGCAAAAAAATGGAAAATTCACAAGGAGAGGAATATTCTTGAAGGGTATGGAAATTCAATAAGAGTCAACAAGGAATGTAAGAGTGCAAATTTAGAGGGAGCATACAATTCAGAATTGAAAATTTATCATATGTTAGATTTTCAATTACCTCACTCCTGATTGTTATGAAAAAACCAAAAAATCTAAAAAAATGTTCAAATAAAAACCACGCTTTAAATTCTATATTAAAATGTGGTTTACCACACTTTAATTTCTATATTGATGGTTTACCACATATAACTCATTTTACCATGAAATTGGATCCCTTTCAAATTATATGTCATATTTCCATTAACATTCCTTCCACACTTTGCACATGGGGTATTTTACAACTCATGTGCAATTAGTATGTTATTCATACTTTCCAAAGTCGACACAAATGCCTTGTTGCTGTGGCAATAAACTTTAAGAAATTGCCTAGCAGCCACATTCCGCTTATGGCTACATTGGAAAACAAAAGACACTCAATATTTTACTAAGAAATCCACTTAGACTATAGTAAATGAGTTATGGTCAAAGAATAAAACATGAAAAATTGCTTTCCAAAGTGCACGCTTTGCATCCCAACTTGGTATTGTTATCTACGAAAGTACCTGTGGCTCTAAGCAGTATAAGGAATTATCTTTTCGTTTTAATTTTTGAGGAAAAAGAGGATGGAACTAGAAGTATTTATGATCATGATGCTATTGTATTTAGGTATTTCTAACGTAACAGCAGCAACATGTCCAATAAATTTCTACTGTCACTCAAATGCCATGAAACACTTCTTCCTGTCAATCAATTCAAACAGCCGGGGAGCTTCATAACTGTGGAACGACGTTGAAGAGTGTGCTGGGCATGGGTCTCACTCAATACCTGCGTAATGAATCAACGATATAATTATTTTAGGATATTGTGTTGATTTAGGGATATTTATTTTCCAATGTAATCTAATTTAGGTTACACTGTAGAAGAAATTGAAGCTAATTTTTCAAGTCTAATAATGTTTTTAGGTTGAACAGGGGAAGGGATGTCATCATCATAATATGGCCATGGTCATAATCTAGCCATCGGTTAGGAGTTGTAAGTTATCTTTATATCTCGGCATCTTCTCAGTAAATTTGACATGGAACTATGTAACCATAAATGTGATACCTATCCACAACCGACACTTAACTATAAAGGAATGAATTTTCATATATAAATTATATATATTTATTTTAAATTGAAAAACTTGTTAGTTATTTAAAAGGGAAGAAAATAAATATTATTTAAATATTTTGTATCAATGATATAATTGTAATATTGCTTAAATTAGAACTCGCATTTTATGCACCTTAAACCACATATGAGGTTTCATTATATGTATAATCTAATGTGTTGATTCTCAAGCCTTTCAACAACAACAAATTTATTATTCGATGGCATATGCCTTGATAACATGTCGCTTCTTTATTTTCCAACTTTAGTGAAATTATACGAGTTGAAAGATCGTTAAATGAGAGCTTATTATGTTCTTGCATAGCCAAAGAAGCCAAAAAAAATATTCATGTCATCTAGATTTTAGGAAAACAATATTATTTTGAAAAAACTTGTGTAAGTTAAGATTCCACATTGAATTAACAAATCCATACAATTTCAAGTCCCATATTAGAAAGAGCTTCATAGGATCTTAGGTCCCATATTTGAATGACAATTGGTATCATGAATAACTATTATAATTAGACTTTGAATTACCAAATTTATTTCTGGAAGGAAGAATTATGATGTACAAGATATGGACCGTTTATTTGAAGGGAAATAAATTTTCCATATGCCCTTCACTGTAGCTACAATCTGCACCTTTTCTATTTTTCACTTTCCTAAGAAGGTGGTCCCTTATTACTGCCACAACATAAACATGAGAAAAAAGTAACATTAAATCAAAGAATCATGTAAATATTTATTCTAATTCCTCTTAATATTTCATCTCGTGCGACAAACCATTTGTTAATGATGTTCTAAGTTCACAGACAAAATTGCATCTAGGAAGAAGGTAAACAAATGTGTGTTTTATCAAGAAATGAGAAAAAAAATAAGAGCAACCCAAGGGCGTGTATTCAAAAATGAAGATAATTTGATCCAATAAACCTATGCGAGAGAAGTAATACTTCAAAATTTTTTTAAGATAAACAAAAAATAGAGAAATGATAAACACAAAATAACACAATACATTAGATATATATCCTGGGAAAACCTTATTGTAATAACTCAATTGTATTACCATACAATAATGTAATTCTTAGTTCTACTATATCCTATTGCATTTTCACCTATATGTAAGCACATTAGTAGATTAGCACCAAAGGGATTTTACAAGAAAATGACTACAAAACCATGGGCCAAGAATAAAACCCATAATGGTTCCCAATAAACATGTGTTATCTAACCACCCATGATAACATAGGTTAAAAACACCTATACGTTCTAGAAATCCTAAAAGGGGACACCAAAAATGAACCCCCAACTATGTTGAGATGTATAGTCTAGAAGATTTAAACTCATGGAAATTGTACATCACAATTGCATCAAAAAAATGGATTTTCCCTGTAAAGCTAAACATGTTTTACAGTGAAGAAAATCAATATGATTTTTCTTGCAAACTTTGAAGATTACTTATTCTTAAGTGTACATATGTATAGATAACCTCATAACTCCATTTTGTATGTTTATATGTGAATTTATTCTTGAGGATTATGTGTTTACATGATCTTTGAGAGACGATGGAGGAAAGAAATGAGTTTCTAGGGGATTTTGACTGGACTGTTTATCTCCCCTATGTTCACATGCTAGATCCTCTATGAATCTATTCATGTTGTTTATATGGATGATCGGTAACTCTTATATAATTACCTCTTTAAGTAAATATCCTTTTTCACATAAGGTACAATTTATATTGGATGTTGTTCCTCAACACTTCATATGTCAAGATAGCTTCAACCTTTAAAATTGTTAACTCAAGGAACCATGGGAATAAAAAAATTGATCTCTTCAATTATATAAATAGCGCACTTAATTCCACTCCAAGTGTTGATAACTCCCCTTTGCTCATGCTAGCACAAACAAGTATTGTCACCTTATACATTTACACATGCACCATACATGGGTCGGAAACATATCAAGGAAATGAAACCAATTGAAGTCCAACTCACTGGAAACTATCAAGTAATCTCTCAAACATTCCTCTCATCAAAATTCAAAGTAAAGGGATTATTATAGAAGAAATCACCACATGCTTTGAGGCCCCACATTGGAATGACTATTTTAAACAATTTTAGAAGAAATTTCTATTTATTGTTCATCTGTATCAATTGTAGGAAAAATTCTTGTTTGTAAGGGCCAAAAGGTTATTGTGAAGCGCAATTTATTTCGACTCAAAAAAAATTCGACTCAAATAGATTTATCAACATTATGTAAGGTGGAAAGTGAAGCCAAGATCCTATTATATTCTCACATATCCAATGAATTTGAAAATGCAATCCTCTCATTGAAATTCTAAGCAGAGGGTATTAGTCTGAAAAAACTTATCATACATTTTGAGACTACACATTGGAATGCAAACTCCAAAAAAATTGAAAAGAATTTTTTTCTTATCATTCCTCAATCAATTTAATGAATATAAAATTACTTGTAAGTTCCAAAATCTTGCCATTAAGTGCAAGTTAACTCCCTTGTAAATGGTGCGGGTTCTAATTATCCAAAAGACACAATGTATGACATTGCAAATACCAACTGATGACATTAGGATTATTGAAAGATGGTGACTTACTTTCAAGGATGCCTCCAGAGTGTATTACCTCAAGGATATATGCATCATTTCCAATTTTTCTTCAAGAGGTTTTTAAAATTGAGACCTAATCCATATGTGAATTATCAAATGAAATAAGAGGATCAATTATGTTCCGTACAACATTCAACAAGCAACTTGAAGGCTAGTCACTAGCAAATTTCTATGATTATCTATGGTATGTTAAATATATTCTCATTTAGCCACTAATGTTGTTCCCTTAAATTTTTTATATTGAGTAAATTCATTTTCCTCTTGTCAAGGATATACTTATGTATGTTGGAAATTCATACAAGGCATACTTTTAGAAATTTTCAAAAGTATTTTACTTTTCGAAAAATCTTTCAACAACATGGTTTGGACCCATCACAAGTCTCTTTTTCCCATATGTTGTCAACAATCTTCTACGACAAGGTTCAAAAGAAGGATACGAAGATTTCCTTTCATTTCTCATTATAATGTTAAATATACATGATGACAAACATCAGTCGATTGTAGTGATGATCGAGTATAGCTCATTATTCAGCTTTGTAAACAATAAGAGGTAATGTTTACTACCAACTTATGGGTTACACTTGGGCTTTTCAATTGTACAATTGTTCAAGGGGTTGTAATCAACTTTTTTGCTAGTAGTAATACCCCCTGAACAATTGCATTTTTTTGTTATCAAAATTGATAAAGATATAAATCATGCATGGGATGTGAACCACTCCCTCGATGTTCCTCAACCTTGTAGTCCATGATCTAGTTGCATGTAGCTCCCATTGACAATGACATGTTCTTTAACAACCCACATCGCTTAATGTCTAACATGTTGCAAAAAGCAACTACATAAATTAGAGGTACGACATGGCGTGGACTTTATTTAATTACATGTTTCACCACCTTTCTCGTCCTAATGGTGCTCGAAGATGGCTCTTGGTTTATATTTCCAAATCACAAAAAAAATGTTTTCCTGCAAACCCTCCAACATTGCTTGACCATCTAGACATCTCCACCACTATTCCACAAATTTGATTAGTCCTCTCCTATTTTCAGTTCTGCATCATGTTCCACTTTTTCCCACTCATTACATGAAGCTACCATTGATATTGGAGGTATAAAAAAGAAATACCTTACGTTTACTGCACTCTACAAAGTCACCTCACTTTTTGACCTCCACATTTTTCCTCTTGTCATATTGAAACATTTCTCTAAGATGTCTCACGACCCTTATGTAAAAAATTAGCAAGAAAGAAGAAGAGTGGATTGCTTCTCTTCATTGTTTTTCAAATATTCTTGAAGATTGGATTGCTTCTCAACATCAATTACGTTGTTATAATATTGTATTTTGAATCTCCCTCTTATTTCTCAACATTTGCTCCACTCCAATATGACATTGAATCTATCTGCATCTCCCTTGCATCACCCACATGTATTTTCTAGTTTATGTAATAGCATTTTTTAATTAATACTTATGTGTGAGGAATCCTTCTTTGAAGAGTCACTCATTGGCATACATTCATTTACCGGTGACATTTCTTAGCACGTCCGCTTATTGGCGACCTTTTCTGACATGCATGCTTACCAACAACATTTCCCGACATGTCTGTTTATCAATGAATTTTCTTGCAATTTTTTACAATGGTTTTTCTCATCTGATTACTGCTTCTCAGCAAGCCTTGTTTCTTCTAGTTTTTATACACTACCTGCCCTTACCCAATCATACTTCTACCAATTGATTTCATGATGGTTACTGTTATCCATATTTCTCCCACGTGCCAAATATTGGATCAGTCACGACCCTACATAGAAGGAACCTGAGAAAACTCATTCAAATCCTACAAATTAGTTACAGGGAGACTCAACTATGGGATAACAGGGTCAGATAAGAAGGGGCGATGCCATGGAGCAAGAAGGAAAAGAAAAGAGCTAAGTGTAGAAGTCCAAGTGGAGACTCAATTGAGCACGGGCTCGCCACGTTTCCTAAGAACCAAAAAGGTGAGTAAGGTCGTTGAAGTGTCTCGAAGCATTCTATGCCACGGACACGTGAACTAATCATTCTAGCAGATTTTGAGGGAGAAAGTCTAAAACATCTTCCACTCCATTAGTGCAGGATCCGATGGCTTCCACTACTCGAATATTAAGATTTTGGCTTGTCATCTTCTCTCATATGAAAAGCAGGTGTGGGGAACCAGGCTCGACGGGTCATGGGTAGGATTTGTAGGGGCATTTTCGGTCAGTAGCTAAGCTTCGAATCAAGTCTCCTGCCACTTTTCTCCTCCCCTCTTTGCCCCATCTATAAAGAATGATTTGGTCTCATCACTCGAGGTTGGACATTCTTTGTTTTTGCAGGCTCCCTTCTCCTCTTAGCAAAAGGATTCGTGGGGTTTAGGCCTTCCATCAAAAATTGCAATACGTTTCTTCCTCTTGGCTACTTTGTAATGGACTATATCAATCTACAGAGTAATAAAACACATATGTGATCGATTTTAGATCCTTTCTTGTCTCTTTGCTTTCATCTAGTATCCCATTATATATCTAGTTATCTATGCTTGTTTATTGTATGCATTTTGTTGGTTTGTGTCTATTAGCAAAATAAGTGTTCATCATTCCTTTGGTGCATCACCTCATAGTTTAGCTTTGTTTTAATTTATGTATCCCTTCTATCCCTGTCTCCTTGGTAAAGTTTAGATTAGGATTAATAAAATATCCTCTGCAAGTTACTATGTATGAACCTAATCAGAGGAATAAGGAACCAGCCTTCAATCTGGAGATCTTTCCCATTTTGCAAGCTCCCACACCTTGGGGAAAGTTCAATGTTACGCAATCACACCAAATGACTTTTCCTTAGAAAATCATACCTGTAGAACTCACTTGGGGGTGTTGTGATTTCACGTTAACAGTTTTGGCACACCTGGTGGGACTAAGAAGTCTCCATCTTATTACAGTATGAATTGATGGACACTTGTTGTGATTTTGGCTTCTAAGAAGCCTTAAAATTATACATCTTACGACTCCAAAAGAAACAAATCTACTAGTTTCAATAGCCCAAGATTGAAATATTCATGAAAAAAACCCGGTCTAGAGCAAGGAAAGAAGGTATATTTGAATACTTGCATCTATCCCCAGGTAGAGAAAGGAGAGGAAGAAGAGTTCAGAGGTCTCCATCTCCACCAAGCAGAACCTTGTCAACACCTCCACCTGCAAGATCTTTCTTTCATTCTGTAAGGATTCTTAGGCCAATTAGAATGGCACAACCAAATCCATATGTCAACTTCACAAGCAGTAGTCCACTCTCCTTGAATACACAAAACCCATTTTCGATTGTAGCATTAAAGAGCATCCCATATTTCACTAGGGAAAATAAAACTTCTCCTGGTGACCATGTCCAAGATATTGCAAATGTCTGTACAATCCACAAAATCCATGAGATGGACATTGTAGTCAAGTTGTTCACCTCTTCATTCAAGGGGAAAACCTCACAATGGTTCAGGAGTCTTGGAGCAGGATCTATCTGAAATTGGAACCAGATGTGCACAACTCTTCATGACCAGTTTGGGGAAAAGGGTGATAACTTGTCTTTGTTGGAGTAATTAACAACAATCAAGAGCGCCCCGAACGAGTAGCTGACAGACTTCAACCTCAAATTCTAGCGGACTTGGGATAGGATTCCAACAATAGTAAAGCCCACTAATGAAGGTGTCTTCTTATAGTTTCTTAGGGCTTTAAATTCTGATATTTCTCTGATGATTCAGTCAATGGGGGACACTACATTACCTGCAGCCTATAGCCTCTCGATAGGGGCTAAGAATAGTTTGATTCAAGCTGGAAAAATCACTCCTAGGTCATCCATGCCTTTGTACCCTGAGTTAAGAGGCCCAAATGCTAAGCAAGCGCCTACATTAGCTCCTGTACCCACCCCTAGGAGTCGAAGCTCAGCTAAAGCTTCCATTTCATCATCTAATGCCTCTAAAGAGTTTCAGGAAGTGGTGATGAAGCAATTTCAAAACTTTGGGAATGAGCTAGTGACCATCAAAAGACAACAATCTCAGAGTTTCAGGCCATACTAGCCCTAGGCTTAATATCAAGCCAAACCCCAGTATTAGTACAATAGGCCACCACCTCAGACTGTGAATCAGAGCCAGAACCAAGGACAACCCCAAGCTGCTAGACCTTTTAGGCCATATGATCCTAACATAGCTTCAAAATCAAGGGCATTGGTTCATGCATAGAACAATATGGCACAAGAATATGATTGGTGTTTTCCATGCAGACAACCACATAACCAATAAACGTGCTTTAATGGTGCTCTAAATAAGGCTTTGATGGTACAAACCAGTATGATGCCACAAGAACCTGGCCAAGAGGAAGATCAACAATAAGGATCTCAATAAGGTGGCCCCCCAAACGAGACTATGCTTGTCAATTGCTAGGCTGAAGACTTCTGTGGGATGAATCAGTCCCCTCCTCAAGGTGTGGCTGCCAACACACGGTCCAAAAAGAGAAATATTGGAGAGGGCAAACCACTGAACTCAGGTGACCCTCAACCTTCCATCACTCCACAAGGTTTGAATGTTCCAAGCACAACTCCAAACATGTTGAACCAATCTAGACCTCCTTCCAAACCTAGTTAGGCACCGGTTATAACAACCCATGTGAAAGAAAGAAATGTATCTAGGAAAGGGCAGCAAAAAGATATCTCATTCAATATTATTGAGCAGATGAAAAGGACAAGTGTGAACATTTCACTATGGGAGTCAGTAGCCATTCCATGGAAAAAGAATCTGTTGCAGACTGCCATACAGAAATGGTCAAGTTCAAATCACCCCCCTAACGAGCAAGAGAGAGTGCTTGCTAATGCGGTTCAACCAGGGAGAAACCCTGGAAAACAACAAGGTAAAAACATGAGACCTCCTCCCTTCTATGTCTCATTGATTATTGGAGACAAATTAGTACACAATTGTATGATTGATTCTGGGGCTAGTAGTTCTATGATGCCCAAACAAATAGCTGATCAATTGGGTCTCCAATATGAGGTCATCTCTAAAGGAGTAGTCCAATTAGATGGGACAACAGTGACTACTACGGGAATCATCAAGGATCTAAGTCTCACTCTACACGCTTGTGCTAATGTGACTGTTTTGCAAAACATGTCAATCGTAGACTTGCCACCACATTTCACTTTTTTTCTTTCTAGGGACTTCATTGCCAAAATTGAGGCTACCTATCTGCTAATTGGTCACATATGCTCTTTAGGACAAGGTATGGAGTGAAGGCCACAATCAGATATGAACCTATTGCTGATTATCATATTGAATCCTATGTACCTAGCCCGATCAATGCCAATTGCTCATCTTTTGATCAAGAGGACCTCTTAAGCACTTCTGAAGCAAATACCAAGGTGGGATGTATCTCAAACTTGACTCTCGATGATTGGGCCAACAAAATCCATGCTTTTGACCCCTATAGGGAGATGGAAGAATCCGAACTAGGTGTCTACTACCTACATGAAGAAAATCAGCCTCTTCCTAGCCTAATCAAGTAAGAATACAAGGATGACAATGAGGTATGGAAATTGTTCTTTGATGGCTCAAGGAGTAGACAAGGAGCTGGAGGAGGAGCCATGATTGTGTCCCCCAGAGGTATGAGATATTATTCAGCCTTCAGATTCTAGTTTTCTTTCTCAAATAACACTGCTGAATATGAGGCTTTAGTCCAAGGTCTTCATTGGGAAAGGAAGTTGGGAATTAAGAACTTGCAAGTATTAGGTGACAGTGAACTGGTTCTCAATCAAGTCAGAGGACTAAATTCCATAAAAAATGACCTGCTCAAGAACTACAAGAGTAGGGTGTGGGATCTCATGGAGGATTTCGAGGCATTTAGTATTTTTTCCATACCTAGGAAGGAGAATGAAGCTGTTGATAGACTTGCAGTAGTCAGGGCAATGTTTGATGTGGTTGACAGCATCAAAAGGGACAAAGAACATCCACATATCCATTTGGTTGTGAAGCCAGCAGTGCTAGATAATAATACATGCTGGCAGGTGTTTGAGAATGATCAGCAGATCATTAACTTTTTGCAAGAAGAAGCTGAATTCTCAGCTAGAAACCAGAGCAGACTAGAGCAACAGTACATGAATTAGATAGTACAACTACATACAAACAAGCTTCCCAAAGGCTTAGTGACACTAGAATCCATTTTCAATACTAATGATCTGTTCAGAAAAGAGAAGGCTAACATGCAGATCAAAGGAGAATATTCAGAGTCAATCCCAGTTGGAGAAGACAAAACACTTCAAATTGGCAAAGTGGCCACCAAGCAAGAAAGTTATGAATTCATACAGCTCTACCAAGAATTTACTGATGTGTTTTCTTGGAGTTATGAAGACCTAAGGGGGTTCGATCCAAAGCTAGCACAACACACAATAGAACTAGATCCAGCTGCTCAACCCATCAGGTAGAAGCAAAGACCAGTCAACCCACATATTGAGCCTCTCATGAAGAAGGAGATGAACAAGTTGATAGAGGCAAGCATCATATTTCCAATTAAACACTCAAATTGGGTTACAAATTTGGTCCCAGTTAGAAATAAAAATAGGGAAATCAGGTTGTGCGTTGACTTCAGGGATTTGAATAGAGCCTCCCTCAAAGACCACTACCCACTCCCTTCAATGGAGCAAATCTTGCAAGTAGTGTCTAGGTCAGAAAGGTTCTCTCTCCTAGATGGCTACTTAGGGTACAACTAGATCATGGTGAAATAAGATGATCAATTCAAAACAACTTTCACTACCAAATGGGGCACCTATGCCTATAGGAAAATTCCATTTGGATTATCCAATGTCGGAGCCACTTTTCAAAGGGCAATGGATATGGCATTCAAGGGGATGATCAACAAAATAGTACTGGTATATCTGGCTGACATTATAGTGTTTTCCAAAAATGCAGTAGACCACCTTCTCCATCTAAGGCATGTGTTCCAATGATGCAGGAGTTTTGGGGTGTCATTGAATCCCAAAAAATGCATATTCTTGGCCCAAGAAGGTAAGCTTCTAGGCCATATCGTGTCAAAGGAAGGATTGGCAACTAACCCGGAAAGAGTTCAAGCAATAATAGCATTGCCATTGCCAAGTCACAAGAAGGCTCTTCAAAGCTTCTTGGGAAAAATCAATTTCGTCTGCAGGTTTGTTCCAAACTTTGCTACCCTTGTTAAGCTAATAACCTTGATGCTGAAGAAGAGCTTAACATTCAGGTGGAAAGCTGAAGGAAAAGAAAGTTTTGAGGCTATAAAAGAAGCCATATCACAAGCCCCAACTCTTGTGAACCCAGATTTTTCCAAAGACTTCATATTGTATGCCTTTGGTGGCAACGACACAATTTCTGCAATCTTGGTGCAGCAGAACAAAGAAAGTACAGAACAGGCAATTGTTTTCTTTAGTCAGAGCCTGGAAGATTATGAGGTAAGGTACTCCTTCATTGAGAGGTAGGTCCTGACGGTAATTAGGGGATTGAAGAAGTTTAAGCATTTGGTTCCAAATAACAAAATCCAACTATTGGTCTCCCATGCAAGAATTAAATAATTCCTTCTCAGCAAGGACATGAATGAGAAGCCTGCAAGATGGATCACTCGTGTCATGGAATATGACATTGAGATCAAGGTCACCAAGCTGGTCCGTGGGAAGGGGTTATGTGAACAACTAGCCTCAAGTCAACAAGAAGAGACAGACAGTGAAAAGGAGGTTGTTTTTGTTCTACAATGCGATCAAGAAGAAGGGAGAGATGATGTACCTACTCCTTGTTGGACCCAAGACATGGTGCACTTACTTTGAATAGGAATGTGTCCTCATGGGATGAGTAAAGCAAAAAGAAGGCATTTCAGGTTATAAGCCATCCCGTATGTTTTTATTGGCGGTGTCTTATTCAAAAGAGACATCAATGGCATTCTGCTGAGATGCATTGAGACAGGTCAGGTGGAGAGAGTGCTACAAGAATTCCATGTTGAAGCAGTGGAGGCCATTTTGCCCCAAGAGTGACAACACTAAAAATCATGCAGGATATTATTGGCCCAAAGTGTTTAGTGACTGCTACACATGGATCAAAAGGCGTAAGAATTGTGCATTCTTCAAAGGCAAGGAAAGGCTAGCAACACTTCCATTGCACCCAATCTCAGTCGACCAACATTTCATGTAATGGGGATTGGACTTCATTGGATTCATCAATCCAAACTCAAGCCAAGGTCACAAATGGATCCTGACAGCAACAGATTATTTCACCAAATGGACCGAGGCAGTGGCACTCAAGGAAGAAAATGAGTCTAGTATCCTAGATTTCTATGAAGGGATAGTGACCAGATTTAGAGTGCCAACCACCATCATATCAGATAATGCATTAGCATTTATAGGTTCCAAGATCACAGGATGGGCTGTTAAGAATGGGACTTATTTGAGTACTTCATCAAACTATTACCCTCAAGGTAATGGTCAAGCTAAGTCCACAAACAAGAACCTGCTAAAGATCATTAGAAGAACTCTTGATGAGAATCAGAAGACCTGGCACACAAATCTCAAAATAGCCTTATGGGCTGATAGAATAACACCCAAGAGAGCTACATGAAGCTCTCTATTCAAGCTCGTCTATGGGAAAGAGGCAGTGTTGCCTATATCACTTGAGTTATCAGCATTGGAGCTCATGAAACAACTAGAGATATCTATATTTGGACCAATGGAAGCCAGGTATGCGGAGCTGATAGAATTAGAAGAAATCAGTGAGCATGCTCTCTAAGCAATAGAGAAGAATTAGGCTTCGATCAAGAAATGCTTTGACAAGAAGACAAAAGCAAGGACCTTCCAAGAAGGAGACCCAGTTTTGAAATGCGATGCAGATCGAGCAAAACCAGGAAGACATTCCAAATTTGACGACAGCTAGAGTGGCCCCTATATGATCACAAGATGCAAAAGTAGCAATGCTTTCCAGTTGTCTACATTAGAGGGTGAAAAGTTACAGATTTCAGTAAATGGGATCTATCTTAAAAACTGCTAATAAAAGGGGAGTTCTCACCCTGTACATATTAGTTTAGTTTTCTCTTTCCTCTAAGTGCTTATGCACATTGTCTTGTTGTAGTGTAGATTTCTTTTCTCCTAAGTGCTTTGCATGCTCTACATGTTCCATTTGGAGCATGTATGTTTTCAATTTTTGTATATAGTTTTGGTGTTGTTTTGTTGCTCTCATGTAGTGTTTGGACTTGGCATTTGGTCATGATCATTTTTAGTTCTAATGGGTTTTCAAGCGCCCCATGGGTCAGTTTTAAAAGTTCATATTAGTAGCAGGCTATCACTCATGACTCCATGCCCAACGGATATGACAAGGCAATTGGTATTTTCATCTAGCAGGTAGATACCCTTGTGAGTCGCCAAATTGTTATCTATATTTCGCCCCCGTGCCAAATATTGGATCAGTCATGACCCCGCATAGAAGGAACCTAAGAAAACTCATTCAAATCTTGTAAATTAGTTACAGGTAGACTCAACTATGGGACAACAGGGTCAGATAAGAAGGGGCGATGCCACGGAGCAAGAAGGAAAAGAAAAGGGCTAAGTGTAGAAGTGTAAGTGAAGACTCAAATGAGCATGGGCTCGCCACTTTGCCTAAGAACTGAAAAGGTGAGGAAGGCCGTTGAAGTGTCTCAAAGCCTTCTATGCCACAGACACGTGAACTAATAATTCTAGCATATTTTGAGGGAGAAAGTCTAAAAGGTCTTCCACTCCATTAGTGCAGGATCCGATGGCTTCCACTACCCAGATATTAAGATTTTGGCATGCCATCTTATCTCATACGACAAGCAGGTGTGGAGAACTAGGCTTGATGGGTCGTGGGTAGGATTTGCAGGGGCATTGTCAGTCAGTAGTTGAGCTTCGAATCAAGTCTCCCACCTCTTTTCTCCTCCCCTCTTCGCCCCATCTATAAAGAAGGAGCTAGTCTCATCACTCAGGGTTAGACATTCTTTGTTTTTACAGGCTCCCTTCTCTTAGCAAAAGGATTTATGGGGTTCATGCCTTCAATCAAAAATTGCAATACTTTTTTGCCTCTTGGCTACTTTGTAATGGACTGTATCAATCTATGGAGCAATAAAACACGTCTATGATCAATTTTAGATCCTTTCTTGTCTCTTTTGCTTTCATCTGGTCTCCCATTATATATATGGCTATCTGTGCTTGTTTATTGTATGCATTTTTTTGGTTTGTGTCTATTAGCAAAATAATTGTTCATCATTCCTTTGGTGTATCACCTTGTAGTTTAGCTTTGTTTTAATTTCTGTATTCCTTCTTTCCATGTCTCCTTGATAAAGTTTAGATTTGGATTAAGAACGGATCCACTGCAAGTTTCTACGTATGCACCTAAATAGAGGAATAAGGAATCGACCTTCAATCTGGAGAGCTTTCCCATTTTGCAAGGTCCCACACCTTGGGGAAAGTTCAATGTTATGCAATCACACCAAATGACTCTGCCTTAGAAAAGGATACCTGTAGAACTCATTTGGGGGTGCTGTGATTTTTGTATATAGTTTTGGTGTTGTTTTGTTGCTCTCATGCAGTGTTTGGACTTAGCATTTGGTCATGATCAGTTTCAGTTCTAATGGGTTTTCAAGCGATCTAGGGGTCAGTTTTCAAAGTTCATATCAGTAGCAGGCTATCACTCATGACTCTATGCCCAACGGATATGACAAGGTAATTGGTCTTTTCATCTAGCAGGCAGATACCCCTGTGAGTCACCAAATTTTTATCCATATTTCACCCTCGTACCAAATATTGGATTAGTCATGACCCCGCATAGAAGGAACTTGAGAAACTCATTCAAATCCTGCAAATTAGTTACAGGTAGACTCAACTATGGGATAACAGGGTCAAATAAGAAGGGGCGATGCCGCGGAACAAGAAGAAAAAGAAAAGGGCTAAGTGTAGAAGTGTAAGCAGAGACTCAAATGAGCGCGGGCTCACCACATTGCCTAAGAACCGAAAAGGTGAGGAAGGCCATTAAAGCGTCTTGAAGCCTTCTACACCGCAGACACATGAACTAATCATTCTAGCAGATTTTGAGGGAGAAAATTTAAAATGTCTTCCACTCCATTAGTGCAGGATCCGATGGCTTCTACTACCCGGATATTAAGATTTTGGCCTGCCATCTTCTCACATACGACAAGCAGGTGTGGGGAACCAGGCTCGACGGGTCGTGGGTAGGATTTGCAAGGGCATTGTCGGCCAGTAACTGAGCTTCAAATCAAGTCTCTCGCCTCTTTTCTCCTCCCCTCTTTGCCCCATCTATAAAGAAGGAGCTAGTCTCATCACTCGGGGTTGGACATTCTTTGTTTTTACAGGCTCCCTTCTCCTCTTAGAAAAAGGATTTGTGGGGTTCAAGCCTTCCATCAAAAATTGCAATATGTTTCTACCTCTTGGCTACTTTGTAATGGAGTGTATCAATCTACGGAGCAATAAAACACGTCTGTGATCAATTTTAGATCCTTTCTTGTCTCTTTTGCTTTCATCTGGTCTCCCATTATATATCTGGCTATATGTGATTGTTTATTGTATGCATTTTGTTGGTTTGTGTCTATTAGCAAAATAAGTGTTCATCATTCCTTTAGTGCATCACCTCATAGTTTAGCTTTGTTTTAATTCTTGTATTCCTTATATCCCTGTCTCCTTGGTAAATTTTAGATTAGGATTAATAAAATATCCTCTGCAAGTTTCTACGTATGCGCCTAATCAGAGGAATAAGGAACCAGCCTTCAATCTGGAGATCTTTCCCATTTTTAGTGAGGCGTTGATGATTTCGTTAAGCTATGCCTTATTAAAGCATTTCTTTAGTTATGTGAGCCAATATTAATATGTAATTAATATATCAATATATATGAGTCAAATTTTGTACCTTCCTTAAGGAAAATATCATTATACATAGACTTAAATATAAAAATTTAGTATTTTCTCAAACTACTTTTTTTCAATATTTAACAAATGAAAAGCCCTTGTTGGACTTGGCAGAGTATGTTTTATGATGTAAGATCAAAACATAAAATCTTTAACATGTTGTGCTTCATTACTACTAGATGGAGATTATTATGATTCATTAACGAGTTTTATTCAGTTATATTTTGAGGATTTACAATTTTATTTACCGCAGGAAAACGAATGTATTTTGGACTTTCGAGCTCGTTGCTAAGTTGCTCACTCAACCTATCTACCCACACTCCCATTGAGAGACGAACCCAAGCTAATATGCCAATGTTATAAGTTTCACACAATACATAATGGAGAAAGAAATATGTAGAAGAAACACCATTTCGAACCATATTGGTTATACGATTAAAAATCCTTTCAACAAACCCGTTTTAGAGTAGGAAAGGAGAACACTGGAAGGAGGCATGGGAATGGCTTTGCACTTGCCAATGCTGCTTGTGGCCATTCCCAATCTCAATCTAATAGAATAGAAGAGAGGATTAGTTGTAGAAGACAATGTAGCTTCCACTAGGAAGTAGCAACATTTCATATAGTTAGATTTTTAAGGGCAATTGTTAAGAAATTCACATGCTTTGTGTGTCCTTATAAACATTGCATGTTTGCGAGCCTAATGTAGTTTTTTTTCTTAAAAGGAGGTTGTTTAGACTTCCCTTATACATGTATTCATATAACACCCCCAACAGTTAGACTAAAATTTGATGTTAGACATGAGTTATTGTGGATACTTATGTAAGATTATCTTTCCTTTGATTTGATCCTACAAATATGTGCTTCACTTCAACTATTTCATTTGATGTCACCAAAGTGGTTTCAAAGACTAGCCATTTCTACCTACAAGTTGTCTTTTTTATCCCAATAAAACCATTTAATTCCAGCATATACCCAAACAATTCCAAACTATGCCTTTGCATTATTACAAACACTCTTCTAAAAAATACACTTATCAACATATATGACAAATGCGAAAGTTTTTTGGATGCTCATACAATGTTCAACAAAATAACTTGCCCAAATTTCTTCCCATGATCTAACATAATAATGGAAGGTTAAAGAAAACTAACTTCGTAAAAAGACATTCACATTGTTTTACTAAATATAACAATCACTTTACTCTTGCAAATCATTCTTTAACTTATGCCAAACTAGAATAATTAGGATATGGAATAAACAAAACAAAACATTTGAAGTACATTTAAATAAGTAGGGAAACCACATTTGAATTTCTATATTTGGTGATTCACCACCAGGGATCAAATTTGAAGGGTTGGTTTGAATTTTATTTTGAAGGGCAAGTATTGGACTAGCCTTTTGATGATGAAAAGTAGCACGAATATTTTACACTTCATATGACAAGAATAAATCAAATACACACGTCGTAAAAATTAAGAATAATTTTTTTTAACGACATATTTTTCTTTTCAAAATCACCAGTTGATTAGCATCTTAAATAAAAAGGGAAAATTCAGTAATCCAAACACAATGACCCCTCTATCATAATGATGTAAATTAAGCCGCATTTAAACTCGTAAAATAATCAAATTTTGATGTAAATAAAGCCCAAATTTGTAATATTATAATTTCCTAAAAATCATCATAACTAAAATAAGCATTAAATAAAATTAATAAATAAATGCATAAACAAACAATTGAAATGAGATAAGAAGACACACAAATCACTAAACACATAAATACAATCAAACTACACTAGGATCTCTCATCAAAATCATTAAGAAAACTTATAAATAGTAAAATAAATAACTTTAACTTCTACTTGGAGTTTAGTCCTAAAAATAAAACCAATTTGGATTCTTACCCCTTCAATAAAAAAACCATTCGTAGTTTAAACACTAAAATAACACACATGTAAATTTTAACTAGTAAAATGCATTGACTTGAATACATCTTCTAAATAAATTAAAGAAAATGTGCATCTATACATTGAAACACCCACACTAAGTATGTCACCAATATATACATATAAATATTCTTAGTTGATTTCCAATCCAAGAGTTTCACCTCATGTAGAGTATGCATTCAAATATACTACATAGAAATGATGTTTTACCAAATTAGAATACTCCATTCAACACACACACCCTTTGTAATCCTCCCTAAATCTATTCACAAGCCTCTTCTTCAACTCCTCAGGGATAGATTTTAGTAAAATTGTCTTGAGCACAACAACGAATATAAAATTCTTGTTGGCCTCCACATCACTACTATTAAACAATAGTTAGAGAGAAGATACCAATGATGAATTGGAGGGTTTTTTTCAATGGATGAAGAAGATTATCTCTACGTATTCTCCTCCTCTAAAATGATCTCCTCTCATCTTCTCTGCATTTTTCCATATTGAATGGGTCCAATTAACCTTTGCATTAGGAAGCAACTCGACACTTAGCTTGGTTCTTATTTGCAAGGGTCATAATGGGTGAACTCCTTACGCAATTCAACTTTTTTTTCTTTAAAGTAAGCCCCATCTATATTTTCCCCTATATCCTTCTCCATTTCATACAAATAGAGCTAATCCAATCATCTTGACCCATAGTTTGTCTACATGTCGAGCTCAAATTGATCTAGGAAATCTGGATCAAGACCATTGTGAGCTCATCCCACCCTTTGGAACCAACATGGCTCCAATAGAGCCTTCTTAGCACCCTACATTGTGAGTCAAAAATTGAAGTCACTCTTTGAGATTAATTCAACACTTTTCTCCACACTCTTCCCCCACCTCAGATACCCATCTCATCCCATATCCAAACTAGTGGTCAGTCTACATAGTGAATCTATTCCAAATCATGTTGTGCAGTCTCCCAAGTGCACAAATATTTGTGTGCAAGTTGATCCTAGCTTTGTTTTATGTTTCTCTAGGTGGCTCCTACAACAAAAAAATAGAAAAAGTAGAAAGTGGTAGATATTTCGTTTGAATGAATCCCAAGAAAAGCCCAGAACAAAAATAGTAATAATAAATCTTTTGTTTTTAGGTATTTGTGCTCAAGTATTTGTGTAGCTGACATCAAAAACATGCTAGTAACTTGGAATTTGAACTTAATAGTATTATAGTGGTAGTATATTTGTTTTATTAATTTTTTTGGGAATTTCAAGTATAACGACTTATCTAATGTATCTACGAGTCATACGCAGAGTCTGGAAAGCTGGAGGTGACTGTTTGTAAAATCAATCAAAAATATTTCTTAAGACATAATAATTTCACACAAATTTTTGACAGGGATTTTTTCACCATAGCCCTTCTTTTGACAGTTGTAAAAGTAACTTCCCTTTTGTATTGTCAAATGATTTTTACATTTTGATTTTTTTTTGACATGCAATTTTTTACTTGCCCTTTTCTGACGGGTTTGAGGCCTTGGGAAGGGCTGTGACGGGCTCAATTTTGAACCCTGTTCACCACATATAACTCTCAGCGTTCCACATGTGGAAGGCTGCATTGGGAAACGCACCTAATATTTTACTAAGAAAAGCGGCCTCCCCACGTGCCAAGACTCCCAACTTGGAATAAAGTTCCTTAATATTCAATTCAACCAAAGTACCTAAACGAGTTATGGGCAAAGAATAAAACGTGGCAAATTACTTTCCAGAGTGTAGCGCACTTTGACTGAATTGAATTGAAAATTTTTAATTACGTCTACGAGACCAACACGTATTGTTATCTACGTACCTCTGAGCAGGATTAGGTGTTATCTTTTGGTTTTTTCCGAAAAAAAATGAGGATCAAACTGGAAGTTTTCATGACGATGCTATTGCTACTGTATTCAGGTATTTCTAACGCAGCAGCAGCAGCGACATGTCCAATAAATTTCGACTATGTCACTCAAATGCCATGGAACACATCTTCCTGTGGATCAATTCAAACCGCCGGGGAGCTTCAAAACTGCGGAACGGCGTTGACGAGTGTGTTGGGCATGGGTCTCGCTCAATACCTGCGCGATGAATCTCGTTTCGAACTTCCCAACAATGCCTCTGCAGTTGCCTGCCTCGCCGCATTCCAACAAAAGCTCACCCACCTCGCTCTTCCCTCAAACTTGGTTCACCTCTATTTCAATGATACATCTGGTTTTGTCTCCAGTCCCCACCTGTGTGCCGGCATACAGACGAAACAAGACTGGATTGACAAAGTAGGAACGACTAAGGTGGACACGGTCTGCAAAGGGGATCTCTCTCAAGCCTTTGCCTGCAACATCTGCCATGATAGCGGAGACGCGGTTCACAAGCAGTTATTGGGATTGATGGGTAACGTTACAGAAGAAACAAGTTTAAAATGTTACTATTTCGCATGCCTCTATGCTGCGGGCGTGGTGAATGATTTTGGGCCCAAGAGAAGAGAAGTTGCTGCCTGCATCTTCCGCTTGCATTTTCTGAATAAAAATCCCTCATCTCGCAGCCAGATTTTAATGTTCATGGGTGCTGCCATAGGCATCCTCCTGCTCTCTAGTGGTTTGGGGCTGTGTTACTGTTTGTGGGCGAGAAGGAACGGCAACGCACACCACAGGCTTTTCGTGAGGCTGAACAGAAGTCTATTAAATGGCACCGTCAAGCCCAACACGGGCGCAGCCTGGTTCAACATACAAGACATCAAAGTCGCCACTGACAATTTCAGCGCCGCCAATGTGATCGGCCAGGGGGGTTTCGGTACTGTGTATAAAGGAACCCTCCGCGACGGCTGCCAGATCGCGGTGAAGAGAATCAGAAACTGCACTTTTGAGGGGGATTCCGAATTCATAAACGAGGTGGAGATCATCAACAGCATCAGGCATCGAAATCTGGTGGTTCTCAGAGGCTTCTCCGTTGCCAGCGACGATATCGAGGGACGCCAGCGGTTCCTGATTTATGACTACATGGCTAATGGCAGCCTGGATGAACATATTTTTGCAGGAGGGGGAAACCATAACAGGGCTCCATTGATGTGGGAGCAGAGAAAAAACATCGCCATCGGCACCGCCAAGGGACTCCGCTATCTCCATGAGGGCGTTCAGCCCGCCATATATCACAGAGACATCAAAGCCACCAACATTTTGCTGGACGACTTCATGAATGCCTGCGTTGCGGATTTTGGGCTGGCAAGGATCACCACTGAAGGGCAATCGCACCTCACCACAAGAATCGCAGGCACGCATGGCTACTTGGCACCTGAATACGCTCTGTACGGTCAGCTCACAGACAGGAGCGATGTGTACAGTTTTGGGGTGGTTCTGTTGGAGATAATGAGCGGCAGAAAGGCTCTGGATGCGTCTGTGGAATCGGCGTCGGATTACCTTATCACGGATTGGGCATGGAAGCTTGTTAAGGCGGAAAAAACCACGCAAGTCATAGATAGCAGAATCCGAGAGAGTGGGCCTCGAGATATAATGGAGAGATTTGTTTTGGTGGGCATTCTGTGTTCCCACGTCATGGTGGCACTGAGGCCGAGTATGGCAGAGGCGTTGAAGATGTTGGAGGGAGAGGCTGACGTTTCCGAAATTCGTGACAGGCCTCTGCCTCTTACAAGTCATGGGGGAGATGAATATGGTTCCTTGGTGTTTTCCACTTTTCAATCATCCCTCGGCTCAACGCCGGTGCCCTCCTTTCCCCTGGAAATTGTGTTGACTGGTTAAACATATATAGTCCTCTGTAATAGCAAAACAGAGTTTGGATTGTGGGCCTTGAGCCCTCGAATATCAATGTATTCAATGTATCTTACAAACTTTATACATAGATTGTGGGCTTTAAAAAAGAGACTTGAATTTTTAAAATGATAATAATACGAAATGTACCATTTCGATTTAATTTCCAAACTATTTATCATAAATTATGGAGTTTAAGTCGGTTAAACATGTATAATTTGAAGAGGGGTATATTTTTTTAAAAAAAGAATAGTAAATAAGTGGTTGAGCTACAAAACATTTGTTAAACAACTTTAAGTGTTTTATGAAGTGTTTATTAGGAAAGTAAGAATACATCACCACACTTAAATATTTTTTGTAATTTTTTTAATAAATATTTTTTGTAATTTTTTTAATAAATATTTTGAATTAAACATGTTTCAAAAAAAGGATAGTCAACGGTGCTAAACATAAGTATTTAAAATAAAATTGAAATTTTAATTGTGTTCAATTGTATTCAATTAGGCCTAAGTAGTTACATACAAGTTTTTTTTAATGGATAAGATCCTATAACAAGTAAAATGATACAATATAATTCATAAATAAATCAGGTGGTATGGAAGCACGCCCCAAAGCCACGAAACAAATTAGCCAAAACATCCTTGGAACATCCCAGAGCCATGCAGATCATTACTAGAGTGCGGCACAACCCAGTGCCAACCAAATCCATGCAAATCATTGATGGAGTGCAACACATCCCAGCCCGATTCATGGTGGCTTTCTTCTTCAATATCTTCAATAGGGGTTCAAGAGGGTGACATGGCAAGCACCAACCTTGGAAATTTTTTTGGTGGTGGAGAAAGGCTCCACTTGTCATGAGTGTGTGGCTCGGGCACAGGCAGTGAGCCCCAACTGTGTTGAATGGGAGGCAGGGGATATCCCAACCCCGGTGGTGAGTTGAAGGCGATGGAGCGAAGTTCCTCCAAGAAGGTTGGTTGTGAGGAGAGTGGCAGGCATGGCTAAACGAGTGGCGTTGGGAGCGGCTTTGATGTCCATCACCTTGTTTTCAACCATTGGAACTACCACGTGGCAAAGAGTGGTGAGAGGGGGGTGGTGGCACATGCACAACATTGAAAGGAACTTCACTCCAATAGCGCAAGAGTGTCTGTAGATGTTCCACCTCCAGCCCCACCTTATTAACTTGAACTTTAATCTGTAACAAGACATTGACGACAACCATAAGCTTGTTATAGATAAAGAAGTGGTGATTGGTATCAACATTAGCAAATAAACAAGCATTCCTTTCTTTCCATAGCCAAAACAAAAATTCCCCTCTAAAAGCATGCCAAACATGGGTAAATTTATGCGAAAGTGGGGATTGTCTCCCAATAAGACATGATACCAAGTAAAGCACTCGAGGTAGAAAGGTTGGAAGAAAGACTGAATCCAATCCCAAGCACCCTGAGCTTTGCGACAGTACCAAAAGAGGTGTGGGATAGTTTCCATATGCCCACAAAAGGGTCTTTTTGGCACAACCACTCCCAATTGAACCAGACGTGTTCCAAGCAAGAGGCTTTGATGAAGCACACACCATAAAAAGTGTGTTATTTTGGCTTCCACATAGACATACCAAATTGTAAGAAATTTCCTTTACCAGATAGAACATGAGGACCAAATTCCCCACCGAGTGTTAGGCTTATCCACCACGAGAAAATGTGGTGAAAGCCGCGCATAGCCTTTCCTAGTTGAATAGTTTTGGAAGGGGATGTCCATATACCACTTCTAGTCTTTCCACCATGGACAAACTTGGAGAAAAAAAATCTTATGAATCATGTGATCTAGCATGAAGGAAATGATTCCAATGATGGTTATGTCTAACAGGGCCAATTTAACATTTACCTTGAGCTCTTGTTAGGGTAGCCAGGATTGAGTGTTCTTGAAAAAAAGATCTTGGATAACGTGTATTCTGCGTTTGAAGATGTAGAGAGAAGGAATCCAAGGCACCTCTATCGAATAATGCCCTTGGTATTAGAACACATGGGACCACCACAGAGAGTGGAAATTTAAGGAAAGGCCATTATGGAAGTCATTTATATTCCATAGAAGCCAAGGTTGAAAATTTAATCCCAAGATTTCCATATGCTTTTAATCACAAAGGTTTTCACCATTTTGACTACGATGGGGGTAATGAGAAGGTTAGTAAAGCCAATTCCTTCGAGCTCCCTTCCTGTCAATGGCCCAAATGATCCATTTAGTGCAACGTGCTTTACCCTGTCGTAGTATATCGATAAGGCCTAAACCTTCAAAGTTTTTGGGAAAACAACAGGATTCCAAGGCATATTTGTGAAATTCGTTTATAAATATGGGATCAGCCCAAAGGAAGTCTTTAAGAAGCTTTTCAACCTTATGCGCTGACTTCTTAGAGGGTTTTTTTGGCCACGGGTTGAACAACATTCTTTCATAATTCAACACGAGAGGCTTGGAAGGTGAAATAAATGCCCATAAATTTGAACATTTCTCTGTGATTAAGCCAATTCCATTCATAGGATGCCAACCAAGCAAGCACAAAAAGAAATTATTGTCTGTAGCATTGCGTTTTATGCCATTAAATGAAAAATACTGAATTCCTAGAAACTCATCTCGTGCCAAAAAATTTCCATGCCACATCTGAAAATGCCTCACCACATCGACAAATATTCATGTTTATGTCTTTATTAAATGTAATGCTCTCCTCCTATACATCATTTATGACTCAATGTTGAATTTAGTTTAGTGTGAAGTCAAGCCAAGAAGGTAAAATCCATTGGTATAACATAGTTATGGACTCAATCTTTCTAAAAAAGATTGTACACATGTTTTGTTAATGAGAATTTATAGGTTTTTGTCAGTCTTCTTTATATGTGTTATAGATTGTGATAGTTGTTAAGTTCTGTTAGTTCTTACCTAATTATTTTATTATTTAAATAATCTTATTTATGTGTTTTATAGATTGTGTTAAGATTTATTAAGTTGTGATAGAGTTTTGGGTAAATAAAAATAGTCAATTAATTTCATAACTTAATTTTTTAATTTTTTTAATATTATTTTGGTCTATACAAATAAATAGTTTCTTTTAAAAATAAATTATGTTAATTTAATAAATATGGATTAGTTAATACTTTTAGGTGATACACTATATTATGAGAAAAGACTCTTCTTAGATTCGTCGGAATTGTCTCGCACCTAAATATTTGTACAGTTTAGGAAAATTTGATATGCATTTATGGGAAATTTTCAATCTAGGTAAAATTTCATAGCTTTATTTGTTTCTTATTCATAAGTGATAAATGGTGTCATAAATATTTAGACGCAATTATAGTTTATCGTGATCTTTGTTCCAATAAGGGTCTTATAATGAAAGTGGCCCACTTACTAATATAGTATGCCACTAACAGTGGCTCTCCAACCTTTATCTTTAGCTCAGGTGATTTTGTTGGAGGCGGCGACATACATGCTTGGTGTTATAGGTTTGATGAACCTTGGAATTTCTTCTACGACTCCGCAAATCTTATGTGTCTTACTACCCATGTCAGACACACCTCTTCAATACATCTAGAAATCACTTCAAAAAATCTATAAACCCTCATATTTAATTATCTACATAACATTGCACCTTCTTTTAGTATAAGTGTTAGTTACACGAAAGGCGTGTATATAATACGAGAGATCCTTGATGACTTCCTATTGCTACTTCTCCTTCTTGTCAACGGAAGTATGTCTATCATGTTGTTTTCTTGCCATTTGTTACGCTCTATCCCCAACACTTGTGTGTGCCTCTGCTACCATGACCATACCCATGTCTAGTTATTTATGATTTTATCTTCTTTGTTTTCTTGTTCGATTTATATTTTCCCAGCTCGGATATTGTTAGGTCTCATTTTTCCTATTCCTTTTTTTCTTTCGTCAGTGCAACACAAGTTTCAAGAGCACCGACATTGCAATACAAGTGTGCCTCTATTTGATCCAAGTAACAATAGTGGCGTAATTTCTGAGAACCATAACTTATGCACTGTAGCTCTGATTGACTCCATTCAAAGTGTAGCGGAAAGCTTGGAACACATAGAATGTGATGAAAGGGTTCCATACTTTGTTTGGTAAATTTTGACCCCCAAAATCCATGTTTAAAGGTCCCAAATTGTGATTTTTTTAATGTTGTGCAAATGTAGTAAATTCTAAAAATAGTATGTTGTGCAAAATTAACACACATGCAATTATCAGAAGATGAAACACCTCGTCTCCCTCAAGACCAGTGACCTTCCACATTCCTCTAGGTGCCTTTTTCACATTTCTAAAAATAGTATAAAAGCATATGCAACCCATAAGGGTAAGACAAACATCTCCCTTGCAGAGATAGCTAATATGTTTTGAGTTTTATTTTGAGCAATTCACCTCTCTTTTCAGAGATAGTTCTTCACTTAACATCTAGCATAATTGTTTTCTGTTCTTTAAAATCTAAAACCCCCTAGATTTTGGATCAGTGGTATCAAATTGAAATTTTCTTGAGAGTGTATGATCCCCAGAACGAGGTTAGGATACAAGAATCTTGGGTGGTCCACACAAGATCATTCAAAATATTTTCATGTTCGCTGGAAGTGACCTCCAATGGTGAACAACACCAAGACAAATGATACTCTCAAGAAGATGGTGAATGAAGCTCTCATTGAGTAGAAGGAGTAGATGTTACAATGATTCAACCAATTTCTACAACAACTACAAGTGGTAAATCATGTCTCCTCATCTACGAATCAACCCTTTAGTGCCCCGACGCCATTTAAGGTGAAGTAAATTTTGATATTTGTATTTTTGAGGGTAAAATAATTTTTGATGCAGTAGAAAACTGGTTAGACCAATTGACATCCTATTTTTTTGTCAATCACTTCACTGATAAGGAAAACATAACATTTTCTCTTTTAAAATCATCACTTACTGTCAAAATTAGGTGGGACGTGTATAATAATGGGCTTGAAAAAGATGAGATGAGCATCGCAGAGGACCCCGTATGGGATGATTTCGTATATGCTATAAAGAAGGAATACTACCATGTTGGAGCTTATGATGATCTATACATACAATGAAAACAACCCCATTAAGGTAAGGACCAGTCAGTTCAAGATTACACTGATAAATTTCATTCTCTATCTGTAAGATTGGGCATTCAAGACAAATAACAACATAAGATTGTAAATTATCGCAGTGTCCTACAGTGGAGCATCCATGAGGACATGGACTTCTTTCATTTTCATGCCCTCTGTGAGGCGTACAATTTTTCAGTCAAGATTGAGCAGAAACATAAAAGGAAGACTGCCAAGAACCAACCTATGAAGGGGAAAACTGATAAGGAAGGCCAGACCTGAGGCCAAGGTCAGAAACAGAAGGATTCACAAGGAAATAAGACATAGAAAGATAAGATAGGAAAGTGGTGTGACATCCACAAGACAAATCACCAATCCAAGGAAGAATTTCAAGATATCAATTCCTTACTCGTCGAGTCCTCTTCTTTAACACCCTCTACTCCACCGGTTATGGGCCTCAAGATAAAAGATGAAGAGGAGGAAATTGTAGATGCTTAACTGGATTTGATTATTGCCACCTCGCAAGTTAGGTAGATGGATGAGAAGGAGTGAATCTTGCACTCCAAGCTTTGGGTAAAAGGTAAGCCTCTGCATTTTATCCTTGATAGTGGAAGCGAAAATAATTTCATTTCTGTTGATGTTGTGAAAACCCTGAATCTTCCTATTAAGTCACATCCCCAACCATATAGTATCGTCTAGTTAAACCGAGGAATATATCTCCAAGTCACACAACTATGTCTTCTTCCATATGCAATCAAACCCTTCCATGATGAAGTCATGTGTGATGTTTCTCCATTAGATGTTTTTGATGTGCTCCTAGGTCAGCCATTCATGTGGGATAGACATGGCATCTATGAGTCACAACCTCAAAGAGTCACAATTGCCATTGGGGCCCGACATTATCAGATACCTGAGGTCATTCCCCCCAAGTCTCTCTCCCTTATTAGTGTTAAACAATGTATGAATTTTTTGGAGAAAACCAAGTAGTTTTTTATCTTGATGACCAGGCCAAAACCTACAAATAAATTTGTCACGACTGCCTTGAACACACATTCATTATAACAACATAAGCATTTGGACCAAATGATAGCCAAGTATGATGATCTATTTTAGTCATCCAAAGGATTTCCATTTCATTTTCAGGTAAAGCATGTTATTTATTTGGTTCCAGGATCTCCTTTACCCAATAGCCATGTATATCGCAAGCCCATCCTTAAAAATGAGGAGATCAAAAGGCAACTCCAAGAATTGATTCAAAAGGGACACATTAGCCCGATTTCTTCACCTTATGGAATTCTAATTGTCTTAGCATCAAAGAAGGATGGAACATGGAGACTTTGTATTAACTATTAGGCCTTGAACAAAATTATTGTGAAGAATCACTACCCTCTCCCCAAGATTGATGACTTGTTGGACCAGCTCTGCGGTGTAAAATTCTGCACCAAAATTGATCTCAAGTCTGGCTATTTCCAAATTCCCATCGAGCCCACTAATGTCTAAAAGACTGCATTCAAGTCTCGGGAAGGTATCTTTGAATGGTTGGTTATGCCCTTCAGACTAACCAATGCACCTACTACAACATTCATGAGGATGATGGATGAAATTTTGTGGCCCTACGCCAATTCCTTCATGGTTGACTACTTAGATGATATACCCATCTATATCCAGACATGGGAGAAACATCTACAACATGTTCGAGAAGTAATTCAGACCCTTAGGAAGCACATGTTGTATTCAAATATAGACAAATGCACATTTGGGATGAGAAAAATCCAGTACTTGGGGTATGTGGTGGATGGAGAAGGAGTCCATGTTGACCCAAATTTTTTTTAGGTTATTCAGAAATGGCCTACTCCAAAGACCCTTATAGAACTTTGCAGCTTCTTGGGTCTTGCCAATTTCTATCGTCGGTTTTTCTTGGGGTTTTCACATATTTCTTAGGCACTTAATCAAGTGACTAAAGGAGGGAACAAGGATACATTCTGATGGGGGGAAGCACAACAGAGATAATTCAAAGGTTTGAAGGAAAGGTTATGCTCAGATCCTGTTCTCTCCTTGCATGACTTGCACCAACCTTTTTAATTGAAGATAAACACATTTGTGTACGCGTTGGGAGTTGTTATCAGGCAACACAGCCACCCTGTTGCATATCACACTAAGAGATTCAATGACACAGTTAGGAAGTACCCCACACATGACAAGGAACTTTATGCCATCATCCAGGTCTACAAGCAGTGGAAACACTACATTCTAAGGAAAGAGATAGTCATCCACACAAACCACAGGCCTTTGGAGTTCCTTCAAATACCGAGCAAGCTAAGAAATGAGAGACACCAGAAGTGGACTGTGTACTTGCAACAATTTCACCTGATACTAAACAATAAGAAGGGAAGTGCCAATTCAACAGTAGATTTCTTGATCCACCCACCAATTGCAGTCCTCACAACTTTTCTTGATCTTTGTGGACATGAGACTTATAGTTGGTGCAATTTGTATGAGAAGGACCCTAATTTTTCAAACACATATCAGGCCTTTTGAGGAGGAATGCATGTTATTAATTTATATCTACATAACAACTACCTTTTCCACATGGGATGCATCTGTGTTCCAACTAGTGAACAACAAAATATGATCTGGGAAGCACACTTCAGAAGGACCACAGGGCATTTTGGCATAGAAAAAACATTGGAAGTACATCAAAATCATTTCTACCGACCTAACCTCGGGAATGATGTGGTGAAGTACATCAAATCCTACACCCCTTGTGTAATTTCCAAGCCATCCAACAAGAAAAAAGGATTGTACACACCATTGATGGAACCAACCAAACCTTGTGAATTTGTCTCGATGGACTTCCTCTTAGGTTTGGGAACTTCAAAATGTGGTAATGATGGTGTTTTTGTTGTAGTTGATCAATTTTCCAAAATGGCTATAATGATGGCTTGTAAGAAAAATATTTTTGCTGAAGATACTGCTAAACTCTATTTCAGTCAGGTGTGGATCAACTTTGGGTTTCCCAAATCTATTGTCTTTGATAGGGATAACAGGTTCCTGAGCATCTTCTGGTCCACATTATGGGGACTGATGGACATAAGCATGATGAAGTCCACGTCCTTCCACCCACAGAATGATAGAAAAACAATGGCAGTGAACTGCCTAATTGTTCACATGCTTCGTATGTACCACTTCAAACACTCTCGTATAAGGGATGAGGTCATGCCCTACATATAACATGGATACAATCAGGCCCTGCATAGCTCAACCAAACACAGTCCCTTTGAATTTTGTTATAGATTCCAGCCTATGGAACCCATTGATGTGTGCATTCTAGTACAGGTGATGGAATACATGCCTCATGGAAAAACGGAAGTAGAAAAAGGTAACAAGGTTTTTTGAACAAACTTAGCACACTTAACACTAGGTCCATGATATCCGACAGAAGATGAATAAAAATTATAAGCAGTGTCATGATCAATATAGGGTTCCACATAATTTCCTGGTGGGTGATAAGGTCTGGCTATGACTTCAGAAGGAAAGGCTTACACATCCACATAGGAAGATTTGACCTCTCTGGTATGGCCCTTACACCCTCATGAAGCAAGTAGGAGAAAATGATTTTGAGTTGAATCTTCCACCCTATCTTGGTCTGCATCCTATCTTCAATGTGGAGCTCCTCAATCCATATCACCTACCTCTTTTGGATACTTCAATCATAGCAGAGTAGTTGTCCATATCTAAGCTCAACCTAGAAAGCTTCTCCCCAGTTGAAGAAGACCATATTGTGTACACTTTGACAAAGACCACCAGAGGACAACCTATTCAACTTTATCGGGTGATTAAGAAAGGGAATCTCAATCATCAAGGTGAGTGGCTCACTACATACCAGGTAAAGAAGAAACTTCCACACTTGATGGGAATTCTTGGTTCAATGTGGACCATTACTTTTGAAGGAGGGAGGAATGATCCAGGAAACAATAGTGGCACAACTTCCAGGAACCATAACTTATGCACCATAGCTTCGATTGATTCTGTTCAAAGTGTAATGGAAATATTGGAATGCATAGAATGTGATAAATGGGTGCTAGACTTTTTTAGGAAAACTTTGATCCCCAAAATCCATGTTTAAAGTTCCCAAATTGTGATTTTTTTAATGTTGTCCAAAAATAGTAAATTCTGAAAATAGAATGTTTCACAAAATTAACTCAAATGCAATTCTCGGAAGATGAAACACCTCATCTTCCTCGAGACCGGTGACCTTACACATTCCTCTAGGTGCCTTTTCACTTTTCTAAAAATATTATAAAAGTGTATGTAACCCGCAAGGGTAAGACATATATCTCCATTGTAGAGATAGCTAATATATTATGAGTTTTGTTTTGAGCAATTCACGTCTCTTTTTAGAGATAGTTCTTCACTTAACATCTAGCTTAATTGTTTTATGTTCTTTAAAATCTGAAACACCCTAGGTTTTGGATCATTATTCCTTATTTCCTTTCTAATACCTACTTCACTGTATTTTCCTTCACATTTTTCAATAGGTTTTGTGGTTCTTCCTTCTCCTAAAATTTACATGTGTGATGTTACCTTTTCATCCCATGGACATATAACGACCAAAACAATAGCCGCAAGTTTAGGGTTTTTCTTCTTTTTAGTGTTAGTTTGATATGTCATAGAGACGCCTCTCAAATTACACCTATCATGCTAAAATCAGTGTCGGGTCTACAAAATTATTTTTCCACACACCCATTTTTTCATTTCTTGGCATTCAATGTCTTCTACTATAACACACATAGTGTTCTTACAAGTCCTTTGCACTTAAGTTGGAATACAAAACTTATAGAGGAGAAAAAAACTTTTGAATCCCTTCTAATTATCAATCAATAAAATAAAATTATGTTTCATTTGCAAAATCACCAAAGTGATCTTCCCATGGAACCAATGAATTCATATTTTCCATATAATCACCTAATTTCAAGCCACATATACCAAATTCTGACAGGGAGATGCAAAACATTGAATTTTTAAATTATTGTTTAGGCTAAAATAGAAATATCAACTGAGGTTATTCATGTTAAATATTTTTCACAACTCTTTGAGGAAACATATGTTGTAGCTCTCTTTTTAAAGGATCACATGTACCTAGGCTTCCAAATTTATAGTCTACACTTCGTGTTTACTCTACTCAGCAAACTTGGTAAATTTTAAAGGTTGAGTTCACAATCACATACATTCCCAATTATGCTAACATATTCTCCAAACTATATATACATGTACCTTCTTTCTATATTTCACACTATAGAGTATATACTTAACATATCTATTCAGAAACATTGTTGTATTTTCTACATTATATTACACAGGTTTATTTCTCGATCTCCATATTTGAGTTTGTAAATTCCTCGTTGTGTTTGTTATGGTTATAGGAAGATTATGGGTTGAAATTATATATAGGTTTACCTCTGACACTTTTACTCCCATAACACAAACATAACGACCATGTGAAATTCATTCATGTCTCTCATTTTTTATTACAAATTTGTATTGTAGGTATTTTTATTGTATTTTAAATATATTATTTGATAGCTTAATTGGTTTTTTGATATGATTCTACTTTACTATAATTGTGAACTTTACATTTGCGATTTTCTCCACATCTAACAATTATGTTTTCACTACTTTATATATTAGTAATTACCTCTGACACTTCTTTAAATTCATTCACGTCTCTTATTTTTTGGTTATGAATTTCTATTGCAGGCTCTTTTCAACTCTATTTTAAATAGAATAGTTGGTATCTTAATTTGTTATTTGATATTGTCTTGTTTTACTATAATTGTGCACTTTACATGTGTGATTTCCTCCATATCTAGCAGATTATGTTGTGACATGGTATTATTTGTCTACGACATCATATTTGTGCTTCAGTTTTGGTTTCACCTTTTCCTACAATTATTTATTTTTGCATTTCCCTAGGGCTATGTTTAAAATCCCTCTTCCATTGCAGCCAATGAATGCAAATTCATTTCCAATTATCATTTTCAACAAGTTTATAACATTTTCTCATTTACAATTGAGGTTTCGTACGTATTTTAATAAACAATTGTCTGTTACATTATATTCCTTGATACATATAGAAATGGCAGAGAGTAGCAAGCCCTTGAAGTTTAGTGCAACAATGAAAATTAAAAAATTGTATCCATACCATATGAATTGGATGTTCGAGGGAAGGGTAACTCACAAAGGAACTATACACATCTATGTCAATGACAAAGGTGAGGGAAATGTTATGAATTTCAATGTTGTTAACACTCTCGAAGATGATATAAATGTCACTTGCTTTAGAAATATTGCTTCATACTACAATGAAATGGTTTATGTTGGAGAGGTTTACTCCCTCTCAAAGGGGACCTTAAAAATATATCAAACAACAATATAAAGACTAGACCAGTCCCTGGGAACTCATTCTCAACATGGGTTTTATTCTTCATTTATACATATAACCTACAACATAAATCACTCTATACCATTTCCATTTTTTTAACATAGCCACACATCAACACACACATCTTGGCTCTATAGTGGATGTCATTGGTTTCATCACTTCTACAACATTCATTTCTATCATTTATCAAAAATATGGGATCTCTACTCAACGGTGTAATATTTTCATAAGGGACCATACAGGATATACTATAGGAATTACCTTATTGTTATCACTAAATTACATCACCATTTGATTCGTCATGTGTGTGTGCTTGATATGGCCTAGAAGGTGGTTTGGGCAGATTTTGTACATTCGAGGTTGTGCTTGGATTGCTAATTCCTTGAGGTGTGAAAGGAGGTTGAGAAGCACTTGTATTAGATAATCATCCCTCCTCCATATTCCTCTTCGTATACCCTGTGATGGTTGCCACACCTTGATAAGGAGTTTGATTTATTCCACAAAAATTATCAACTTGTCAATTCACAAGTGTAGTCTCACTTGGAGGTGCTTCTTGGGTAGTTGTTTGTCGCTAATCTTCTTCTTGGTTTGTTTCTTGGGAAACATCGATAGTTTATACCATTAATGCATGATTCAGAGCATCATTGAAGCATGTTGCTTGAATATGAGGTTGATCACACTGAAAACACTATTCATACTCTTGTGTCATGTTGTTTTGAATTGGAACCAAGGCCTAATATGTTGAAATTGCATTAGGATTGTATGGTTGAAATGGTCTTGCAGCGGTAGGTTTTCCTTGATTCTAATTAGCATCTTGAGTAGGTGGTCTATTTGGTTGATATGGAGGTCTATTGGGTTGGGCTAGAGGCTAATATGGTCTAAAATTTTGAGCTTTCTACCTTTTAACTGTTACTCACTCGTTTCCTAAGTTTTTCAATTGCTTCATGACTTATTGGAGTTCATTTGAGGTGTTAGAAGAAGAAGTGGAAGCTTCATTAGAATTCTTATTTTTTAGGAGTTAGAATAGGAGCTAATGTAGGTGCTTGACTAGAACCTAGGTTCCACATTTCCAGATAAATAGGCATAGGTGGCCTATGTGCAAGTTTATTGGCTTGGATCAAGAAATTATCAACTCTAATGGGTATGTTATAAGCTCTTGGAAATGTTATACCCCCATGGACTGTATCATCATAGCTATATCATAATTAAGATCTTTTAATAAATAGAGAAAAGAACCTTCAGTTGCTAGTCTTACGAAAATTGGAATCCTGTCCCATGTTCTTTGGAATCTGAAGTTGAAATCAACCATTAGTTAGTTTGGTGCTTTCTTGATTGCAGTTAATTTCTCCAACAGAGATAAGTTGTCCACTTTTTCTCCAAACTGGCCGCAAAGAGTTATGCACAATTGATCCCAATTATGAATTGATCTTGCCTCTAGGATTCTAAACCATTGTAAATTTTTTCCTTTGAAAGAAGAAGCTTACAATTTCACTGCCACATCCATCTCAGCAACCTCATGTATATCACAAAAATTTGCAATTTTTTGAATGTGATCAATTGGAGTTGTGTTATTTTCCCCAGTGAAATATGAAATGTTCTTCAATGCTACCATAGGTATTGGGTTTTGAGCATTGAGAGCAAGTGGGCTACTACCCATGAAATTAAAAAAATATATTTGGAGGTGGTTGGTGAGCCATTTTGATTGGTCTAAGAACTCTAGTTGATTGGAGAAATGGCCTACCAGGTGGAGGTGTTGTCAAAGTTCTATTTGGTGGAGATGGAGATCTTTGAACTCTTCTTCCTCTTCTTCCTCTGCCTGGAGATAGTTGCAAGTACTCAAAAATACCTTCTTCTCTTGTTTTTGACTGGGTTTGAATCCTTCTCATGAACTCGAACCACTAGCACTGCTGAAACTAGTTGAAATTTGACCCTGGGAGTCACCAAATGTGTTGTTACAAAGCCTCCAAAGGCTGAAAATTCATAAACATGCATATCTAATCTTGATAAACTAGGAAAAATTGACCTCTTTTCCCATTAGACATGCTAAAACTGTTATCACTGAATTACAACACCCTCTTATTTGTCATGTTTGTGTGCATGAGCTACCAGTGTAATTAGGAAACATGGAATTATCTCAAGGTGTGGGACCTTGCAATTTGAGATAACTCTCAAGAGAAGGTTGGTTCCTCCTCCTAACTTATGCAACAACTACTCCTAATGAATTGAAATATGCTACCTACTTCTAATCTATAATTTCTAAGGGACCAAGGAGATGGAAGAGAGCTCGAAAATGAAAAAAACCTACACTAAAGAAGTGATAACACCAAAATAGGGGTGTGAAATATTATGTTGAAGGAGGAAAATGGAATGAAATACAATTGAGAGAGGCTAGGAAATATTTAACATAGTCCCAAACATGCACCCATTACCCAATCTCTAATAAACACAACAATATGAACTTGCAAGTGTTAGAGAACATGTAAAGAATAGAACAACAATAATGAAGAGGCATGAAATTACAAGAAAAATGTGAAAGGGTTAAAGAGGAAACCACAATACACAGATTTATTGCTTCAAATAATGCAAAATCCACTATATTTATAGAATAGAGGCATAGATACACTTTCAAAGTTTATATGAAGGTCTACATCTCAATGAAGTTGAGAAAAAAATTTGACAAAGTCTCCCCAAGCTCTGAAAATATATCACCCTCAAAATGAGAAGTGTTTACAATATATAGAAGAATGCATGAGAGAGAGAATGGGGAAACTCAAAATTATGCTCCCACCCACTAACAAGATGCATTAAATTTTTGAAAAGGGGCATGGGTATCCTGTCAAGCCATTCCTTCATGATGTCTTTCTTGCTAGCGAATAAATTGGTACCATAATTCATTAATTCTGGTTGTTGGGATGCTTGGAACTATATCTTTTTGGATACGAGTACGTTTTCTTAATTTTCACCCACCTAACCTCACTAAAATTAATATTTTAGGTTTCCATGGTGTAGAGGATGTTGATACCTTTCCAACGATATAAATTTTTTCAAATTTGAGTACCAGATCAAAATTTATGCCTATTTGAAAATGTGCATTAATATGCACAAGAGATGGTGAAAATGCTTACTGCAAAACATCCCCTAGGGCTCAAAATTACAAACTGCACAATTGTTAATGTGCAAAAAATGCCCCCAACCCTGACAGTGCAAAATTGAAAAGAAACCCCCCAGGCCTGACACTACAGAAGTGTAAAAAAGTCCCCCAGGCCTGATAGTGCACAAGTGCAAAAAATCCCCGTACGCCCGATAGTGTAGAAGTGCAAAAAATGCCCCCAGGCCTGACAATGCAGAAGTGTAAAAAATCCCCCCATGCTCGACACTTAAAAAATATGAAGATTTTAAAACATTTTTTTTAATTTTGGGAAAGAGGGAGAGATTTCCTATCTGATGAAGATGTTTTCAGGGATCCTCGAGTACTTAAAATATATTAAAAAATCATATTTTGAATCCCTAAAGGGGGAAAATTATAATAGTTGACCAAAATTAAGCATGAGCTTATTTTGGAAAAAACTTATGGGACACTCAATCTATTAAGTCATCAAAAAGCTTACAACCCCAACATGATAACGATGTCATACATATCCCAATAGTAGTTATTAAAAAGTGAAACTTCACCACATTTAAGTAGAAAAGATTAACAATGGGGGTTAACACACAACTCTTTCTTTCACCCTCGATACAGGAAATAGAGGCCCTACATATTTGGATATCTACTAAAGAGGCAAAACATGTTTCAGTTACATTAAGTGCAAACAAGGTAGCCAAAAAAACCATTGTATACATTTTCGCATTTACTTTACAAAACCCAATCCATAAGGCTACAATTATAGCAACAATTACACATATCAACATGACTAATTTCTATTATCTTGCTTACACCTAGGTGGTTAATGGTAAACAATGTTGTAAAACACTGGTTTTAAATACATATGATTCTTGACATTGATTAAATTACAACTTGGATTCAAATTTATGAGACTATAAATATGCATTGCACATGATGTTAGTGGACCTGACTGGAATTATATGGACAACGACCTTTGATAGTGTATCCAAATATTTAGTGGGATTGCCTACAGATGTTCTTAAAGAAATAAATTCAAGTAACAAAGTTATGTGGAATATTATAAAAAAAAATCTCTTTCATGGGTTCAAATTCACCATTACCGTTTTAGCTGGTATGGTACAATGTTAAGGAAAAAATATAGTATACTAAACACAGCTTAGCTGAAAGCAAACATTATGCAAACCATGTAGACATGTTGGCATATTTCTTGGACTCTACAAAATGACAAATCTAGGTAGTGTTCCAATATATATATATATATATACATGGGAAATAACGCTACCGTATCACATACTCTACATATTTACGATAAATGTCCTCTTATAAATGGGAAACATATAGACATGTTCATTTCCAACTTTGTAACATGTTGTACATATTTATAGTAGTGTTCCTATTGTAAATATAATACTCATAATTACAAAATGCACATGATTTACTACTACAATTTCATTTGTATAAACCATCCAAGCTCTAACACCATTCAAATGAAAACATGTCGTACACATTTAGAATAATACATTCACCATGAAAACCAACTAGAATATTTTTCTGGTGTAAAACACGCCACATTCAATACTTTATTTTCACACAATGTAAGACTTTGTCATTAACACATCCTAAAATTCCTTTCACTCTGCTTATTTGGCCTTTAGCTTCTTGGTTCATTATTAAACAATGTTCATTTTTTCCCAATCTTTTCATCTGCTCCATTGTTGAATTACCTTATTGATTTATTTTAGATCGGCCATTTTTATAACCTTTATTAGTCCAAAACCTTCTAACCAAAACAAAATCCACATATTTAGTGATGCAGGGGTTATATTAATTTTCACTATCTTTTTTCTTGACTAAAACCATACCTTTTAGGATGAAAATCCTTTCCTTAGAAATCTCTGAACTTTCTTGTATTTACCTACACCTCCCCTACACTGAGGATCTCTTCTTGAGGTTCTTGTTGATGTAAAATCACAACACCCTATGAATGGCCTAATTTTTAATGGGGCATCCAGTGTAATCTACATAACATTGGACCATATCTCAAGTTGTGGGACTTGCGGGATTGAGATGGTCCTCCTAAGAAAGCCAGCTTATTCTTCCTAAACTACATGCCATAAGCTACTCTAATGTAGGCAAACTACCTAATCTTAATCTAACCTTCCAAGGGATCAAGAAGAGAGAGAAATACATGAAAATAGAGCCTACACTAAAGCGGTGATACACCAGAAAAGGAAGTTGCTGATCAAAAATTCAACTACCTGAAATGGAGAGAGGTGATCAATGGAGAGGATGGAAAAGATGCATCACAGGCCAAAGATAAAATTCACACAGAACACCACTTCAAACCCATTAAACACATCTCTCAAAACCTGCAATAAACATCAACAATATGCATCATATACCCTGTAATGGTGAGAGGCAAGAAGAGATGATAAAATAAGAAAAGGATGGACAAGATGCATCATGAAATAGATTTTATTACTCCATGAGTTCACACAGTACATCATTAGTGTGTAAGAGGCAAGATAACACCATTACAAAGAAAAGAGAGGAGGATTAAACTCCACATTCGACCCTAGAGAATAAATAAGGAGGGGGGCAGCAGAGAAAAAATTACCAACCCTTAGAAAATTTCCCCCCTTTATAATGTATAAAAGAATGAGAGAAGGAGAGAGGGAGAATTCAGATTTCTACTCCAACCACCCAAGAAAAAATGCATTGAATTCACCTACAACAATGATGGGTTCTACTACAAAACCCATGCCTCCATTAGTGTTCATTTTTGGGAAAGAAAGGAAGTCCATACTTCATTATGGTGGTAGGTGAGAAGCCTGATAGCATAAAAAATGACAGACTGTATTTAAAATTCTTGGTGGGCTTCATGATTCATCTTTCATTGTTAGACCCTAGACATGTGGAGGGTCTGCGCTCGTTTGGGGACTTGCCTTTGGATTTTACCTTTGAAGTTACACTGATGAGGCATGTGGAGGCTTCTGCTAACTCTTCCCATGCTTAGAATTTTCAATGGCCAATGCGACTTTCTCAGGCTCTAACCACGTGGAGAGCCTATACTTGTTTGGGAACCCATCTTTGGATTTTAACTTTGAAGTTGCACCGATGAGGCATATGGAGGCTTCTACTGAATCTCCCCATGCTTAGAATTTTCAAAGGTCGGTTCTACATTTTTCGGGATCTGACCACATGGAAATCCTGCGCTCATTTGGGGACCCACCTTTTGATTTTACCTTTGAAGTTATGTTGATGAGGCACGTGGAGGCTTCCATTGGCTCTTCCCATGCTTAGACTTTTCAATGGCTAGTTCTACCTTTTGCACCTATTTAGGAACAACTTTGTTGGACCCTAGACACGTGGAGATCCTACGCTCATTTGGGGACCCGTTTTTGGATATTACCTATGAATTTGCACCAATGAGACATGTGGAGGCTTCTGCTATCTCTTCCCATGCTTAGACTTTTCGACAGCCGGTTCTGCGTTTTCAGGCTCTGACCACATGGAGGGCTTGTGCTTGTTTGGGGACCTACCTTTGGATTTTACCTTTAAAGTTGCACTGAGATGACATGTGGAGGCTTCCACTGGCTCTTCTCATGCTTAGAATTTTCAACGGCCAGTTTTTTCTTTTCAGGATCTGACCACGTGGAGGACCTGTGTGTGTTTGGGAATCCTTCTTGTAGGCATCATACCAAAGGTGTGCCGAAGAGACATGTGGAGGCTTCCATTGGTGTTGACATCGTCCGCGAGCCTGCTATGTCCTAAGATCCATGTGGGGGTCAAGCGCATCCCTAGGGTCTCTACTTTTGTTACACCTTTTGAAAGTGTGCTGAGATGACATGTGGCACCTTCTGTGGCTCTGTTTCTTTGCTTCAATTCGACTCACTCTGGGATCGATTTTGACTTACCGAGTTAGCTTTTCTTCAACATTTCTATTGGTGATTCATTTTCCCACTTTCCATTGCCATTGTTTAGCCTACTTGTAACCTAATTTTTTGGGATTGAATGTGAGCTCGCACAACTAAACCAACCTTTCCATTTCTCCTATGCAAGGTTTTGTCCGATCGATTTTTCCCAAGGGGAAAAATTGGATAACAGTTCGACTACACTTTTTTAGATGCTCCAAACACCAATGAGATATACCTTGATGCTACCACACACACACTTACATTGGGATTATAATTCATATGAAGGAAATAGTGAACTAGATGTACTTGTGGTTATCCGTCATAATTCCATTGTTTAGAAGTCTCTATCAACTTTACCATAACTCTCCTACACCCTTGGGATCATTTTGATCATTGAGTCCACAAATACATGTATTCCTTATCACACAGTTCAAATCAACATGTAGGTGCATGATCCACTCCCAACATTCCTAGAACCCTTCATCATACTTGACTCGAGGTGTTTAGACCTTCTATTTGACTCCACACTTGCAATTCAAACTAGTTATTTACTTGGCCTAGATGTCCTAGTAGCCTTCCTACATGCAAAACTTGTTATATCTTAAGTTTTCTAAAAATAATCTCATAACCTCAAGGATGATTAAGGGACCCTTTATCAAGATCTCACTCATGCCCAAATTTTACCTATTGTTACTTTATACAAAATTGTACTTCCTTTGTAATGTGGGTTGCCAATTAAATCTATTTAGCTCTCACAGCTATGAAAGTGATGTTTGATGAATTATTCTCACATGTAGATTGATGGATCTACCTCAAGGATGACCCCAACAAGATGTGTACAAACTTTGGTGGCTTGACAACATGATTTGACCTCCCATTCACTCAAATTTCTCCTTTTAACTGTCCCTATACAATATGACCTACTAAACATAGTATATCTCCTCCACACATGTAAAGTGGAACTTGAAACTCCACATATCTTTAGTTCTCCCTAAAATAGAGATGTCCTCCAAATTTCATCAAAATTGAACAGTTGGAATTTTAGTTATGGCTTGCCCTAGTTAGGGCCCAAGAGCAAGAAACTACTACAGGGCAAATAACAAGGTTTCAAGATCTAGAAAAATTCATGATTACTCATCTCGCTCTTCATATCATCATAGTATTCAAAATATGTATTTAAGCATGACTGTCACCTTCGACCTCTTGGTCTGATTAGGGCAGTCTACATACAGTCTATTTAAGAACAATAATTCAACCAAAATTTACACAACTATTGTCCGCAACACCAATCCATACCTTCATTATTCATTAATTACCTTCATTACATTCTTGGTCGTGATATAATATTTTTCATACCCTCGAATATCTCTAGTTATCTATTACTAGCCTTTTTAGACACCGTATTCTTGGCTCCTAGATGAGCTCAACAACCTCTAAATTTAACATGGAATGAAACTTATCCTCTCTCTCTCTCTCTCTCTCATCCTTAATCATATCCAACTCATGACAACTCATTACATATCTTTATATGCTTAATTAGGCCTAAAACAAAAATTCATACACCTAGATTACATGTGTACAAGCTTATTCATCTTTCACATTCACCTACTCAAGTAAAATCACTCACACACCTAGTCACTCATGTTGAAATGGCCTCATATGACCTTATAACATTTAGTCCTTGATGCTCTTGCATCAAGTTACCCTTCAAGATGAAATTAAGCTCCTGCTCAATGCATTATTGTGATTTTTTTCTCATTTCCTTCCAATCCTTCCTTGTCTTTTTCAATGATACACTTTGACTTGTTTGTACCTTCTTTCTTGATTTTACTCTCTCCTTTACTTTTGTTTCTAGCCACCCTACCACCACTCTAAATTCATCCTTATAATTATTCTTCCTGCTTGTTCTTTGTTTTGGTCTAACCTCCTTCACCATGCATCTCCATTGAGCTTCTACCATGTTTTCCTCATGTTCACCAGAAGTTATGGCCTCCATAGTAGTGTTGGTACAAAAAGATATGGCTTAATTACCTCTTCAATCTTTCTTAGCACTATTTCTCTGTTATCTTCTTTTATGGCTTCTTTGTAGGCTTGCCTTACCTTTTCCATGAAATAGAAGTATTCAATGTTGAAAACCCATTCCTTCACATTTGAAGTGTAATAACTCTCTTCTTAATGAAAGGGAGGATTCACATTTTTAATAGCAACATTTTGGTGGATGTTTGTTATGTGATTTAAAATAGAATGGAAATCACATTTTATTACCGTAGATATTTCCTTTTATTATATGAGACCATTTCGTTTTAACCCTGAAAGTTAAGGGATTCCTACCAATTGATGTCATATGATAATGGCAATAAATTTTGAGTTTCAATTACATTATATAAGTGATGGATAGGATCATAAGTGATTGTTTCTCACTAAGTTTTATCTATATATTATAATAGGTTAATGTATTTGCAATATTTTTAAAGATTTTTTTGTTTGGTTTTAAATAAATAAAAAAGGAATTTAATGATTAAAATAATAATGAAGGTTCTACATTCTATTTTATTAAATCATATGGTGGGAATATATTATTAAACATATTATACAATGTGATAATTGAAGCTAAAATATAACAAAGGAAATTTGGATGATCATAAAAAAATAAGGGTCTAGTAAACATACCACATTACACATTAACTATATTCAATATAGTTTTACTCTTAGCTATATATCCATGTACCTTATTTATATTGTCTCCATTCTCATATCCCACTTTTTTTCTCAAACATTAAAAAAAAGATAAAATATATAACAGATGTAGAATAAACCCAAAAGTGTAGCAATTCTTTTCTAAAAATGAAGCAATACAACTTTTGCCTTAAAAGTAAGGAGACAATTGGTCAGATTTGTTGTCATGAGAATATTTTCAAATCCAACCTTTGGAAAAATAAGAAATCCTGTGACATCCATTTTCAACAGAATAGTTCCCAGCTACGTCTCTACCAATGATAGATATCAAACTACCTGTAGAAAATTTCAAATCACAGCCAATGCATCCTGAAAATTTCAAATCATAGCATGTGCCTTTGGAAGGTTTCAAGTCACCACATCCTTTGCATCATGAAGATTTTAGTTCACAGCCTATGTATGCGAATATTTCATATCACACCCTATGCATGGGTAAGACATTTATCCTCGGTATGATAATATTGAGCCTTCTTCTCTTAGAGCTAATGAATCATTGAAGAAAATGTTGGAGTCTAATACATAGATTGATAATGGTGTTAAAGCAGTAAAGCTGTAAAAAACGGCACCTTCATTTGACAACATCAATTCTCGCAATGTAGGGAAGATCAAAATTGGTAATGCATCTCACCCTCTAGATGTGGAAGAAATCAACAAATATAAAGATGGTGTAAGCTCAACTTTTAAAGAGATTGATGTTGATAATGTTGTAGAGGTAGTAATGGCTACTTAGGTAGGTGCAGTCGAAAATGGAAGCCATGTTCTTGAGGAAGAAGTAAAAATTTGGAGTCTAGGTAACCAATTAGAGCTAGTCCCATGAGGTACCTGAGAGATTGAAATTAATCAAGGTAAAGGAGCTGCTAAGATCAAAAAGAGTAAAGAAGATTTTGAAGGCAGCTCTTGCATAATTCATGAAGGACATGCTCAAATCTTCATGGCACAAAAGGAACATGAGTAAAGAAGCATTCAATACTATTATGAAAAAGGATTTTGATAAGGTTGCAGGTGTCATGAAAAACCATCAAATCCCTAAATCACGAGTTAAAATTGATTTGTATGGTGCATCATTTGAGGGGAAACTTACAAATCTTGTTCAGATTGTTTACTTTTCAGCATGTTTTTTATGTCAATAATCTCAATTCTTCTTTGGTTGTAATTGATGAGATGTGCATTTTGGTGTTCAAAGATATATGAATAAATATTTCAAGGATTGAATTTATGGTGCATGAAGAAGCTACTTACTGGTATGGTACCACTGAACATAACATCAAGGAATATGTTTTTAAGGCTGGCTTTCAAATTTTCTTGGTAATATAATGACTATTTTTATCTTTGATTGAAGATTACTATAATTGTCTGGAGTTAGCTAAGATATTTAGGGTTGCTGAGCCTTTGATTTTCAGTGGTATACTGGTGTTTTTTCAGGATGATTTCATTTTTGGAGGCTTTTGTAACACATCTAAGAGGCATTATATAAAAATGAATTGAATTTGCAAATCTTTAATTTGGATCTCAAAGTTTCCTGTGCTTATGCTTGTAAATTTAAATATCAAACTTTATGTATTTATCTGCTAGGGATTTAGGGTTGAAACATTTTTGTCTGAGTTACTCAATATGATGCTTACAGAGATACTTGATCAAGGCAACTTTAAACCACCCAAGCGAGTATATTATTACACTTTTATCCATAACTTGACATGCTGATATGCAAATGTATATTGCTTTAAAGTTTATTTCCATTAAATTTTTTGTCAATGCCTTTTTGTTTAGTCAATTTGTAAGGGTTTAAATGTGTTATGAAATAACAAAGAATGTTATTATGAAAGGTTGCAATACATTTAAGAGGTTGTTATCTCCCGAAAATGCTTTCCAAGTTATAGTAGAGTGAAATTTTACAATTGTGACACCCTGATCAGTCATGGTATCAACAACATATTTTTTTTATTGGGAACTATCATCAATGGCTATTTGTTTTTAAACATGTGACCACACCTTTCTTAACCAAACAACATATTGGTGAAGTATCAATTACAATGTGGATGAGCCAATTCAACGTTAAACCCATCTTATCTTTTATTTCCATCTCACCACACCTCACCACCATCAACTCTCTATTAGAAAAACTACAGATGCCCTGATCCACGAAGGTTAGTTTCCATTTTACGCCAACTCATTATAACCCTACCTATGGCATTGTCAACTCACCATAAACTCTTTTTTACGTAAGCAAGCTATTGCAATACATTTCAATGTGGAGCATTAGATTTATGTTGATTCTGTAGGTTAAAATAGGCCCTCAGATTGACATTTATCGATACATTGTGTCATGTAAAAAGTAAAGTTGGAAAATTCCACGTGTTGTTCGTTGATTTCATATTTATGTACAATGTGTGTTAGGATTAAATTTCATGAAACATTAGGGAATGTGACAATAAACCCATGGAATTTAGGGTGAATGTCAAAATAAGGTATGCTTTCTTGCAAAATATTATATTTGGCATATGATAATTGATGCTCGAATTTTTAACCCAATTGCCAGCTATCAAAATAGTTCAATGTGTTCATCACCTCTATGATCTATTTTTTTCGTTGTTTACATATTTATAAATTCTTGAGAGGTGGATTTGAATGATATTTTATTATTCATATATTTATGCTGGTTTATTACTATTTTATTTTAAAATGTTTGCAAAAAGATATTTTATGCCTCCAATTAAAATCCAATATTACTTTATAAAGTAGAAATACCTAATGAAGAAGTAGAAATATGAGCTCTAGTACTTTTACCATGCACTCATTGCAACATTTCTCTTCTTGTATATAATTGCTGCAATTGTGATTTGGCATAAGAGAAATGGTGATGATTGTGAGAGTATTGGACTCTTGAGGATTTCCTGGGCTTTTGATGGAATGATTTTTATACTCGTCTATTACATTTTTGGAATCTTTGGTCTCATATCATACACATTACTTCATGACCAGATTTTTCTCATGTTTTTGTATTGTTTAAGTTTGGTTTACCAATTTTTAATATATATTTTTAGGTTTGCTAAATATTTTTAGGTAGGCATATATATCAATCAGGTTGTAACATTTGAGTTGTTTTTGGCTAGAAAGGTGTCCTTCCAAGGGCTCCCTTATACATTGTAGCTCAATGCTTGGCTACCATATGTATTTTTCAGAAGTCCTACTATGTTAGATATAGAGGTGGAGCCACCTCTATGGCTAATGGCTATAGTGCTACATAAAGAGTGTGGGGTTGGGTGCCTAGATCATCGGTACATTTGTGTTGTTTTACATTTTTTTCTCTAACAAACCCCAAGTGGAGTGCTCGAGATTCCCATGTTCCTATAAGCTTTAAGAACATTTATTGTATATTAATCCCTTTGATGACTAAGAAATGAGTTTGATTCGTGACTATGGTTTATGTTAATATGGAGGTGTTGGCTTTATTACCAATAGGGTTTATAATGTCCATGGTGCATCTTGCCATAATCCCCATCATAGGCACATGCATCAACCCTGCAAGAATTTTTGGAGTTGTTATCTATGGCCACCAACACAATTGGGATGATCATGTAAGTATCGATATCACTCTGTGTTATGATCCATAAATACTCCATATAATGTACAAGTACAATTGTGTTTATGTGGGTCTGTGTATTGGTATGAATGCAATGGATATTCTAGGTAGGCTCGTTTATGGAAGCAGTAATATAAACAACATACCATTAATACATACTAAGGGCAGGTGTCCTATAGGCATTGGGGTCCTTCCGTAGCAACCCACAAATATGAATATGAACTTTTTTCCAATCCTGTTGTAAACCAGATTTGTTTTACATTTGTGCCAATAATGATATGAGTTGCTGGCTTCTATTTGTTAAAATTCTATTTATGATTGTGTATTAGACGGGGTTGTTGTTGTTATATGTTGTTATTTAGAAATTGAAGTAGCAACCAAATTTGTGTAAAGATTACAAAGATTTTGACATAATGGAGGATGATTGATATTCTTTATTAGCACTCATGTTCAAGGGTAAATAAATTATTTTTATTTATTTTCACATATTTTTCATCTTTGTGATTAAGTGATTTATTTAATTTCATTAAATTTAAACTAATTTTTCCATGTTGAGGTAGTACGAGTGAATATTTTTTTAATAAAACAATTGAAAGGATCTAATTTAAGTTCAATGCAAAGGTAAACAATTATAAGAAATTCAATTAGTTTGGAAAATACACCTTTTTATAAAAAACAGGATACAGAATTAAAATACCACTTTCATAATATTTTCTACATGTGCAATTTATAATCTTCATAATGTTAGAAGTATCCCAAAAAAATAAATACTACTTTCTTATTATCACCATGTTTGATGCACCTACCTAAACAACACAACCCCAAATGTGTACATATGAGACAAAATATTTCTTCTTCAGAAATTACAACATAAATCTATTCTGATAATAATTCACAACAAGGAAGTGCCTCCTTAGAAATAATTTAAAGCCACGTCAGTTCTTGCAATCCAAGGAAGATAAGAATTGGTAATGGATCTCGCCCTTTGGTTGGGGAAGAAAACAACAAATAGAAAGATGGTGCAACCTCTACTTTTAAAGATATTGATGTCGATAATGTTGTAAAGGTAGCATTAATGGATGCTGAGGTAGGTGCACTAGAAAATGGAAGCACTATTCTTGAGGAAGAATTAAAAACTGGAGTCCAGGTGACCCATTAGAGCTAGCCCCAGGAGGTACTAGATACATTTTTGTTGGTTCTTCTCAATATGATGCACCTTATAGAGATACCTGATCAAGGCAGCTTTAAACCACCCAAGTGACTCTATTATTACACTTTTATCCATAACTTTGTATGCTAATATAAAAATGTATATTGCTTTAAAGTTTATGTCCATGAAAGTTTTTGTCAATTCCTTTTTTTTTCATTCAATCGGTTTAAATGTGTTATGACATAGCAAAGGATGTTATTATTAAATTTTGTGATACATTTAAGAGGTTATCTCCCGACGTTGCTTTCTAAGTAATAGTAGAGATAAAGTTTACAATTCTGACACCCTGGTCAATCATGGTATCATCAACATATTACTTTTTTATTGGATTATTGTTAGTGGCTATAACTTGTTAGATACATGACCACCCCTTTCTAAACCAAACAATAGATTGGTGGTTACGAAAAATTATTATTTTGTTGACACTTTCTTGAAGCACCACTTTCAACATGGATGATCCAATTCAATGTTAAACCCCTCTTCTCTTTTAGTTCTATCTCACCACACCTCATCACCACCAACTCTCTAAATTAGACCAAACTACATGTGGCCTAATCCACTAAGGCTCGTTTCCATTTTACACCAACTTAGCACAAACCTTCCTGTGGCATCGTTAACTCACCATAAACTCTTTTTCATGTAAGAAAGCTATTGCAATACATAATGTGGAGCATTAGATTTATGTTGATGTTGCAGCTTAAAATAGGCCCTTGTATTGGCTTTTATCAATACGCTGTGTCATGCAAAAAGTAAAGTAGACAAATTCAACGTGTTGTTAGTTGATTCCAAATTTATGTACAATATGTGTTAGGCTTAAGTTTTGTGAAACATTAGGGAGTGTGAATTTATGTACAATATGTGTTAGGCTTAAATTTCGTGAACCATTAGGGAGTGTGACAATAAACTTTTTGAATTTAGGGTGAATGTAAAAATAAGGTATGCTTTCTTGCCAAATATTATATTTGGCATATGACAATTGATGTTTGACTTTTTAAACCAATTGTGAGCTATCAAAATCTATCAAAATAGGTCAATGTTTTCCTCGCCTCTATGGTCTATTTTGTTGTTGTTTAAGTGTATTTAAATTCTTCAAGGGTGCATTTGAATGATATTTTATTATTCCTATATTTATGTTGGTTTCTAATTATTGTATTTTAAAACATCTTTTTAATAAATTAAAATGTTTGAAAAAAGATAATTTATACCTCCACTTAAAATCCAATATTATATTATAAAGTAGAAATACATAATAGCTAAGGAAGGTGGGAAAGAAATTTGGCAACAAGGATTTGTGCCTAAGGATTAAAAAAATCCCCCACCTACTCCATTTTTTTATTTTGGGGAGTTCAAGCTCTGGTCTTTTTACCTTGCATTTGTTGGAGAGTTCATAGCAATGTTGCTCTTCTTGTATATAATTTTTGCAATTGTTATTGGGAATAAGAGAAATAATGATGGATGTGAGAGTATTGGTCTCTTGAGAATTTCTTGGGGTTTTTGTGGAATGATATTTGTGCTTGTCTATTGCGCTTCTGGAATCTCTAGTCTCATATATTACATATTGCTTTGTGAGTAGGGTTTTCTCATGTTTTGTATTATTCAAGTTTGGTTTGTCAATTCTTATATTTTTTTTGGTTTGCTAAATCTGTGCATGTGGGCATATCAAACTGGTTGTACCATTTGGGTTGTTTTTTTCTAGGTGTCCTTTCGAAGGGTTGTCTTGTATATTGTAGCCTAATGTTTGGATGTCATATGTGTTTTTTAGAAGTCTTACTATGACAGAGATGGATGTGGAACCAAATTTGTATGTAATGGATACACAAAGGTTGTGGGGTTGGGTGCCGATATCATCACTACATTTGTGTTGGTTTCCACTATTTTCTCTGCAGTAAACCCCAAGTGGAGTGCTCGGGATTTCCATGATCCTATAATCTTTAAGAACATTTGTTGTATATTAATCCCTTTGATGACTTATAAATGAGTTTAAGTATTGACTAGATGATTTTTGTTATTATGGAGGAATTGGCCTCATTGCCAATAGGGTTTGCAATGCTCATGGTGCATCTGGCCACTATCACCATCACATGCACATGCATCAACCCTGCAAGAAGTATTGGAGCAGTTGTCATCTATGACCACTAACACATATGGGATGACCATGTATGTATTGATACCACTCTATGTTATGATCCATAAATACTCCATATAATGTACAAGTACAATTTTTTTAATGTGGGTGTGTGAATGTAGTGGATATTCTGGGTAGTTATGTTTGTGGGAGTAGTAAAAACATCAACATACCATCAATACATACTGAGGGAAGTAGCCATACAGGCATTGGAGTCCTTCTGTAGCAACCCACAAATATGAATATGAACTTTGTTCTAATCTTGTTGTAAACTAGATTTTTCTTACATTTGCGTTAATAATGATATGGGTTGTTTGCTTCTATTTGTTTAAGTTCTATTTATGATTTTGTAGCAGACAAGTGTGTTGATGTTGTATGTTGTTATTTAGCAATTGAAGTAGCAACCAAATTTTTGTAAAGATTACAAGGATTTTGACATAATGTAGAATGGATGATATTCTTTATTAGCACTCCTTTTTAAGGGTAAATAAATTATTTTTCAATTTATTTTCACATATATTTTTAGTTTTGTGATTAAATGATTCATTTAATTTCATTAAATTTAAACCAATTTTTCTGTGTTGAGGTAGTTCAAGATATTTTTTTAAGAATAATTTTTTTTGAAAGGATCTAATTTAAGTTCAGTGCAAAGGTACAAAATTCTAAGATATTCAAATAGTATGGAAAATATTTCTTCTTCAGAAATTAAGGCATGAATTTATTCATATAATAATTCATGGCAGGGAAGTGCCTCCTTTGATAGAATTTAAAGCCATAGGTCATTCGAAATATTTTAATCTTGTAATGTGGCATTTTTGTTAAATAAAGAGAGAAATTGTGTATCAAAGGTCATAGGTTTGAGTCGGGAGGATTTCATTTATATCAAAGAGTCAGAGGAGATATCACAAATTTCATGCACATGTGAAACAAGTTTTGAAAATTGAACTTGTGACCTTTTCCATGTTTTTTTTTGTTTTTCCCCATAGCAAATTGTAGCAAATGTAAAGGAACTATTACTTTTTTACAGCAAATGTGTTTCAATAAAAAAGAATAAGAGAGTTAGAGGGTTGTGAATTCTTATATGGATGTGTTAGGATGTATCAACGGCATATCAAATGACCTATTTTTGACATCAAATGGCTTGGATTCCTTTGTATATTACATATCTTTCACATATTACGCTATCACTTTCTATCTACTGCTTGGGAAAAGAGAAAAACTTCAGATTGCTTTTCGGCTATACCATTCACTGCATATGAAGGGAAAATTTTAAATTCGATCACACACATTATCTTGGCGGAAAAGTATAGTTAGCCTTCTACTTTGGTCGACTGGCACAAGGGAAACCTAGCTTTAAGGGACACAATTCTATCACATACAGACACAAAACAAAAGTACATTAAGTTTGAAATGTAGTGTAGCACTCGGTGAAAATCGAATTGGGGTGATTGTCGAAGTTATTTTGACTCAAGCATATGCATATTTTATTCAATCTAATGTGTGCTTGGCCCTTGCATAGGTAGATAGGGTTTATTTTGTAAGTATAGATGTGATAACATAACCCTACAATGAAGTGACTACAACAAGATCAGACTTTGAAAAGACCGGATCCAAACTCATTATCAGGACACTAGCACCTAGTACAAACACTAGAGCCCGAGGTTGTACCATCCCCTTTTGGATGTTACCTTCCTATATATTTTCATATCTATGTTCACTGTAAGAAGCATACACATCTCAGATCCAACCCTTTCCATTAGTATTCTAACCCAGATTCGACACAAACAACAAGTTATTAGCTAAGTCATTCTTATCCCCTTGTTACTTATACTTGTTTTCCATTACATGATAGATCTTATGTATTTTTGATATATTCTTATTGATCACAATCCTCTTATTGAGATTTAATTTTTTTAAATCAGGGTGATAGGATCTTAAGGTCGAGGAGACATATGCAGGCTAGGATTTGTTGGTTAAAGTTTCAAATTATCACTGGGAGTGTGTGACAAAACGATAAGAGTGGCATCACTGATTTTAGGAGTAGGTGGAGTAGGAGTAATGCTATCTATAACAAGAGGTGTACTAGTGGTATAGACCTGTGAAGCTTGAAAAATAGTAGGTAATGGGGTATGAGGTGGGATAGATTGATTAGTGATGACTTGATGCTCATTTATGAATTTGAAACATTGGTGTATAATAGATGGGATGGCCCTAGTAGCTTTAATCCAAGGAAGACCTAAGACCATGTCACAATACTTGATTTTAGATGTTATAATAAATGGTAGGAAAACAATGAGAGGCCCAATTATGATGGGAAGAGTTATGCGCCCATAACAAGTAGGATATTTGAACTTGATTTGAGATAATGGGAAAACAATAGCACGCAAAAGAGGAATTGAACATGCATTATTCTTGAAATTATGATTAACCACGTGACACTATTGAAAGCTTTATTATCAATGGATGCAACAATGTGAAGCATGGAAGATATGAAATAAGCATGGAAATCTGCATCACTAAAAACAATAGTTATTGGTAGAGTAGTAATAGTACCAACAAGAAAGTCTAGAGAATAATTGAGGTGGAACTTTGCAGTATGTATGATAAAAAAAATTTAGATGTAGCCTTGTCATGCATAGGAAGTGTTTCATTGACTATATTTAAAACATCATTATCATTTATAGGCTTGGATAAAAAAATCTCATCCCATTCAATTTCCTCTTGGATAACATGTTTAAGCTTAAATATTTGATCGACGGAGTTTCCATTACATCAGTGATAATCATAATATTATTTTTTATAAAAGTTTTTCCCTTATGGACAAATAAACGCCAACTCAAGAAGTGGAGGAAGAGGCATAAGGTTACTATCAAGGAAGTGTTTCAACACTGCTTGAGGTGGGATTAGAAATTTAGTAAGAAGTCAGCGTTGGGTTTTGAGCTTCATCGGTTATGACTCTATGTTAACAATGGCTTTAGCCTCACCTCGAGGATCAATAGGATTACTCTTGAAAGTAGTTTTAACTTTGAATTTTGTATGAGAGTGACTGGAAGATTGATCACCATATTTGACTTTATCCATGGAAAGCATTTTTCTCTCTTGATCATTGAGGATATAGAACAAGTGATCAAAGAAACAGAAGGTGTCAAAGATGATTGAATCTTGGATAGGAGGAAAAATATTTTGTAGAAATAGATCTTGTAATTCTAAATCAGCTAGGATATTTTCATTTTAGTAAGATCACTATTTTAACACAAAACATAGTCACTAAGGTTCTTATTAGGTTGTTATGATCTTGATGTGCGAATTTCACTAATGCCTTGAGGTTTTGGTGTAACGGTTCTTTACCTTTTGTATCAAAGCAACCACCCATGTTCAATTCCCATCACAGGTGGCTATGCTAACATTCTATTGTTCACCCAGGGATCATATAGGGCATGGTGTGGTCCTGCTATATGAGCGTAAATATAACCCGAGGTCTGGGATACAAAATATTTTGGGGATGTTATGATCCTCATGAGTGAATTTCACTAATTCCTTGAGGTTTTAGTGTAACGGTCCATTACATAGGTCCTTGTTTCATTTTAGCCATTTGTGTAATAAGAGATTTTAGTTGAACCAATATTAATAGAAAAATGTGCTAAAAACTAATTTTCCAAATGAGTATAGGGTTGTATAGAATAAATAGGAAAATCATAAAACCATTGCAATACATAATCTTGTAAGCCTCTAGCAAATAATTTCAGTAAAATTGTATCATCAAAAACATGTTTAGAATATAATCTAAGCAACCAACATGAAATGATCGAAGATGCTCTTATGGATATTCTTTAATAGTGAAAAGAGGAAGATTAGGTGAAACAAAACCATAGTGAAGAGGATAACTAGAAACCTCAAGTGGAATAGGATTGTGTAGAAGAATTGAATAATCCATAAAAGAATTGATGGTGATACCTTGTTGTAATTTAAGAACTTGGGCTTGTAGATCATGCACTAAGGATTCTAAGGCACGGGTTCGAGAAGAATAACTAGGTCGAATATGCGAGATGATAGGAGACAAAAAATTAGTGGTAGATATAGGAATGTAAACATTTATATTAGATGTTCCCATGGAAATGTGGGGAAAATAAACATGAATGGAAGATGTAGGTACCATAGAGGTGACGCGAGTAGAAACGGGAACAATAGAGACTAGAATGGAGAATGCATGTGGAGAGAAAGATATTGATGTTTTAAGCATGATTTCATGATAATAATTATCACGAGCAAGTTTGGCAGCTAAAATAACATCAATAATCAGTTACACATGGCTTGGGTTATCACACAATTAAGCACATAAAGTAGATAAAACATGAAATTGGGCTTGATTAACATTAGTGTCGTCATCATAAGAATTCTCACTGATAAAAGTTTCAATGTCTTCAAAGGGTATGTGAGTAGTATTTAATATGGTTTGTCATTCATAGGTATATAATAGGCCATGAATTTAGAATGCTTTCGAGTAGGAAGAGGAATCTCAAGGTATTATGGAGAACCAAAATGACCATTGTGCCTATTAGGCATGAAATCCAAGACGGAAGACCACTAAGGTTTGGAAGAATGACTTAGAAGAATAGAAGGGGATAGATCTAACACACAACATTCGATACTTGATTCCACCAAATGATTTAACCTAAATTGGTTAATATCTCTCTAGGAGTAGTTAATTTATGGTAGATTATCCTAATCAATTAGTTTCCATGGCTAATTGCAGTAATATCAAGAAACCATTAAACAATGATGAACATCAAATAGTTAAAGCACTTGTAATGATGGAGAGAAGATTATTTAGTTGATATTTTTCTTTGTGTGATTATCTATGCTATTTTGATGACTAAAAATACTAGAAATGATCTAATATGAATCTGTCTTTGAAACTATGTCCGGTGATGCTACCTAGACTAAAGTGGATCGGATGGGAAAAAACGTAATTATGTTATGACCCTTTTTCTACTTTATCATCCCTTTGTAATTTTAGTTTATGAAACTTTATGGTTTTGTACCTTGATTTACTTCTTTATGAGATTTGACTTTTGATGATGTGTGATGGTTGATGTGTAACTGATTCAATATTCAAAAGCCTATATGGTGAGGAAGTCTTGTAAAACAAATGTTATGTGGGTTGTGGGCATCCCTATGCACCACCGATTTCGCCACTACTCTGAAGAGGGCTCAAAATACACATCGTTCCCACCTAGAATTTGATCTCTAGAATGTATGCAACCAAATAGATATTCATGATCTTGCAATAATGATATGCTACTTGCACCTTTTCCCTGTCTTGACTTGGAGTGATGATATGTTCTTCGTATTTACAAATTTGAGTGGGTGACTACCCTAGAATGAGTATGCAGAGTATATGAAGCTTAAGGGAGTCTTGAAATGGATTTTCTTTTGCTTGATCTTAGTGTTATTCATGAGTATCCTTGGTTATCAAGTATGTATGATCTCCCCCTTAATAATGGACAAATAACTAGCTTATATGTGTGTTGTGAATTTGGAAATCTCGGATTAGGCTGATTAGAAGTGACCCAAAGGAATTTGAATTAAGAAAAGATATGTTAGAGGGAAAGAGACCAAAATGAATAGGAAGGGCCATAGTATACGAATGTTATGGCCCATTTTGGGCACTTTTCTCCAGGATGAATGTGCGAGTGTCCTGAAAATTGGGGTTGTACTGTGTAAAGGTTTAGCTTGAATTTATGGACTAATATGACCATTGTGTGAATGAATGACTTGTGTGTGCAAGAAAGAAAGAATGGGATATAACTATGGATAACATGATTGACCAAATTAGATAAGTGTGAGCTACTGCAAACGTAATGTACAATTTGTGTTATTGCAAGACATGAATTACCAAAATAAGTGTCTATGTACTATCCCTTACCAAATAATTTCTTCAATTATGTGAGCCAAAATTAATATGTAATTAATATTTGAATATATATTAGCCAAAATTTATACCTTATTTAAGGAAAAGGTAATTATAGATAGAATTAAATAATCATTTTGTTAGTATTTTATCAAATTACTCTTTTTTCAATATTTAACAAATGAAAATTCGTTTTTGAACTTAACAGAGTATGGTTTATGATTTAGGGCCATAACATTGAATTTTGTTAACATGTTATGGTTCATCAATACTAGATGGATATCACCATGATTCACTAACGATTTTTGTTCTGTTTTGTTTTAAGGAATTATAATTTTATACATCGCAGGAAAACATCTCTATTCTAGCCTTTCGAGATCATTATTGAGCTACTCGCTCAACCTATCTTCCAACACTCCCACTAAGAGACAAAATTGAGCTAATATTTTAATATTTTTTTTTTGTATACGACATATGGGAGAAAAGAATATGTAGAGGAAACACCATTTCAAATCATATTGGTCACACAATTCAAAAGAATTTCAACAAGCCCATTTTAGCTTAGGGATAGAAAATGTTGGAGGGAGGGTGGGAATGGCTTTACACTTGCCAATGCTACCCTATACATTCCCAATCTCAATCTAAGAGAAAAAACAGAGAGGGTTAGTTGTAGAAGGCAATGTCTCTTATGTTGGGGACCAACGACATTCCATGTAGAAATATTTCTTAAGGGCATTTGTTAAACAATTCACATGCCTTATGCATCCTTTGAAATATTGCATGCCTATGATCCTAATGCAAATCTCTTCTTCTTTTTCTTAGAAGGAGGTTGTTTAAAATTCTAGTAGATGGGAAACCCCTAACAGTTAAACTAAATTTTGATGTTAGGCATGGGTTATTGTGGATACTTCTATAAGAATTACCTTTTCCCTTACTTTGATCCTACATATATGCACTTAACTTCAATTACTTCATCTGAATTCACCAAAATGGTTTCAAAGACTAGAAATTTCTACCTACAAGTTGTCCTTATTGATTAAGCTAAAATGTGAAATAAGATCATAATTTGTTGTTATCGTAACAGTAAATAAATATGTAATTCAGTACAACAATGAATACTCAAGAAAACTAAACAATAAAATACCAAATCCTAAATGTGAAGAGAGGGTGAGAAGCCTTAGTTGATTCACAGTGAAATATTGACTATGTTAGAGTGGTAAGTAGGTGAATAGAATAGCAGAAGCGTTGCACTGTCATCACCAATCCGGAACTATGATAATTCTTCACCGGGAACTCCTCGTGCTATGATTATTTACTAATGCACAACCTTTAGTTTGGTGGATGTAATCTGGAAACAAAACAACAACCGAACACAAGAATACCATTGACTATGATAAGACAGAATGACGACAAATCTGAAATATCAAAATAAATTATAATATTAACATGAAACTGTTACAATCTCACCCATGAGATACTTCAACAAGACTATGGGAGAAACTTTACAATTACACCTCTTGATGGCTTCTTCAACACACCTTTAACTGATGGCTTCCTTCGCACACTTCCTACAATATTTCTCACTACTTCTTTCTATGCTAAATGAGGGGGGTGGCCTCTCTATTTATAGAACTTCCAGGTTTATCCATCCTATCTCTAAGATAGGATAAGAAATCCACTCTGACGAATCATATTCCATACCTTAACTCTTATCTGTACATGTAAGCTTATCTGTTAAGATAAGATAAACCTTATCATTTTACATGGGTTTCACATTTTTAGACTTTTTACAAATAAAATACACAAAATATTTATGACCTCACTCCTTGTCCTTATTACCAATATAATATTTCTAATTCCTAATCATGTAGACCCTACTTCTCTAATTACCCAAACTTTGACATTTTAACATTACCGGACCACTTACGACAAATATTTACTTTTTACAACATTCCTATTGTACTTTGACTGTTACCGTACTCCACATTATTGGTGACACCGTACTGACGGTGCCGTTATCTTCTATCAGACGCTACTACTAATTATACTTAACAACATCCTATTCCTAATACATACATTAATGAAATAAAATTAATGGAGGAAAATTTTGGTGTCGACATCTTCCCCCTTCCTAGCTTCTACTCCGTCCTCAGAGTAGACTATTCTGGTGCTTGGAAAATCTTCAATTTGTCGTGGTTGACCCATTTCGTAATGGGAGTGCCATCTAATTCCTCCAGTCAGTACGTACCATTTTCATGTACAGCTACTATTTTGTAGGGCCCCATCCATTTTGGAAGAAATTTTCTCTGTCTTCTTTTTTTGTATCTGGAATCATATACTAGAACCAAGTCATTCACTTGAAATGGAGACCACCGGATCTTTTGATCAAAGTACTCCTTCTGCTTCATTTTCTTCTTATGGCTTGTATCCTTCGCTATTTCCCTCATTTCTTCTAGCAAATGAAGATGTACCAACCTTTCTTTTACTGAATCATTTTCATCCATCCTTTCATTTTTCATAACTCTCACAGTGGGAATATCAAACTCAATAGGAAGAACTGGATCAATGCCATAGGCCAATTGAAATGGGGAGTATCCTGTTGCTGACTTTGATGTTGCCCTATATGCCCATAATGCTGCATGAATCCTCTTATCCCATTTATGTACCTGCAAGGCTGCATCTTTTGCTAGAATTTGACACAGCACAAAATTTGTTCGTTCCACCTGTCCATTTGTGCTTGGCTTGTATGTTGTTGCCTTCCTGTGCTTAATAAAAAATTTATTGACTAGGGCTTCTACCACCTCATTAATGAAGTGGCTTCCTTGATCTGTTACAATTTCTAATGGACAACCAAATCTGGTGACAATACGTTCATATATGAACCTTGCCACTTCATCCATAGAAGCTGTCTTCAATGGCCTAGCTTCAACCCACTTGGTTAAATAATCTGTGGCAACTACAATATACTTATTTTGGCGTGATGTAGTTGGAAGTGGACCTACAATGTCTATTCCCCACTTTTAAAAGGGACCAAGGGGAAGAATAGGACATAATGGAGCTGATGAAGTCTTACGGTTACCATGTGTTTGACAAATATCACATGTCTTACAATAATTATAACAATCTTTAAAAAGAGTGGGCTAGTGATAACCTGCATCCAAGATCCTTCTTGCTGTAAGTTGTCCAGAGAAGTGCCCTCCACATGTACCATTGTGGAATTCTTCTAGCAGCTCCTTTCCTTGATCACGTCCAACTACCCTCTTGTACTGTCCATCAGGTCCTATTCGAAATAATGCTCCATGCAGAATAGAATATAGACGACTGGCTTGAGTAATCTTTCTCTTAGTCTTTGCATTGGCACCATCAGGAAACTTGAATTCATTCAGATAATTCCAAATATCTATGTATTCACTAGGGATTGTGTCAAGGGAGAACAATGCTGCATCGGGAAAATCATCATCATCACAAGATGATCCTAAACCATCATAGGCTCGAGAGAGTGCATCTGCATTGACATGCTTCTTTCCTGGCCTATCTATAATATCAAATTCAAATTCTTGTAGCAAAATTATCCATCTTGCTATCCTCCCTGATGGGTTAGGCTTATTGACAATATATTTCAGATCCTGATGATCCGTTACAACTATAAATTTCTGCCCTAGCAAGTAATTTCTAAACTTCTTTACAGCAAAAATGATAGCCAGAGCCTCTTTTTCAGTTACAGTATAGTTTACCTCAGCACTGCTCATTTGTCTGCTCCCAAAGTAAATTGGATGTTCATTCCCATTTTCATCCTTTTGGCTCAAAGTACTACCTAGTGTTGCATCTGAGGCATCAGTGTACACAATGAATGGCTTGCTCCAATTTGGATTCTTCAAAACAGGTGAAGACACCAGTGCTTCCTTCAGTTGTCCAAAAGCTTCATGCGCCTTGTTTCTTGGTTCATAAGCAACATCCTTCTTCAAGAACTGGGTTAGTGGCTGTGCAATCTTTGAGAAATTCTTGATGAACCTTCTATAGTAACCCACATGGCCTAAAAATGATCTCAACTTACTTCTATTCATAGGAAATGGTAAATCTTTGATTTTTGAAACTTTATCAAGATCAGTACCAATACCATCTCTGGATACAACATGCCCTAACAAAACGCCTTTAGAACATCCAAAGACACACTTTGTAGGGTTTAGTGAGGCTTGTGCTTCATCTAACCTTTGAAATGCTGTCTCCATCTGGTGCAGGTGGTCCAACTTGCTCCCATAGATGCAAAAATCATCCAGAAATACTCTGATGAAGGTCCCAATGTAGGGTTCGAACACCCTATTCATCAAACGCTGGAATGTTGCTGGAGCATTACACAACCCAAAAGGCATAACTCTATAAGCAAACGTTCCCCAAGGAGTGGTGAACGTGGTCTTCAGCTGATCTTTCTCTGCTATACGAACTTGGTTGTAGCCGCTATATCCATCAGCAAAACTATAGCACTCCTGGCCAGCTACTTCGTCCAAGATCTGATCTGAAAATGGAAGAGGGTAATGATCCTTCTTTGTTGCCTTATTGAGCTTCCTATAATCAACACAAATGCGTAGCTTTCCATTCTTTTTTATTGAGATCACAATGGGAGAAACCCATTCTGAATTCTCCACAGCAAATATGAATCTTGCATCAAGCAACTTATCTATTTCTTCTTTTACAGTCTTGGAAAAATTAGGATTCATTCTATATGGCATTTGCTTTATGGGCTTAGCACCATCTACCAGCTCAATACAATGTTCTACCCAACTTACTTGGTGGAGTTCCTTGTAATCAAAAGTGAATAGGTGTATGTACCTTCGAAAGAGCTGGAGGTAGGATTCCTTCTCACTCTCCATCACAGCATCACCAATCTTTATTTGTTGGAGACGATCATCAACTTCTTCTTCAGATAATTTTATGGGGTCCTGGGTTGGTGTGACTGGAAGAATATCCATGACTGAAACATCAACCTCACTTTCTTCATCTTCAGTGTCCACTTCACTGGTGCTAGAGTAATCAGAGGATGTCCAATCATCAGTTTCATCACTTGAATCCACAGGTTCTGCTTTATGATGTTGAGGGATCACGTTTATCTTCACCCTCTCTCTACCACGTCCAAGTGTCATGAAACCTTCATTCCAGTAGTTTCTTGCATGAACTCTCCTTAGCCATGGTCTTCCCAGCAGCATTGGGTACGCAACAGTACCATTTTTCATCACCTGAAAGTCTACCACACATACAACACCCATAACAGATATTGCCACATTTGAAACTACACCTTCTGGTTTAGTTTTTCCCTTATTTAATGACCTTAACATAAGTGTTGAAGGGCGATCAATTTTTAAACCCAACATATTCATTATAGACTCGGTCATTACATTAACTGCAGCACCTCCATCAACTAAGACATCATGAATTGAAATACCATTACATAATACCTCAACTTGTGGAGCATAGGGATCTGCCTCTGCCTCCAAAACAGGGACCTCAACCTCCTTCCTTCTTCGAGCATTGAGTCCACCTCACAACTCCCGCCTCTTCTCAGAAGACATAGCCAAGAGTTGACCATATGTAATATTTGCAGGCCTTTTGGACAGATCTTCCAAGATGGAGTATAGTCCTTGCCCCTGTGAAATCAGAAAATCCTGCACACCCAACTTTCTTCTCCTATGTTTCTTACTAGTTTCTTCTTTCATCTTCTTAGGATCATTTCCATCTTGATTATCTTTTTCTTTCTTTCTTTTTGTTACAAACACATCTACTTCATTATTTTTGCTCTTATCTACTACATCAAAAGAATTCACAGGTGCTTTTCCTTTATCATTATCTCCCTTACCAGATGTAGAAGCTCTATCTAGACAATTATACTTATAATGACCCTTTTTATAACAACCATAACAAACAACTTCAGAAATATTTCTTTTTGGACCTCTATCTCCTCCCTGAGAACTAAATTCCTTTCCTTGAAGAAGATTAATAGTTAACTGACCCATCTTTTTGAGTAGATCTTCATACTCAGTAGATGTATTAGGAGAAATATTTGTGCTCACCGGGAGTGGTTGTGGATTCAGGACCAAAGGTGCTGGTGTAGGCTCTACTTTAGCAACAATTTCTTTGGGCTCCTCTTCCATGCTTTCTTCTTACCTCCTTGCAATCTCCTTTGCTTGTTCAATGGTAGCTGGGCCGTCATACTTCACTCGTTGTCTGATCTCTGGCTTCATCCCAAGAATGAAGTGCTTACAGAGGAGATTATCCATGCCATTCATCAACCCATCCGCTAGTCTTTCCTTCCGGATCTGGGCATCGAGCTTCCTCCTTAGCTCTAGAACACGAGCATGATAATCCCTTATCTTCTCCTTCTCTCCTTGGGATAGCTTTGTGATCTCGATCATGAGATCTGCATATTTCTGTTGTTCACCAAATTCTTCAAGAAAACTTTCAGTTAATAAATCCCATGAATTTTTCACATTATCTCCTAGTGTTTCAAACCACCTAAGTGCTGATCCATCCAAAAAGGTAGGAAAAAATTCAGTCCATTGTTCCCTTCTTATAAGGCCATTACAAATACAAGATCGCTTAAATTCTTGAATGAAAGAAGAAGCATCTTCATTAGATTGAGCTGAAAAAATAGGAATCTTTCCCATTTTCAAAAGTAACCACCGTGAAATACCAACTCACAAGTACAATCAACAAGACTTATGTGCACAAATAATTGGAATTACTATAGAAATGACCACGGTAAACTATGGTAAAACTTGACTTACTGCGGTAAAAACTGATTTTACTGTGGTAAACACTATTCACGGTAAAAAGTGAAGTTACTGCGGTAAATACTATTCACGGTAAAAAGTGAAGTTACTGCGGTAAATACTATTCCCAGCAAAAAGGACTTTACCAAGGTAACTACTATTCATGGCAAAAATGACTTTAACATGGTAACTAATATTCACGGTAAAAATGACTTTACCATGGTAACTACTATGCACAGTAAAAAACAAGGTTACCCTCCAATTGATTTTTGACTAAGTGGGAATATCTCTCCAGAAAATCCACCAACGAGGAATGGTCCCGGCAACAGAACCAAAATGTCATCACCAATCCGGCACTATGATAATTCTTCACCGGGAACTCCTCGTGCTATGATTATTTACTAATGCACAGCCTTTAGTTTGGTGGATGTAATCTGGAAACAAAACAACAACCGAACACAAGAATACCATTGACTATGATAAGACAGAATGACGAAAAATCTGAAATATCAAAATAAATTATAATATTAACATGAAACTGTTACAATCTCACCCATGAGATACTTCAACAAGACTATGGGAGAAACTTTACAATTACACCTCTTGATGGCTTCTTCAACACACCTTTAACTGATGGCTTCCTTCGCACACTTCCTACAATATTTCTCACTACTTCTTTCTATGCTAAATGAGGGGGGTGGCCTCTCTATTTATAGAACTTCCAGGCTTATCCATCCTATCTCTAAGATAGGATAAGAAATCCACTCTGACGAATCATATTCCATACCTTAACTCTTATCTGTACATGTAAGCTTATCTGTTAAGATAAGATAAACCTTATCATTTTACATGGGTTCCACATTTTTAGACTTTTTACAAATAAAATACACAAAATATTTATGACCTCACTCCTTGTCCTTATTACCAATATAATATTTCTAATTCCTAATCATGTAGACCCTACTTCTCTAATTACCCAAACTTTGACATTTTAACATTACCGGACCACTTACGACAAATATTTACTTTTTACAACATTCCTATTGTACTTTGACTGTTACCGTACTCCACATTATTGGTGACACCGTACTGACGGCGCCGTTATCTTCTATCAGACGCTACTACTAATTATACTTAACAACATCCTATTCCTAATACATACATTAATGAAATAGAAATTATGGAGGAAAATTTTAGTGTCGACAGCACAAAGACCCAAAAAATGCATATCTGGAAAGATAGATTAGACTAGGGTGCCTTGAGAGGGACAGAGGCTCCCGTGAGTGCCCTAGGCCTATTTCTAGGTGCCTTGGTCTGGGGAAAAGCTCAAAAAACCTCCTTTGTGGTTTTGCCAGGTGTTCACCTCTTGCTTCCTTTGGTCAAACTAAGATCACACCAAGATCACCGAGGATATTGTAAACCTGTAGTTAAATATGAACCTACAAAACCCTCAAATAAACATCAAATCCTAAAAAATAAAGATGCAAAATGAGGGGTCAGACTGCCCTCAACTATCACAATGGTGAACTTACAACTGAACATTGCACTACATCTCAAACCCAATGTAGTTCTATGTGTGTGTGTGGAAATTTTCCTAAGGTGGCTCTTGTGCCAGTTGCGCTTGATAGCAAACAAATAGCTAAATGTAAAGAAATGTAATAGTTGTGTACATGGAATAGAATGAACTTCCTTCCTATGAAGTGTATGCAGAATAAATAACTATTGTGTCACTTGTGATGGATCTAGATAGATGCAATATAGATCTTAGATGCCTTGATGGATGCAACCTTAGGTGGTGATGCCTAATGCTTAGTTTTTGGTCCCTTATTATGATCACATAACTTTATATTTGTATGATTCATTTGCTTGAATTTTGTAATCAACCCCGAAAAGGCCAACTACCAAAAATGTAAGATTCTCAAATAGTTATAAAGGACCCAAAAAGTGTGAGTAAAGTATAAACGGGTCAGAGGTGCCTAGAGGGGACGAGGGCACTTGGCGTTGGCGTCCTAGCTGGGTGATACTCTCCAAGATGATAAAAGACAGTATAAAAAGGTAGAATGAGAAAGTAAAGGTGCAAGACTGAAAGTAGCAGCAAAAGACCAAGAAATGTGGCAAATGACATGGGTTGATTTGTACTTTACTTACTTAGGAATCATATGAATAGTGGTATGAAATCAAGAATATATAATTAAAAGTGCAAGATTTTTTTTCTACATTTTCCCCCACGTTATATTGGTAAGCGGAAAGCTTGGTAACATAAAGTAGATACAGGTGCGTACCTGATAACCATCTAGATAGATGATGAAAGTATGCCGAGGGAATAAAAAAAGTGTGGAGTGATATAAACGTGAAGTGTGGATGTTAAGGAGGATAAAGTATACAAAGTTATGATGAAAATGAAGTTCGGAAAAAAAAAATGTATGTGAAGAAGTCGCGATGTACCTTTTGTTGATGTCGATGTTGTTGTTGATGTGAATGATGTGGATGATGTTTAACTACCACTTCCCATATGGACAAACCTAAAAAATATAACAATAATCATGTAGTCAAATATGCATGTATATGTGTAAAATGTGTGTAAAGAAGTATGTAAAAATGCTGAAAATTTGAAAAAGGAACATGTGCACTTGATCTGTGACAAAAAAAAGAGTGTAGAAAGGATAGTGAAGATGTCGATGAAGGGCGAGTTTTTTGGGAAATCTCATGCCACGACAGATTAAGTATAGGGAGGAAAGTCTAGTGTCATCCTCCAACCTTTAACCACTTCCCAAAAATGTAGAGTGCTCTGAAATGGTGATTTTTTGGGTGATCTTATGCCACGACAAAAGTAGTGTAGAGAGGAAAGTTTGGTGTCATCCTCTAACCTTTAACTGTTCCCCAAAATATGGAACACCATTTTAAATGGTGTGTACTTGTCCTCGGTGTAAATGTCCCAATGCTAAAGGACTCTTTGCCCTATCAAAACCCTCTGTGACATGTCAAAAAATTGTGTAATTCCCCCCTAGTTAGTGGTATCTAGGAAGGACATCATTGTGCTAAGGACCCAAGTCTTATTTTGAGCCCTGTCCAAAAATTACAACTATGATGTACCAGTATTGTCTTGTGTTGTGTATAATATTATATGGGGTGACTCATTCACCCATATGATGCCCCCCCTCATTTTGGGTGCATGCAATGTCATTGAAGGAGTATGCGGCCCAAAAAAGGACCGATCATTGTGTTGAAATTGTGCCATGTAGTGGGAAGAGAATGTGTTTGGTATAAACCAAGGAACACGTAAACAAAATGGCTAGAAGAAAAGTTTTAATACAATAAAACATGCATGTATAAGATAATGTGTAAGCTAAAATGCAAGTAATCACGCAAGAAGACAATGTACGCCGCAAAAAAAGTGGGTTACAAACTTGGGAGATCACTAACGATGTCGCAAGACAATCAAGGCCATAATGGCCAAAAGAAAATAAGTGTGCACATAAGACAAAGGGAAAATCCCGCAAACAATGGCAAACAATAATAATCAATGTAACAAACAACCATGAAAGTAAATAGACCTACAAAACAAATGTTGCACATGAAGCACCCGTAGCATGTTAGAAAGATAAAAAGTATGTCAAAGTGTATATAATCTAATAAAGTAGTGTGCTATGAAACAAAAATGAAACAATAGCACCTGTAGTGTACAGAAGTGGATGCCACCAGGAGCCATTATGGGACTGGTAATAAATATTATGCCAAGTATCCTTGTTACGTGTAATAGATCTATATAGTCTATGATCACAACTAGAAAAATAAGTGAATGCACATTTGTGTATGATAAAGATAATGACATACAAGATATCTATCTAGCATGTGTAATAAAGTGAACATGTAAGAAAAAGTAAACAAGAGTAAATGCAACCAAGATATGTAGTATGATGTGGATGAGACAAAATGGAATGCAATGTGAATGATAGGAGCAGTGTGCCCCCGATTGGATGTATATATATGTAATTTTAGGTTCATTTATTTATGCCCCCTCAGCAGTAAATAATAAACCCTAAACAAGAGTGCGCCATTGGGAAATGGTTTGAATGTATGCAATATAAATATGTGATCGTTAAAGTGCAAAGTGTAGAGTGTGTGAGTGAATGAGTGAGTGATTAAACGTGTGAATGTGATGAGGTCCATTTGAGATGTATACCCTCACCAGTCAAGTATGAACCTTGGAAGTAGAGTGCATCATATGGTAATGACCACGACGTGTTTAAGTAGATGTAAGATAAATGTAGCACGAATGTGTAGAGTGAATACGATGTAAAGTGTGTAGAAAATGCTATGAGAGAAGATGTCCTAAGTGTATGATGCATGATGTGTGAGATGTGTGATGTGTATAGTGATGAAGCAACAATAGGATAAGTGCACCAAGTTGGGGGCCAAAAAGTGGACAAAAACTTGAAAAATGAATGAAACGCAATCGAGTTATGTTTGCAATAGGCTCGCGAATTGACGTTATGTTTTTCTAGGCTACAGGTTATAATTCACAAAACACAAAACACATACACGTTTTTGTTCTATATGAAGTTTGTAGGGGTTGGAAGGAGCCATATTTAGTATAATAAAAGTATAAAGAAATAATAAAAGAAATCTTATACTTTAAATTTATTTTACTAAATATAAGAAATTAGAGTCACTCTACACCTAATGGAAGTGGTCCCGTAGTTCTGACAGTGATAATATAGAAGATAGTTTTTCAAAATCTAATCTGGTCAGTACTTACTCATTTTCAGAATTTCAGCAATGACCTAAAACTTTCAAGCCATATATATTGTAGTCGGTCTTTGTTTTGTGAAAACATATAGTCATTTTGTAGGTTTTTTTACCTTTTAGATTGGATTTTGTCCCTACCACTGCTTGAATTGGTACTAATTTTGAAATTTGGTCCATAATTCACTTTAGTGACCATGAATCAGCTCTATGATGCTTGTTTCTTACTAAAATGAGATCCTTACTAAAATGATGTTAAGGGTTTAGGGTTCATGGTTTAGGGTTTAGTGTTTAGAATTTAAGGTTTAGGGTTTAGGGATTTGGTGTTTAGGGTTTTAGGGTTTAACTTTTAGGTGTTTAGGGTTTAATGTTTAAGGTTTAGGTTTTAGGGCTCAATATTTAGGGTTTGGGTTTTAGGATTTGGGGTTTAGGGTTTAGGGCTTAAGGTTCAGGGAATAGGGTTTAGGGCTCAAGATTTAGAGTTAAGGGTTAAGGGTTAAGGGTTTAGGGCTAAGGGTTTAGAGTTTAGGATTTAGTGTTTAGAATTTATTTATTTTGGATCACGGTTTAGGGTTTATGGTTTAGGGTTCAGAGCTCGTGGTTCAGGGTTTATGGTTTAGGGCTCAGGGCTTAGGGTTTAGTGTTTAGGGTTTAGGGTGTAGGGTTGAGGTTTAGGGATTATGATTTAGGGTTTAGGGCTCAGGGTTTAGGGTTTAATGTTTAGGGTTTAGGATTTAGGGTTTTGGGTTTTGGGCTCAAGGTTCAGGGTTTAGGTTTCATAGTTTAGGGTTTAATGTTTAGAATTTAAGGTTTAGGGTTTAGGGATTCTTTGTTTAGGGTTTGGGGTTTAACGTTTAGGTTTTAGGGCTCAGTATTTAGAGTTTTGGTTTTAGGGTTTAGGGTTTAGGGCTTAGGGTTTAGGGTTTATGGTTCAGGGTTTAGCACTAAGGGTTTAGGATTTAGGGTTTAGTGTGTATGGTTTATGGTTTAGGTTTTTTCACTCAGGGTGCAGGGTTTAGGGTTCAAAGCTCGTGGTTCAAGGCTCAGGGTTTAGGGTTCAAAGCTCGTGGTTTATGACACAGGGTTAAGGGTTTACGTGTTAGGGTTCAAGGTTCAAGGTTTAGGGCTCAAGGTTTAGGGTTTAGGGTTTAGGGTATATGATTTAGGGTTTAGGTTTTTGGGCTCAGAGTTCAGGGTTTAGGTTTCATAGTTTAGGGTTTAGGGTTTACTATTTAAAAATTAAGGTTTAGGGTTTAGGGTTTAAGGTTTAAGGTTTAAGGTTTAGGTTTTAGGGCTCAATATTTAGGGTTTGTGTTTTAGGGTTTAGGGCTCAAGGTTTAATGTTTAGGGTTTATGATGTAGGGCTCAGGGATTAGGGTAAAGAAATATTACCCAATACAACTATCTTATTTTTCCCATCGCATGGGAAACATTTCACTCATTGTAATGTTTTATGTCTAACCCATTCTTATTAGCAATTGAAAGAGAGTATTCAACTGAAAAGGGTTCATTGACTTCATAGGCAGAACATTCAAAAATATTCATCACAATTTGATGTCTTTCATCTATTGATATTTTGAAGGAGGGAAATGTCATATTCCTAAATGTCCAATCGTTCCACAGACCCCAGTAGTCCCTGATCCTTAGATACAGGGAGACACCGTTACTTAGCTTCCATTTATAATGATATATGTATATATATATATATATATATATATATAATTGTAAATTTGTGTTATCACCTCTAAATCTATATGAATTTCAAGTTGCTTAGAAATCACATCACACCCTTCACTAGGATTAATCACTACCCCTATCTTTTTTAAGGTGCTTTTGAAAACATCCATGGGTTTATCATATAAGGAATTATCAATGAATGGCAGGTCATTAATTCGTAGGCCAGGTGACTCCCTTTTAGAATTGAACAAGAAAGATTTACTAGGTGATTGATAACCCCTTTGGGTTCTTAGCCATTCCCCTATTTCTATGCTTATTTTGAACACTTCACAAAGTTATGTCAAATTTACTATCCATTTCAGTAGAACAAGAACTTTCTCTTTCTCTGGAGGAGAGGATATTGTAGGATATTCAATTATGATCATACACCTCCACATTGGTATATTCTCTATGTTTATTTTGTTTCTTTTAAGATTAATTTTTGTGTTGTGATGGTTATTTTTTCCATCTTCCAATGGTTCATCCTGGCTTGCATAATACCATACATGGAAATATGAGAAATGTCAAATTTGTTTCAGAATGTGAATAAATTTACATTTGAGAGCACAAGTATATGTGGGGAGAAACAAGTTTGGAAGAGATGTGTAATATGCATTGCAAGGCACAAGGTAGATGTCGTATCCATTTAGTTACTTGTCCTGCCTCTCATAAACAAGGTAGTTCTCTAAGTAGACTCAATGCTGGTTCTAGGAATGAGAATAGGAAATATTGATGAAATATGGTTCGGGGTTTAGGTTTTAGGGCTCATGGTTTAGGGTTTAAGGTTTAGGGTTTAGGGTTCATGGTTTAAGGTTCAGGGTTATGGTTTAGGATTTAGGGTTTAGGTTTAGGAATTAGGATTTATGGTTTAGGTTTTAGTGTTTATGGTTAGGGATTAAGGATCGGGGTTAAGGATTTAGGGTTTAAGGTTTATGGCTTAGGGTATAGGGTTAAGGATTTAGTGTTTGGGGATTATGGTTTTTGGTTTAGGGTTTAGGGTTTAGTGTTTAGAATTTAATGTTTAGGGCTTAAGGTTTAGGGTTTATGGTTTAGGGCTTGGGTTTAGGGTTTAGGGCTTAGGGTATATGGTCTAGGGTTTAGGGTTTAGATTTTAGGGCTCATGGATAAGGGTGTAGGGTTCAAGGTTTAAAGTTTAGGGTTTAGGTTTCAGGGTTTGGGGTTTAGGGTTTAGGGTTGAGGATTCAATGTTTAAGGTTTAAGGGTCAGGGTTTAGAATTTAGGATTTAGTTTTTATGGTTCAAGGTTTAGGGTTTAGGGCTCATGTTCCATGGTTTAGGGTTTAGGGCTTGGGGCTTAGGGATTAAGGTTTAGGGTTTAGGGCTTAAGGCTCAGGGTTTAGGGCTCATAGGTAAGGGCTGAATGTTTAAGGTTTAAGGTTTAGGGCTAAGGGTTTAGTGTTTGGGTTTTAAGGTCTAGGGATCATGATTCAAGGTTTAGGGTTTAGGGTTTAGGTTTTAGGGTTCAAGGTTTACAGTTTAGGGTTTAGGTTTATGGCCTAGGGTTTAGGGTTTATATTGTAGAAGTTAAATGCTAAAATATTTAGGATGAATGTTGAAATCCTGAAAATTACCTATGTATTGACCATATTATACTATACAAAATTATCTCCTAAACGGTGACTCATGGAGCTGTGAGACTAATTCCATAAGGTGTAGAGTGACCCTAATTTCTTATATTTACATAAATAAATTTTAAGTATAAGAAATAATAAAATATAAATAATAATAAATGAAAAGCTTATCCTTAAACATTTTTTTTTGTGAATAGAAGCATGCCAAAAACATATACATTGTTTACACTATAAATAACACGTATGCATTTTTTGTTTTCACTTTTTCCAAGCCATGCCTCAAGGCTTGGGATCCAGTTTGGATCCCCAAGCCTAAGGCATGGACCTGCACAAACACAACAAACAACATGTTTTTGCAAGAAAATGTAAAATTGCCACTTCCTCCATGATAAATCAACATAAAACAATCGATTCGTTTGAAAAAATTATAACACAACATAGAGCAGAGTTTCTTCTTTCTAAAAATATAAATTTCCAATTTTTTTGACTAATATAAGGTTTCCATATTATTTATTTTCTAACTATGGCTTTTTATAGCTATTTTTTGAAGTTTAAATATGTCTATCTTTCGTCGTGTATCATTTTTTTGGGTACTCAAAATTGGAAAAAAAATATAATAGCAGAAACTAGGCCTAATTCTCTACATATTCAAAAAAACAAATTCTAATTTTTGATATTTTTTGAGGTAGTTAGGGGGGCCCATGGTCAGAGATTCGTTATTTTTCAAAACATAAAATTTATGTACTAGAAAAAATCATTAAAATAATAAATACTTGCTAAAAAAATCTTTGAAAAAATCTAGCACAAACTAAATGCTCCTATTTATCTTTCTACCAAAGGGTTTTCAAAACTAATATATGGTGCTCAAAAAATGGTGGGGGGCATGAAAATCCCTTTGTTATGTTTTTTAACAAAAATAGGAGCACCTGTTGGTATTTTAGTTATTTGACCCACTTAAAATTATCCATTTTCAATAAAATTTAGTAGCTTAGAAACTAGACTCAAAATACTACGATTCATGTTTATACAACATCTTCCAATTTTGAGTGTAACTATTTCAAAAAACTCATACAAGTTGAAGTTTTTTATTTTTCATAAAAATGCATCCACTTAAGACCCCCTTTTGGCCCCCCAACTTGGTGCACTTACCTAGTAGATATATGTGTGGTGAAGGTGTCTCATGTAAAATTTGTGATATGATCAAGTGTGTGAGAATGCATGGTGTGTTCAGTGTGCATTGTGTGAGGTTAATGTGTATAGTATGCCCTCAATAGTCAAGTGTGAACCATAGCACAAGAATGTGTTATTGGGAAATGATGGTGTGAGTGTGTATGAAGATGTATAAGCTATAAGTTACATGTGTAATAAGGAGAATGTAATATACATGTTGATGTTAGTGGGGATATGAGTGTGATGCTCCCCAAGTGTGTGATGAGAAAAGAGATTTAAGTAATGCCTTCTAAGAGGTCATCATTGTCATGATTAAAATTGATCGGTGAAGCATTTGAAACTTGTAAGCGATAGTGATGTGTTGATCAAGTAAGGAGTCATTGAGGTGTAATTTGTACATGCCTATAACATATTCCTCATCAGTGAAAGGAGGTAATGGGCATTCGTGTGCATACTAGCGAGTGAGATTATATGTATAGGCAAGAAAAGAATTGTTGAAATGAACACACGACCAAAGGGCATAGGAAATGAGATATCACTATGATCAAGGTCTAATGTGCCCCTAATGTAAGCAAGCCAAGTTTTTTCTAATGTAAGTGGAGAAGAGTGAGGGGCGCGTGTAAGGTACAATGTGAGATGAAAGACACACAGAACATAAGTAGTAGTGATAGTCATGAATCCATAATAGAGATGAGGATCATGAGTTGAAGGATAAAGATCCTCGAAAGAAAAGCCTAGCTGAGTCAAAAAATCATGTGAACATATAGTGACATCGCAAGTAGGATCAAATGGAATGTGCTCCCAATAATAATCATTCATGAAAAATGTACATGTGAAGAGAGGTAGTTTAGATGTCGATTGTGCATGAGAAAGCACTGAAGGTGATATGGCGTCCAATTTAGGGATAGGCCCTTGATAAGGAATCATGGCAGTAGTAGGACGAAGAGGAGGAAATGCTACAGATGAGAATGTGTCTAGCATACAAATGGTACCTTTGAGTGGTGGTAAATGATTCATAGTATCCGTCGGTTGTGGTTCATCAGTAGTATCAGTTCTTGGAGTAGGAAGTGTAGTATTTGGATCATGGTTGCAATATGTGTATGGATGGTCTTGTCACAAAAAATAGTATACTCTATACCCTCAGAAGGAATTTACCAAGATGATGTATGGTAGAGGGGACTACTTACATCATATGAATCCATGGCGTACCAAGTAAACATTTGTATGAAACGAGGAATTCGATGACAAAGAAAATTTTGTTAAGAGTTTTGGGTCCAACCGTATATGTAGATTAATGTGACCTACGCATGGATGAACATAGCCATCATATGCCCTAAGGGAAAGACATAATAGACTAACATTTATAGTAGAAAGACCAATCTTTTCCAGGAATGACATGGGACATAGATTGAGTTCAAATCCATTATCTATTAAAATATGCTTAATACCCATATTTTAAATGTGAATCATGATATGCAAGGGTGGATCATTATCAAAAATAGAAATTTCGACATGAGGAATAGATGGGAAAACAATAAGCTGACAAAATTCCTTGAAAAATGTTTGATATACCGAATCTAGATGCATATTAGCAGGAATTTGAGTGGTAGTAAGAGAGTTCTGATTTTATCTCTTGATTGAGGTTTAATAAGTAAGAAATCTTTAATAGAGATACTCGTGATGAAGAGATCCTAGAAAGATAAAAACAATGGAGGTATGAGGATTCAAAGAGCATGAAGATCAGGTTCACCAAAATGATCACGCTAAAATGTTAAATAAGAGCCTAATCTAATGTTATCATAGCAGCAAATAAATATGCAATTAAGTACAACAATGAATACTCAAGCAAACTAAACAATAAAATACCAAACCCTAAGTGCAAAGAGAGGGTGAGAAGCCTTAGTTCATTCATAGTGAAATATGGACTACGTTAGAGTGGTAACCAGGTGAAAAGAATAGCAGAAGTGTCACACACAAACCCAAAAAAATGTAGATTTGAAAAGATAGAGTGGATTGGGGCGCCTTGAGAGGGATTGGGGCGCCTGCATGATCCTTAGGCCTATTTCTAGGCACCTGGTTCTATGGAAAAGCTCAGAAAACCTCCTTTGAGGTGTCGCTAGGAGTTCTCCTTTTTTCGATTTGAGGTTACACCAAGATTACCGAGGTCATTGTAAACCTGCAATGAAATATAGACCTACAAAACCCTCAAATAGACATCAAATCCTAAAAAAGAAAGATGCAAAATGAGGGGTTGGACTTTCCTCAGTTATCGCAATGGTGAACTTACATCTTAGCGTTGCACTACATCTCAAACCCAATGTAGTTCTATGTGTGTGTGTGTGTGTGTGTGTGTGTGTGTGTGTGTGTGTGTGTGTGTGTGTGTGTGTGTGTGTGTGTGTGTGTGTGTGTGTGTGTGTGTGTGTGTGTGTGTGTGTGTGTGTGTGTGTGTGTGTGTGTGCGTGCATAATTTTTCCCTAGATGGCTCTAATGTTAGTCACACTTGATGGCGCAAGAAATAGCTAAATGTAAATAAATTTAATAGATGTGTGCATGGAATAGAATGAAATTCCCTCCTATGAAATGTATGCATAATGATCAGCCCTTGTGTCCCTTGTGATGGTGCTAGATGGATGCAACCTTAGGTGGTGATAGCTAATGCTCAATGCTTGGTCCCTTGTTATGATCACATAACTTTATATTTATATGATTCATTTTCTTTAATTTCTTAATTAACCCCGAAACGGCTAACAACAAAAAAGATAAGATGCTCGAATGGCTAGAAAGGACCTAAAAAGTGTGATTAAATTACAAAAGGGTCAGGAGCGCCTAGAGGGGACAAGGGTTCTTGAATTTTGGTTGGGCACTGGTGTCCATGATGATAACATTCAAAGTATAACAAGGTAGAATGAGCAAGTAAATGTGCAATATTGAAAGGAACAACATAAGACAAAGAAAGGTGGCCAAAGACATGGGTTAATTACCAATTTTCTTACTTCGTAATCATATGAATAGTAGTATGCAATCAAGACTAGGTAATTACCCAAAGTGCATGATTTTGTGTCTACACTTATCCCAATGAAACCATTTAATTCCAATGCATACCTAAACGATTCCAAACTATGCATTTTCATTCCCACAAACACTCTTCTAAGAAAACACTTATCAACATGTATGAAAAATGCGAAAGTTTTTTGGATGCTCATAAAGTGTTCAACAAAATGACTTTCCCAAATGTCTTCTCATGGTCCAACATGATAATGGTAGTTTAAAGAAAATGAGGGTTTCTTGAATATGCATTGACATTACTTTAGCAAATGTAGCAAAAAAAAACCAGCCTAATCACTTCACCCATGCAATCATTCTTTTGACTTGTGTCAAACTGTGATCATTGCGGCATGTTATGGAAATCTATAAAAAATAAGTGAAAGTTGATTTTGTTAGATTTCTTAGAATTGTGAATTCTCTGATAGACATATATGTAAAATGTCAAAGCATTAAACAAGCATGTTGAGGAAAAATGCATCAAAGGCCATGTGTGATTTTTAAAAAGTAAATACAATTATAAGGTATAAAGCCAAACATGACAACCTTTCCTAACATGCTCCCAACTACAAATTGTTATGAGATATGCAAAATGTAGAGTGGGAGGAAAAAGAATGGAAAATTCAAAAGGAGAGTAATATGCTTGAAGGGTATGGAGATTCAATACGAGTCAACAGGTAATGTGAGAGTGTAAATTTGGAGGGAGCATACAATTCAGAATTGATGATTTATCATATGTTAGATTTTCAATTACCTCACTCTTGATTGTTATGAAAAAACCAAAAATATAAAAAATGTTCAACTAAAAACCACGCTTTAAATTCTATATTAAAGTGTGGTTTACCACACTTCAATTTCTATATTGATGGTTTACCACATATAACTCATTTTACTACGAAATTAAATCCCTTTCAAATTATATCTCATATTTCCATTAACATTCCTTCCACACTTTGCAAATGGGGTATTTTACAACTCATGTGCAATTCATATGGTATTCATACTTCCCAAATTCAACACAAATGTCTTGTTGCCGTGTCAATAAAATTTAATAAATTGACTAGCAACCACTATCGCTTATGACCGCATTAGGAAAAAAATACTTATTGAATGAAAGAATGAATGATTTTAATGACATCCACGAGACTGAAGAGTCTAAGGGACCAACAGAAACTGAGACATTAAGCTGATTTTAAAATCTTTGCAATATCATCTCTCCTATTGTGAATCTTGAGCACAAAACCAACAATTCTTTGAAGTTTTGTTTCTTCAAATAACTCATTTTAGTTGTGCACTTTTAAATCATTTTCTTACTGGATGTGGATATCATCATATGCTGAGAACTCCATAATGAAATGCCATTCTGTTTCAATAACCCATTTACTACAGAAAAGAAAAGTTCTCCTTTTCCAATCCTCTTTGGGAATAGTCCATCTACCGGTTTCACAACGAAGATGATGTGATCCGGTCCTCAACTGAGCCACTAGAATCCTTACCTTACCTTTGATAACTGCCCCTAGATAAGATTTTTCATCATGTTCCCAAGTGGGGTTAAAATATTTGATATATTGTGCTTTCTTACGACCAATCTTCTTTGTCCACATCACAGTCCTAAACTTTTCCATCGTATAATTTTTTATTTCCCTATTTTTGTTAAGACATCCTGAAAATTGATGCTCCATTTGTTCATCCATTTTTTCTTTTGTTTCATCCAAGTTTTCTTTCTGCGCTCTAGAGTATCCTCTATAACCATTTTGGGCTAGTGTTGATTGTCCATGCTTCAATTTTTTTCAAATAGCTTATCAGCCGAGTTATTGTTGAATCTTCCATCGGGAATATACCCACTTCAGCTAAGAAGATCTCATAATGGACTGTTGATTTAACTTTAAGATTGTTTGTGATTAAATGTTTATGAATTCTTTCTAATTTTCTCCATCTATGCTTTGATATGCTACTTCCCCAAACCTCACAACGATAAAGTGCCAGCGGAGTAACCAACAATCCAAAGAGAGTTTTCTTAGTTTTCCAATCCTAAAGTTCATATTTCCTACACCTATTTTGAAGTAGGTAAGATTCTTTCCGACCTCCTTGTATCCTTTTTTCTCTACATGTTTCCCAGCTCATCTTGTTATGAAAATCAATCCCAAGATATTTATATTCTGTAACAATTTCCAATGGACTCCCCTAAAAAGGAAAGTTAATTTGCTTATCTTTCCTTTTTAGGGAAAAATCATGATTTTTATTTTATTAATGTTCAATTACATCCTAACTTCATGGAAAAATAATTTTAAATATTTTAGATGCTCCCTCAATTCTTGAGTTGTTGTTGAGATTAGGATAAGATCATATGCGTACAAGAGAAACTTCACCACATACTTAGCCAACTGTACACCCCCACCTTCGGCTTTAAGTAACCATTCTTCAAGATTGTCAATGTATAAACCAAACAAAGTGGGAAAGGAGTTCAGCCTTTTTTGACCCCAATGTCACTACCAAAACATTCAGACATACCTTCTTTAGTTTTGATTTTAGCTCTGACCTGCTCATAAAGTCTATGCACTGTTGCTCTAAACTCGTCAAAAATCTCAAGTTCTTCCATTCTGTTCCAAAAAATTTCTCTAGGAATTGTATCAAACACTTTCTTAAAAACAAAAAAAAACAAAAATCTACATCTCCTTGGGTATCCCATACCTTTTCAATCAGGTTCCTAAGAGTGCAATTATCAATGATTGAATGTTTAGGTCATAAGCCTTCTTGTCCTTTTTATCTTTTGCCCTCTCTTTCTACCCAACTATGGATTCTATGCTCTATCATGCCCCCAAATAACTTACCAAATAGTGTATTGATCATAATGGTGTGATATTGAGAAGGATTATTGATGTCCCCACTTTTAAATAGAGGAATAACAACACTAGTTGTCCACTCTAGTGGGAACCCAACCTGAGTTACATCATTAAAAACTTTATGATATACAAAGTGAGCACCTCAACCCCCCACTTTAAAAATTCACTTTTAACCCATCAACATCTTGTGTTTTACCATTTTGTAGATTCTTTATGCCATGTTTAATTTCGTCCTCTGAAAAAATCTTGATTGAAGTCTGAATTATGGGAGGAATATCCTTTTGTTGAGACCGCTCATATAAAATCTTCACATAGTCTAACCAATGAGCTTATGTGATATTATTTTCTATGTGTGTTTTCTTTTGTTGCATCTCCCTCCAAAATCCTTTGGGATTGAGCTTTCCAAGAGAGATTAATTCCGACCTTCTTCTATTCACATAGCTTTCTTTTTGTGTTGAACCAATCTCTCGTATTTCTTTTTATTTTCTTTGTTCATGTCACTTTCCCTCATATCTCTCTTGGTAGCCTTACAATCTTCATAAATCCACATAATTGCATAACAATGTTGAATAGTGTGTTGGGCATGGGTCTCGTTTAATTCTTGCACAATTAATCAATGATATAGTTATTATAGGTTATATTGTTGATTTAGGGATATTGATTTTCCAGTGTAATCTAATTTAGGGTACAATGTAAAAGAAATTGAAGGTAGTGTTTCCGGTCTAATAATATTTTTAGGTTAAATAGGGGAAGGGGTGTCATCATCATAATGCCATGGTCATAATCTATCCATCGGTTAGGAGTTGTAAGTTATCTCTATATCTCAGTAACTTCTTAGTAAATTTGACTTAGAACTATGTAACAATAAATGTGATAGTTATCCACAACCGAAACTTAACTATGAGTGAATGAATTTTCATATATAAATTATATATATTTATTTTAAATTGAAAAACATGTTAGTTATTTAAAAGGGAAGAAAAAAATATTATTTAAACATTTTTTATCAACGATATAATTGTAATATTGTCTAAATTAGAACTCACATTTTATGCACCTTAAACCACATATGAGGTTTCATTATAACTATAATCCAATGTGGTGATTCTCAAGCCTTTCAACGACCTAAAAAATTATTATTTGATGGCATATGCCTTGATAAGGTGCCGCTTCTTATCTTCCAACTTCAGTGAAATTATACAAGTTAAGAGATTGCTAAATGTGAGCTTATTGTGTTCTTGCATAACCAAAGAAGCTGAAAAAACATTCATGTCATCTAGGTTTTAGGAAGACAAGATTATTTTGAAAAAAATTGTGTAAGCTGAGGTTCCACATTGGATCAACAAATCCATACAATTTCAAGTCCCATATTATAAATAGCTTCATAGGATCTTAGTACCCATATTTGAATGATAATTGGTATCACGAATAAATATTATAATTAGACTTTGAATTATCAAATTTATTTGGGAAGGAAGAATTATGATGTACAAGATATGGACCGTTTATTTGAAGGGAAACAAATTTTCCATTTTCCCTTCACTGTAGCTATAGTATGCACCTTTTCTATTTTTCATTTTCCTAAGAAGGTGATCCCTTATTACTATCATAACATAAACAAGATAAAAATGAAATATTAAATCAAAGAATCATGTAAATATTTCTTCTAATTCCTCTTAATATTTCATCTTGTGTGACAAACCATTTGTCAATGGTGTTGTAAATTCATACAAAAAAATGCATCTAGGAGGAAGGTAAAAAAATGTGTGTTTGATCAAGAAATGAGAAAAAAATAAGAGCAATGCAAGGGCATGTATTCAAAAATGAAAAAAAATTGATCCAATAAATAAATCTGAGAGAAGTAATACTCCACACAATCTTTAAGATAAACAAAAATAGAGAAATGATATACATAAAATAACACAATACATCAGATATATATCCTGGGAAAACCCTATTGTAATAACTCAATCGTATTACCATACAATAATTTACTTCTTAGTTCTACTATATCCTATTGCATTTCCACCTATATGTAAGCACATTAGTAGGTTAGCGCCAAAGGGATTTTACAAAAAAATGACTACCAAAACCATGGCCAAGAATACAACCTAGAATGGTTCCCAATAAACATGTGTTATCTAATCACCCAAGATAACATAGGTTAAAAACACCTATATGTGCTTGAAATCCTAAAATCGGACACCAAAAAGGACCCCCTAAATTGTGTTGAGATGTATAGTCTAGAAGAGTTAAACTCATGGAAAATGTATAGCAAAATCCAACAAAAAAATGTATTTTCCCTGTAAAGCCAAACAAATTTTATATTAAAGAAAATTAATATGATTTTTCTTGCAAACTTTGAAGATTGCTTATTAATTTTTAAGTGTACATATGTCTAGATAGCCTCACAACTCCATTTTGTATGTTTATAGGTGACTGTATTTTTTAGGATTATGTGTTTACAAGGTATTTGAGAGATGGTGGAGGAAAGATATGAGTTTCTTGGGGCTTTTGACTGGTCTATTTATCTCCCATGTGTTCACATGTTAGATCCCCTATGAATCTACCCATGTTGTTTATATGGATGATTGATAACTCTTATATCTTTTCCTCTCCAACTAAATACACTTTTTCACATATGATATAATTTTTAGTGTGTATTGTTCCTCAACACTTCATATGTCATGATAGATCCCACATTTGAAATTGTTAAATCAAGGCACCACGGGAACATAAAAATTTATCTATTCAATCCTACAGATAGTGCACTTGTTATCTATTAGAAGTGCACCCCGATTGAGGGATAACAACAAGTGTTCTAATCTTGATCTTCCCTCAATTCTACATATACAATAGAAACGCCTCAAGGCTATGGGTATCCCTATGTTGAGGTGAATCTCCAGGATTACAAGGTCTGTTCCTTATTTATGTATCATAAACTATTTTTTTTTTTTTTGAGTTTTAGGGGTAAAAAGATGGTTGTAACTTAATTTTAAATGAGGTGATACACCAAAATTATTAAGGGCTTTGATTGATTACATGCACAATGTACTGAGAACAAATTACAGGAGCACAAACCAATGGGTTTCAGCTAAATCCTAAGGCAAAACACTTTTGTGTTGAGGGATTAATCACAACAGCACAACAAATAACATGCACACTAAGACTATGTAGAAAACACCAAATTTACAGCAAGGTAAGCTAATTAATTCATGGAATTAACATTCATAAGATTTAATTAAATATACACATCACTGCAAATAATTAGAAAGGCAATAACTGATTTTCATTCAAGGGCAAAATTGGCAAAATTGCTTCAACACTCAGTCCAAAAGTCCTGTAAAAATTCTACCCTTTGTGCTTTGTCAATGCACACAATATATAGCAAAAATTATTCACCCAACTCTTTAAAAATAGAATAAGTCCCAACTACACTTGCATGCTATTATTAAACTTCATTGTGAATAAATAAAAGGATAAAATAGACATGTTGTACATTTATGTAAAAATAGTCTTTTAAATCAAAAAATACATCCACAGTTAAGTGAATTTTGACTTATCTAAATTTGAATAAATTTGGGTGTGAATAATTTAGCTAATAATAGCCTTTTATGTGGTAATTAAGTCTTCTAATGTGCATGCAACTATTCTATAGCTTTGATGTGACACTTGTATTGTTCATCTACTTGCAAGGGTATTTGTCTTCTTGTCTGTTTTGTCTTCTTGTGATGACATGTACAAATATATTCTATGTAAATCATAATGCCTTTGATTTTATTTACTTACAAAGATTAAATGCATGTTTTACCTTGTGGAGACCACCTGTTTGTACATTTAAACAATAATCTCCTTTCCATAATCTCCTTTTATCTTGGCTTCCTTGAGAAGTACAAGGTATTTGGCAAAATTAAGTAAGTTTGCAATTTTTAAGGTAATTATTACCCCTCTTTTTACTTGGGCATGGGCATTATGGTTAATCATATATTTATTTGCCCTCTCCTTTGAATTAAGGTCACATAGCACTTTCTTGATTTAGACCTTAGCCTAAGGTCAAAAGGTGACTAATTATTTGACCAAGGTATGATTATGGTATATATTATGTGTTTGGTCCCCTTTGACTAGTCACCACCTCCTCTATTGATGTGGGTTGATTCTTTCATGGCAATGATTGACTCGGCTTTGACTATTTGACCACCTAAACATGTAGCTCTGTCTGGTGATGATGACTCAGTCCTTTTCTGATTGTGGCACAATGATATAGTTTTGACTTGGACTATAACTTTCAAGCATGATTTTATTAAATGATTGACTTTGGCATATTGATGTATTCTGGAAGATTCAACCCCCTTGATGATAGGATATGAACCTTATCATTGTGTTGAGTGAACTCTAACCCAAGGCAATTATCTTTCCATTGTATTGGCGACATGTTTGTAAAATTTCCCATTAACCTTGGATATACCCTTAGGCTAATTCAGTGGTTTATAGGTGGTTTGGGTATGATGATCGTTGATCTCTATACTTGGTACTTTCATCCACCCATCATTGAATTATGTACCCATTGAAGTTTGCCTATGGTAGAGTTAACTATGTAGACTCCATGGTTAAGGTAGTAGTTTTCGTTGTGCATCGTATGATCTGTACTTTTGATTCATGACTGTCGATCTTAACCCTAGGTGAGTTAGGTGGACAAAAATCTCACCAAACCTATAATTTCGTCATTTTCACTTGGAAGCCTTAGTGTTTGGCAAATCCATGGAAAAATTGTTCTAGGACGCCATTGTTAAGAATTCTCGAGCATTTCCAACCTTTCCTGAAGGTGATTCATGGCCATATCTTCATTCTAGTTGGCGTGGCCATCTAGTATAACTCGATGCTTTAAAAAATATGAATTTTACATGGCTATTACCATAACATAAATCATGTGGAAACTTGCAATGGCCACCGTTTGATGAAAATAAGGTAAAGATGTTGTCATTGATCATTATGTGAATGATATTTTTGGTCTTTTTTTTTACCATACTCATACTTTGCTTTCTTCACTTTACCTATGATTTCATGGAACTATTGATCTTTAAACTAGTTCTAGGCATTTATTATTTTAGACCTTGCACTCAGTTTCAGGGGTTTCTTCAAATTTCATTATAAAACTGGTAATATTATACTATGTAAATTCATAAAAACTTCCATTGGTAATTTTGAAAATGAGGGATTTTCATGGATACTTTTTAAAATGAAGGTTGTGTCATACCCTGGTCATTTTTTCTCTTATAAGATTTCTCTTCATACTGAAGCTTGTTGAATCTTTGGATATTTTACATCTGTTCATGCCTTTTAAAATGCTATCTGGATGGTTCTCTTTGTTCACGTATGTCCGTAAAAGTTAAATCTTGAAGCTCTTTTTCCCTGCTCTTAGCATGACAATTTCTCCATTTTGTTGGTCATGTTGAAGCTATGGTAGTTCAATGTAGAATTTTTTTTTGATCAAAATATCATATTTATCCTGGGTATTTGCATTCATTATTATTTTGGCTCAAATTGGTTTCGTTGCTACTATTTTGCTACAAATATGCTTTTTCACTAACTATTCGTGACTCTTACATTTATTTAAACTGGGTTGGTCTCATTCATAGATCCAACTCTTCTAAAATTTCTGTGTTTGAAGCAACACTTTTGCTCTTCATTTTCCTGTTAGATCGTGTTGAGATTTTGATTCATTTACAGAGTTCTATATTTGTTTCTATAACACTTGAAAAGAAATATTTCTTCTCTGTAAATATGTTTGGGAGATACCTAAGTTTCATCTCTTTATTTGGCTCATGTCCTATTATAACTATTGTGTTCACTCTGGCATATTACAGCATAAGGTGTAGCTTTCCTTTCTAATATTTCTGTGTAGGTGCATTTAATTTTCTTGTTCCATACATTTTCTGAAATTTGTTTCATTTAATTCCAGTACTTACAAGATGATATGCTTTTTGAAAACTGTCTTTCTATGCAAAACTTGAAAAACTTTATACCTTATTTTAATGATTTATCTCTTGATGTATTTTTATTTCTTATGAAAGTGTTGATCCTCTTGATCAACATTGCAAGTTGAATGATGATGTCATGAGTTCCTTTAAGTTGTATATGTTTCTATCTCTTCATCAATATGAAATATTTCTCAAGTTTGCACTTAACATTGAAGAAGATTTGTAGCTTGATTATAATGTATTCAGTTTTATACTTTTCTTTGAATGATGATATTTTGTACCTGATGGTCTTCTTGATTCAATTGTACTTGAGATGTATCCTGCAGAACTTAAATCACTTTAACAGTGATATAATTTTCCTTCAAAGTAAGCTCTGGAATATGTTCTTGGAAGCCTGGCGTACTGCTTAATTAATTTACATTGTCATGAAGACACTTTTTTCTCATATTCATCTAGAATTAATTTCAACTCTATAGATTTATGTGAAGTTCTTGAGATTTTTTTATAAAGATTTTTTTTGAGATTTTTGTTTCATTTTATTGATGTACTCCAAAGATATTTGTAATTTGCACTTGCATTGGCAACTGAAGCAACTTTGGAAATGAAAGTTTTAGTCTATTTTATCATTGGTTCTCAGAATGGTTAATACTTCTCTTTCTATTACTTGATGAAGCATCCAAGCCCTGTAACTTTCTTGACTGAATATTTCATTGAGATGCACTTGCAGTAGTGCATACTTTACTTTTGATGAATCCTTACTTGTGCTAAGTAGCATTTTGTATAGATAATTATATTATTGTTTTGTAGCTTTAATCCATTTTTACCATGATGCCCCTTCAATCTGAACTGAAACTCTTTCTACCCTTATCATAGACTGTAACTGTGCTTGATTGGTTCATTACTATGTCACTTTATTCTTCATTTTGACTGTTCAAAATGTGTCATCCAATGATTGAATGTTATTTTTGTTCTTTTGAATACAATATTTTGTACTTCTTTTCATCTTCCACATGTATCTGCACACTCAAGACAAACAATTAGAAAATAAAATAGGCTTTCAGCCCTCTCTTATATTTCATAGTGACTTTCTTTTCCTTCTTTTATCTGTCAAGATTTTGAGAATCACATGTGCTTCTGCAAGATAGTACTTTCTCAATTCTGTATCAATTTTGATGTACCTTATGCCTATTGAATTCAAATGATTCATTTACATAAAACTGATAGCACAAGAATACAGATTAAAACCTTGATCTCAATAATCTAAAAACCTTTTCTTTCTGTTTCAGGTACATTGATGGAATTGGATGATGTAGAAAATATGAAGATGAAGGAGCCAGCAACTGGATGAAGACCAAGAGAAGATCCAAATGTAATGATGGGTTTTCTCTATATTCCTTTTTTCATTAGCTTTGTGTACATGCATCTTGTACTTCAATAGTCATAAGTTACATCCCATGGCTTGTGTGGGAACACTAAATTTGTATCTCTTTATGAATAAATGAAATTAAATTCTATAATTGAGTTGTCTATTTCTTTTGTATTTGATTAGCTGTAAATGATAATTGTGGAATGAACTAAACAACTCAAAACATAATTAATCTCATTCAAACATAAAAAAATAACAATAATTAATGTGCATGTAACTTAATAATGAATCCTTCTGTCTTGTAATCAATAACTTATGTCTATGTTGTTTTGGAGTCCAACTCTCTTAGGCCTACAACTGTTCCTTCACATTTATTAGGGTTGTGCTTTATTTCTTCGGGGATTTTGTGCATAACTTTAATGAATACGATATCATGGAAGGGCAAGCATATCGTAAGGTATTGCATACTTCTATAGCAAAACACATAGTTGCATTGATGCATGTTGTTAAAAAACTTACTGTAAGTTAAAAGCACTTTAGATAAATTGTATGCCTTCCCCTTAGTTAGGTCCATCACATCAATGCCTTTCGTCTGAAACAAAGTTTCGAGCTGCCCATTTTTGCACAAGTGCAAAAATTGTTAACAACACTTAATCATGTGATGCAAGTGTTAATAGCTCCCCTTATCTCATGCTAGCACCAACTAGTATTGTCACCTTCTCATTTACACATTCACCATACATGCATGTCGAAATCGTATTAGGGAAATGAAACCAATTGAAGGCTAGCTCACTGGAAACTATCAAGTAATCTCTCAAACATTCCTCTCATCAAAATTCAAAGTAAATGGTGTTAGTCTAGAAATATCACGCATGGTTTGAGGCCCCACATTGGAATGACTATTCTAAACAATATTAGAAGAAATATTTACTTATTGTTCTTCAATATCAATTGTATGAAAAAAAAATTATTTGTAAGGACCAAAAGGTTATCGTGAAGCGCAATTGATTTCTACTCAATATGGTGTCGACTCAAACAGATTTATCAACATTATGTAAAGTGGAAAGTCAATCCGAGAGACTAGTATATTCTTACATATCCAATGAATTTGAAAATACAATCCTCTCATTGAAATTCTAGGTTGAGTGTATTAGTCTGAAAACACTTGTCATACATTTTGAGGCTCCACATTAGAACGGAAACTCCAAAAAAATTGAGAAGAAAGATTTTCTTATCATTCCTCAATCAATTGAATGAATACAAAATTACTTGTAAGGTCCAAAAACTTGTCATCGAGTGCAAGCAAACTCCCGTGTAAATGGTGCAAGCTCTAACTATCCAAAATACACACGGTATGACGTTCCAAATACCAATTGTTGACATTGGAATTATTGAAAGATGGTGACTTACTTTCAAATATACCTCCAGAGTCCATTACCTCAAGGATATATGCATCCTGCCCCATTTTTACTTCAAGAGGTTTGTAAAATGGAGATGCAGTCCAAATGTGAATTATCAAATGAAAGAAGAGGATCAATTATGTTCCCTACAACATTCAACTAGCAACTTGAAGGTTATTCACTAGCAACTTTCAAGGATTATCTATGGTATGCGAAATATATTCTTATTGTTGAATGAGCTTCATTAGCCCCAAATTTCCTTTCATTTCTCATTGTAATGTTGAATGTAAATGATGACAAATGATCAAGTACAATTCGTAAGTCAGTGTTGTAAACATCAAGAGGTAATGTTTACTAACAACTTATGGGTTACATGTGGACATTTCAATTGTGCAATTGTTCAGGGGTTGTAATCATCTTTTTGTACTAGTAGTAATACCACCTAAACAAATGCATTTCTTTGTTATCAAAATTGATAAAGAAGTGAGAAGTGCTTTTGGACTAGGCAAGGTATTCTTTATGATGAAAGATTATAACATATAATTTTTAACGTGTTATGCTTCACCACTACTAGAGGAGATTATAAGGTATGATTCATTAACGGGTTTTATTCAGTTCTATTTTGAGGATTTAGAGTTTTATCTATCGCAGGAAAACGTATGTATTTTGGCCTTTCGAGCTCGTTGCTAAGCTCTCAGCGTTCCGCATGTGGAAGGCTGCATTGGAAAACGCACTTAATATATTACTTAGAAAAGCCGCCTCGTGATTGGTGAGTAAAGTTCAATCAAAGTGAATGAGAATATAAAAAGTGACAAATTACTTTCCAGAGTGTAACGCACTTTGCATCCCAACTCGGGAGTCGGTAAAGTATCTCTAAGCAGTATTATCTTTTAGTTTCTTTTTCCAGAAAAATGAGGATCAAACTGGAAGTTTTCATGACGATGCTATTGCTACTGTATTCAGGTATTTCTAACGCAGCAGCAGCAGCGACATGTCCAATAAATTTCGACTATGTCACTCAAATGTCATGGAACACATCTTCCTGTGGATCAATTCAAACCGCCGGGGAGCTTCAAAACTGCGGAACGGCGTTGACGAGTGTGTTGGGCATGGGTCTCGCTCAATACCTGCGCGATGAATCTCGTTTCGAACTCCCCGATAATGCCTCTGCAGTTGCCTGCCTCACCGCATTCCAACAAAAGCTCACCCACCTCGCTCTTCCCTCAAACTTGGTTCACCTCTATTTCAATGATACATCTGATTTTGTCTCCAGTCCCCACCTGTGTGCCGGCATACAGACGAAACAAGACTGGATTGAGAAAGTAGGAACGACTAAGTTGGACACGGTCTGCAAAGGGGATCTCTCTCAAGCCTTTGCCTGCAACATCTGTCATGATAGCGGAGACGCGGTTCACAAGCAGTTATTGGGATTGATGGTTAACGTTACAGAAGAAACAAGCTTAAAATGTTACTATTTCGCATGCCTCTATGCTGCGGGCGTGGTGAATGATTTTGGTCCCAAGAGAAGAGAAGTTGCTGCCTGCATCTTACGCTTGCATTTTCTGAATAAAAATCCCGCATCTCGCAGCCAGATTTTAATGTTCATGGGCGCTGCCACAGGCATCCTCCTGCTCTCTGGTTTGGGGCTGTGTTACTGTTTGTGGGCGAGAAGGAACGGCAATGCGCACCACAGGCGTTTCGTGAGGTTGAACAGAAGTCTATTAAATGGCACAGTGAAGCCCAACACGGGCGCAGCCTGGTTCAACATACAAGACATCAAAGCCGCCACGGACAATTTCTGCGCCGCCAATGTGATCGGCCAGGGGGGTTTCGGTACTGTGTATAAAGGAACCCTCCGCGACGGCTGCCAGATCGCGGTGAAGAGAATCAGAAACTGCACTTCTGAGGGAGATTCCGAATTCATAAACGAGGTGGAGATCATCAACAGCATCAGGCATCGAAATCTGGTGGTTCTCAGAGGCTTCTCCGTTGCCAGCGACGATATCGAGGGACGCCAGCGGTTTCTGATTTATGACTACATGGCTAATGGCAGCCTGGATGAACATATTTTTGCAGGAGGGGGTAACCTGAACAGGGCTCCATTGATGTGGGAGCAGAGAAAAAACATTGCCATCAGCACCGCCAAGGGACTGCGGTATCTGCACGAGGGCGTCCAGCCCGCAATATATCACAGAGACATTAAAGCCACCAACATTTTGCTGGACAACGACATGAATGCCTGCGTTGCGGATTTTGGGCTGGCAAGGATCACCACTGAAGGGCAATCGCACCTCACCACAGGAATCGCAGGCACGCATGGCTTCTTGGCACCTGAATACGCTCTGTACGGGCAGCTCACCGACAGGAGCGATGTGTACAGTTTTGGGGTGGTTATATAGTAGATCTTAGTTTCTAAGATTATATCTAATGGAGGGAGTACACCAAAAAAATTGAAGCTTTTCCCAATGGAATTTGGGAAGAACGTTGTTAAATCTTAGCGATGTCATTATTAAATTGTTTTGTTTGTTCTATTGCAAATAGAAGGTAATTAGTGTTTAATTTAAGTTTTCATTTGTTTAGGGGAAACCTCTTTTATTTGCATATGTTCTATGTCATTTTAAGAAAATCTATGGAGGAATTTTGTTTATGATCATAGATTAGCTAGTTATTTATTTGTAGTCACAATCTTATTTGCAACTTCTTTCTGCTCATGTTGATTCACCTTCATTGGATGGTGTAATACCCAGCGAAATACATGTCATACCAAATTAAGGTTTTTGAGTACCTTCGGTAGTTTTTGAAAACTATTCCTTCCCTATTACCCATCTGCCTGCCTACCCACCCAAGTTTTTGAAAAAAAAAATTATAGTGTAATTTTTAACACATACAATTAAAGATAACAAGGTTTCTTTCTTGACTTTGCCATAGAAAAACTATTAGTGGTGTCATCATAATTTATTGTTGTAGTGACATCGCACCCAATTGTTAAAATGAAAAGGCTATATGATCTACTTTCACCCATTGTTGACCTTAAATTGTTTCAACATTCCATCATTTGCGAAAGGTGGAATGTTAAGAAGAAGCTTAGTGCAACTCAACTTAACTTCAACCCACAATTTCATTGACCTCCAATAATCTCCATTCTGTATTGACATATGATTAATCTTCTCCAACATGCACAACTGAATTCTCCTGCAATTGTAGAGTGTCCTAGCTATCCACAAAACACAAGGGCTAAAATTGTGAAAAAACTACTATTGACATGAGTATTGATAGATTGGACCTTGCTTTTAGAAATATCTCCAAAGTACGTTGAATCAAAAATTTGTGTACCACATCCCCTTTCTCCTTCTAACAATTGACATATATGGCACGTGGTTGTTGATAACAATGGTATAACTCTGATACCAAATGATAACAATGGTATAGCTCTGATACCAAATGATAGAATAAAATTAGATTGCAATGACCAAAGAGGGACGAAAGCCTCACAAATATTATTGATCATGAAATCAGATTACATAATAATGCAAGAGTTGTAATATTTATAGATATTAAACAGCCGCATATGGATAGACATGACACCCTATCAAGCACCAACTACGAGATGATAAGACTCATCTCACATGCACATGTAATTACTACTAATACCAATATTGAATTTCATCCAACATAACAATATTGAATGCAAGTCACTAGAATAGAGTGCACATGTTGCACATTATTAAATAAAAGACAATGCAATAAATATGTCTATGCTAAA
>CM034156.1:139903609-140071109 GCA_019776745.2 Taxus chinensis | reverse complement strand
AAGAAATAGGGTAAAATCAACGTATGTACATATTCATTTAATTTTGGGCTCAATTTACTCCAATTTCCAGCCCCATTCAATAACCCACTTGATTATTTATGGCACTCTGTTAGTGCATATCAATATCCCTAAGCATAATGACAACAATCTAATGTTAGTTTGGGGTTAATCTTTCCTCAATGAGTGCCCTCATGCAACCAATCACTCAATTAGCTACATGAGAAACTGAATTAGGAATATCAAGCCCCTAAACATAATTGCAACAATCTAATGTCAGTTTGGGGTCAATCTTTCCTCAATGAGTGCCCTCGTGCAGCCAATCACTCAATTAGTTAAATGAGAAACTGAATTAGGAATATCAAGCCCCTAATCATAATTGCAACAACCTAATTTCATTTATGACTTGATTATTCCCAATTACATGCTCTTGAGTAACCAATTTCTTGATTAATTACATGAGCACTCATTTAAGATATATCGAGCACAATAAAAATATTTGCAACAATCTAATGTCATTTTAGACTCAACTTTCCCTAATTGTGTTCCCTCATGAAAATAATCACTTGATTGGTTGCATAGGGCACTCAATTAGGGCATATTTCAATCCCCCTAAATGTAAATGTGATAATTGAATGTTGTTTTGGGCTTGCTTTTTCCTAATTACACGTTCGGTGTAATCAATGGCTTGATTGATTATATGAAGAACTTAATTAAGGAATATCAATCATCCTAAGTGTAATTACGAATAGAAACATAAATTTGGCAATTTATCATTTGGAAATGAAATTTTTGACTTCATCCCTATGTTATGACTTGTGCGCGCATCCTAAGTCTAGGTGTTATATTCCTGTTCCAATTACTAACTTGCTTTATTTGCCACTCTGTGCATTCATCAATATACCCATTGACATTAATTCAAAGTAAAACACAACTCTTAGGTATCTCACCCAAAATTCTTTCTGTACAAAATCATACGGTTCCAAGCCAAGCTGTCACCATGGTTGGGATGATTTTACCATTACTTTGCCATGACTTTGGGTTTTGTTGTGTGCAAGTTTGGATGTGGTTTTGGATTCATGATTTGAGTGCCTTGTGGAAACTATAGAGGTTTTGAGATTTTGTTCTTAAATGATTTTTTTGGCTGTTATAAATATGGGAAGCATTAATTTGCTTATATTTTGTAACTAATTGTTATTCAAAGCTTATTTCATGCTTAGTTAAGAACCCTTGCGATGTGTAATAATTGAACTTCGATCGAACCATATGATTTGAGGAACTTGAACATTGAAATGAATCATTTAATCCAAAAACAGAAACTGTTCTCCAAGTAAACTTAATTCATTTCAGCTGTGGTGAAAGGCTAGAAAGTCTTATGTTAATCATGATTTAATGAATACAACTTCGAAAGAGAAGATAGTGATAATGATCCTTGTGGACTTCCAACTGTGTTTGCAAAACTATTAAAGGATGAACTTGGAAATTGTTGTTAAGGGCTTTTGAATCTTGAACTATTGGGTTTGTCAATAACCCTTAGAAAACAAAGCTATTACACATAAACTTGAAACATGAAATAATGAACAATGGCAGTGGCTCAAACATTGAAATTTTTGTTCCTCTTTCTAATTCAAAAAGTTTTCCACGCCATTGTCGGTTTCCAAATTTCCATAAAATATTTTTGTTAGAAGAGAACATTTGCAGAAGACATCTTAAATAGAGCCTGAACAATTACAAGGAGAAGTCTAAAGGCACATTGACATTGCCTTATACTTTCAACTCCCACCTGCTAAGAATTTCTATGAGACAATGCGAGATAAAAGATCAGGCTCCTATTTCATCTTGTATTCTCATTTTCACAATAACAAATAATGAAATATAGAATAAAACCTATTTTCAAGCAATAATCTCAAGAAAATATTCATTAGTCAATTACTCTATAATTAACATCCCTTAGAAACAAAAAAACAGGTCTGTTATGGAATAATAGTGCCCTATCTAACCATAATCTAAATAAAACATTCATTAGTCACTGTGTATTTAGCACCCGCTTTTGAACTAAGACTCTGGATTTTTATTGAAAGATATAGTGTGAAATTTCTCGGCATAGAGATACGTCAATCATGAAGGCATAAAAGGTTTTCATGATGGTTTATCTTTAACCAAAATTAACATGGACTGTAATGGAATTTGAAGCAATATAGAATCTATCTGACATAGGCAGAAATAGGCCCTCAAGGTCATGTATCATCCATTAAATGGAGTCTGCAACGGCAGGACTCAGGAGCACTGAAGACAATATTCTAGAGGTTGAAGGAATCACCACAGTTACCAGTTCTTTCCTTGAATGATCAAAATGTCCTGCAAAAATGTGATAAACCGTGGGCACAACTATCTTTCAAGGGTTGAGTAATAAACATCAGTTAATGCATTAATTCCGTCTTGCACTCAAGCAGGGATGAGATTTGACGGCTGACCCCATCCGTCAAACCAAAAATTTATGACGTTTAGAGGTTTTAAACAGTCTGTTCATCTCTGTTAAATATATTTTCTTTATTTAATAATTTAAAAAATACATTGTTTTTTAGCTGTATTTATAAATGTCGGGTAAGTTTCATGGATTATATACTCGATGTAAACACATTTTCAGCAAAATATGTTATTTAAATATCTATATAATGCTGCACTTATATTTATATTGAATGTGTTCATAGTAATAATGATGGTTTTGTAGTTCTTTCACATCAAATAGGGATGGACTGACAATTTTACAAAGTGTAAAACACGATTAAAATAAGTAAAAACATCCGGGACCAGCATCAAATCTCAGCTCTGCACTCAAGAAAAACATGAACTAGTCCTTGAGTACCAACGTGAGGATGGCAATATGTACAAATTTGTAGTGTAGAATTCTCGCTGGTCACAAGTCACCAATAATCCCCACAGGAACACCGTCGATTCTCAAAATGGTGGAAACGGTTTGTATCCCTTACCACAATTTCCCGTGCAACAATTTTGGAGATGAACTTGATGGAAGAATGACACTCACCACACACCCTAAGGTTCTTGACGATGAGAATAGGTGTTCCCGGATTTGTTTTGATCAGCCCAAAGGCAATTGCCAGCTTCTCAGTATGGTGACCTAGAAAATGCTCCTTTTACTCGTCCTCCACATCTTGCAGTACAAATCTTGTATCGGGCATGTACCCTGCCTCTTTCATATCCCCCGATCCAGTTTTGCATAGATTTCCTCCAATTGTGGACTTCATTTATCTCCTACAATGAATGAATGTACCTTGTTCTTGACCTCAATCCAGCTGCTTCCTGGATTCTTTTCTACCCTTCTTTTTTTCATTGATCTTCTCAACTTTTCAATGTCATCCCACCTTCCAGAAGTTGCATAGATGTTTGAAAGGAGGACATATGTTGCTGAATTTGTAGAATCCAGCTTAAAAAGGTGTTCTGCCACCTGCTCTCCAATCTCTACATTGGAATGAATTCTACACGCTGCAAGCAAGGAATTCCATATTGTTGCGTCAGGTCTTATGGGCATATTTTTAATAAAATCCAGTGCCTCATACAGGTGTCCAGCACGTCCAAGAAGGTCAACCATGCAGCAATAGTGCTCCAATAGAGGTTTGAAGTGATAATCATGACTCATGGAATCAAAGTATTTCCAGCCCTCTTCAACTAGGCCTGAGTGACAGCAAGCAGAGAGAACTCCAACAAAGGTTCCTTGGTTTGGTATTGTTTTCCAAAATTGCATTTGCTCAAAAACCTCAAGTGCCTCCCTGCCATGTCCATGCATTGCATATCCTGCAATCATTGCATTCCACGAGGCTACATCTCGCTTAGCCATTGTATCAAATACATCTCGGGCACAGACTATACCACCACACTTAGCATACATATCTACCAGGGCTGTTCCCACATAGACATCAGACTGAAATCCACTTCCCCTTATGTCCTCATGGACTTCTTTACCGAAATTCAGAGCTGCCAAGTTAGCACATGCTTGGAGAACACAGGAGAAGGTGTCCAAATCTGGCTTCATGCCTGCAAGTTTCATTTTCCTAAAGAGCTCCAAAGTCTCACAAAATCGCCCACTCTGTGCAAAACCTGCAATCATCGCATTCCATAGGACGACATTCCGATTCGGCATTTTCAAGAAAAGCTTCAGGGCCTCATCCACATACCCATTCTGTGCATATCCCACAATCATTGTAGTCATCGACACCACATCTCTTTCAGGCATTATCTGAAAGAAATCATGTGCATCATGAAAATGCCCATTTTGTACAAGTCCTGCAATCAATGCATTCCATGAGACCACATTCCGGTCATCCATTACCCCAAAGAGCTTTATAGCATCGTCAATGTGTCCATTCATAGCATATCCTGCAACCATCGCATTCCAACAAACCATATCTCGTTCAGGTATTTTGTCAAACACTTTACGTGCATCCTTCATGTTCCCACATTTAACATACATGTCTATAAGGGCGCTCCCAATAAACATATTATCCTCAAAACCTCTCCTAATTATCGCTTCATGTACTTCTTTTCCGTGTTGCAGAACACCACATGCTGGTAAGACACCGACAAAGGTGTACTTGGTCAGTTGAATTTTCGCCCTCTGCATTTCACAAAATAGATCTAGGGCTTCTTCCCCATAACCCTGCCTTGCATAAGCAGCAATCATGACAGTGCACGAGACAGCATTTAGGGAAGTCATTTCGTCAAACACTTTGCGAGCATCCATGGGGTTTCCACATTTGGCATACATGGTGATGAGGGTATTATCCAAAAATATGTCCTGATAATCAAATCCCCTGTGGATGATGTGGGTATGGATTTTTTTGCCTTCCATAATGTTTTTCTTGTCAATGCAGTCTTGCAAGAGAGAAGCATAGATAGAAAAACCTCCATTCAAGGTGCCGTCTTCACCCAGTTTTTTCACATTCGTATTGTTCTCAATGCCATTGACACACCTTTCTTCTTCTTCTTCTAGCTGAATAGCCGTGGGTATAATTTTTGTGGTGAGGGTAATGAATCGTTTTGCACAGGAAAAGTATTGGATCAGTTTAAGCATATTTTTCTTCTGCTGGTGATGTTAGCCATTCGAGAGATACTGTAGCCTTGTGATGATCCGAGCTAGTGTTCTGTATTGCTTATGGATTTAATTCTCCGCAAGAAAGGAGATCCCATTGCCATTTTCTTCGGGGTACACTGTTTGGTAATGTGCAGGAATGTAAATTGATTAAAGCCGAATGTTTCAATGTTCACAAACCAATTTTAAAAAAATTGGATGGAGCGTTTAAATTGGAGCAATATCTAAGTATACTTCGACAGTTACAATAAAAAGGCGGCAAAAGGGATAATAGCCCAGCAAAACAGCTCTAGTGGCAACCCGAGAATTCAAAATTACAAACGCCGGGAAAAACATATAGCACCAAAAAAAAGTGCCACCAGTGACATCCGAGAGATCGAGAAAACAAAAGTTAATCCAACTCGAAAGAATCAAAGCACAAACAATAGCACCATTAGGGGTAGGTGGTGGATCATCTTTGAGAGGAAAGGCACCCAAATCAAAGGGTTCCTCTTTCCAGGGATTCAAAGCAATTAATCTATTGGAATTCTTAGAAGTATTTTGAAAATTCAAAGGCACCATAAATCCCGAATTAGTAAATAGAGAACTAGCAATAGTGATATTGTCTTGAGTTGGAGATGACAATCCTGACAAACTAGTAATGATTTTCCCTAGAGGAGATGGTGGACTCCACCCACCCCGATGAGGTAGTGGAGTGGAGAAATGACCACAAACCAGGGAGGAGTGATGGTTTTAGGAACAACTTCATGTACATCGAGTCATAGTAGTGGAGGGTTGACTCTTGGAGTGTAGTCACAAAATCACACACTTACTATTAAAATTATGTTGCAAAGTATGTTGTTTTATATATGGATCTTGCGTAAGAAAAGTATTCACTAATGACCCATCCCCTAGTCTTGTTGTCAATTAATTGGTCGTTGTCGTCATTTGTCTTGCGCAATCATCAGTTGTTTACATAATTTTGGTCGTCTCTTAGGGAGTCTCAAGTGTCATTATTTGGTCATTTGTCGTCTCTAGTCTTTATCTAGGGCACCTAGGAAAGGATTAGGGCGCCCATGGGCGCCCTGGTCCCGGTAAAACTTGGGTCTAATTTAGAGTCTCGAGGTCGGTCTTTATAAATTTCCCTCTCATTCCCCAGGTATTAGTCAACATGTCGAGTCATTATTGTCGAAATTTGAGCAAGAGATCCCTATATAAACACAACATACATACTATCTTATAGGCAGACTATTCATTACTAAGGGCTAGCTATCTACTAAGGTAAGGGACTACATTTGGGCATCATTGCATTACACACACTGCATAAGAAAGGGAAGTCTATTCTATTCCATCCACCATTTTGTATTACATCTAGCTATTGCCCCCCTATTTATGTGTCATTGGTGCTAGGGCACCCTAGGCACATCATCACACACACAAAGCACACAAAACTACATTGTGTCTGGAATGTAGTGTAACACTTAGTTGTGAATCTTCATTGCAGATTCACGACGTCATCAATGAAATTACTACGACACTCACACGACAAATACCGAGGCATAGTGAAGATCTAGTGACACTTCCAAATTCAGGTCTTGAGTTCTCCTACAGGCTAGAGCGCCCATATTGCAGACTAGGTCGCCCACATGTGTCATGATCCTCTCCCAGGCGCTCCAATTTGATCAAATCCTCATTTGCTGTAATTTCCAAGGTTGTACCATCATACTCTGCTTTGTCCACACATCATCCTTTTCAGTCCCGAGTCATAGCGAGGTAAGTCATTTTTAGGCTAGTATCTTGTCCCTCCTATTTCAATTATTTTGTTTCATTCAAACATTAAATAAAATCACTTAGCATTCATATTTCAGTTTGTATCAGTTATTATATTTGATGTACTTGTTTAGATTAACTTAGATATAGATATTATTTCATATTTTAGTTAATCATTTTGGTGAACCCATACTTTAGGATATTTTTCCCTAGGATCCATTTCAAACCCTCATGGCTAAGGATAGTTCATCTTCTTCGCCCATCATGTCTCATTTTAGTATTAACCCTATATATGATGAGGCTACCATCGTTGAGCTCACAACTCTTTATGGTAATCCTACTCCTACGCCACTGCATATCAAACAACAACTTCTAGATGGTTAACAATATGTGGCTACTCGTTTTGAAGATTCTCCCATTGGCATTGGTATCGGTGAGGATCCAATAGCCTTCACTTGTTGTACACCATACTATATGACTACTAGTGGTCCTCCTTCTGATCTTTCTAAGGAAATTTTGGACGAATCTCTTATTGATTATATTCTTGGTATTGATCATCATTCACATGTGCATACAGATTCTTCTGTTACTCAGAACACAACTATAGTTTCATTTCATGATTCTCCTACTTCTGATATTGCTTTTCATGATACATCTCTTTTATACTATGTTGATGATCCTATTGATAGTATCCTTAATGACATTCTCATTTCTGAGTCTTTATCTGATGTTGATGAGGCGGTTAATAGTTATGGTTCTCTGTATTTTCATACTATCGAGTGTGAATATCCTATTCCATCATTATCTTCTCCTGAGATTGCATCTAGCACTACGCATGAGTCACCTCCATATATCACTTCTTCTTCTCCTACTATTTCATCTCCTCTTATTACATCATCTACACCCATTAGTTCTTCTTCTCATATAGATGTATCTCCATCAGTCACCTCACGTATTAGGGATATTTCTAATGCTAGTCCTACCACTTCTATGGATATTCCATCTATGCCATCTATTATAGCTTCTTTGACACCTACTACTAGTGTGCCTTTAGCATCAGAATCTCCTTTGTCATCTCTAGATATTCCTATGATCACATCCCATGGAAAATTACAATCTCTTAATACATTATTGCCATCTTCCACTATTCCTTCACAGGATATCATCTATCTCATGCATGTCGTAGGTTAATTAAAATCTTAGGTTCAATCTCTTACTCTAGAAATAAGGGCTTACTTTGTTTCTATTGATAACAACTCATTACATGGTAACCCTATTCCAAAGAAGATTCATTATTCAGCATTCCCTAAGGAATTTAGCATGCCTACATTCACTTGCTTTGATGGTACTGGTGATCCTCATGTTCATCTTCTACACTACCGCATGACTATGACCTCTTATTCTCATGATAGGCTATTACTTGAGGCTTTCCAATATAGTCTTACTGATGAGGCATTGTAATGGTACACTCATCTTCCCTTTGGGTCCATTAGTACTTACTATGACATGGAGGATGTTTTCCTCCATCATTTCATCCTTAACAATGGCCTTAAGGTTACTTATGACCGCATACCTACTTTACATCAGGCTCATCATAATCAATAAAGGATTATATATTATGATTTATTGCTTGTATGCATAAGCTAGTATTCCAACTTATAGACCTTGAGAAGCAATTCATTTTATATTGTGGTTTGATTCCTGTACTCAAACACATATTACAGTATGATATATGTGAGTCATTCACTCTTCTATGCTACAAAGTCCTAGACCTAGAGCAATAAATTATTTCAACAAATGTCATTGACCCTCCACATACATCTACTTCTATTATATCATCTAGTTCACCTCCATCAAAATTGGTTGAGCGTCCTACACAATCTCCACCTTTGCCTCACAAGCTAAGAAAACATGCTCAACGTACTCCACGACCACAAAATACTTCTTCTCCTCCTCCATGGTAGGGTACTCCTCCTTCTTCTCCACATTATGTCATGTGAGCCATTGGACTTCTCCCATTATGCTAGACCTCATGATGTGTTATTTACCTTACTTGAAAAGCATCTCATTCACTTACCATCCAACTAGCATCATCCACAACATAGGCTACAACATCAATGTGATCAACCATACTGTAATTATCATCACATAAATGGCCATAGGGACAATGATTGTCTTTCCCTTCGTGATGGATCACAAAAATTAGAGGAAAAGGGCATAATCTCCTTTGGCTCTCGTTCATGTGAGTGGTTCATCTCTCCTTTACCTCATAAACGAGTCTATACTTCGGTTGAGTCCTCTTCTCCATCAGGTGCTCAGGTCATAGTTCATCCATCACCGTCATATGTCACTCATGCATGCTCTCCACCGCATCCATCCATTGCTCCATCATCACATCCATTGCATTCATGCTATCCACTACATAACATTGCTCCTTCACATTGGCTTCCACAGCCCTTTACATTCGCGCATCCCACTGCAGCTCCATATGACATTCAATTTGGCACATATTCACATGCTGCTTCCATCCCACATTCTTCCACTGCTTCACACCACCTCAGTATTTGGTAGGTGATACTTATCACTTTACCCCTGATGATGCACTTGTATTCTTACGGTTCTTACATGGATGTTTAGGGATTTGTTCTAAGAACCTCTCATCACATGCTCCATTGTATCATCTAGCGCACTCAATCATTTCCTAATGACGCACTCTTGCTTGCATGACTCATCCTTGACTGCTGAGGGGTCTTCACGAAATGATCCTATTCATCCACACACTGGGGGGCATCACCAATCTCCCCCTTAAAAATTTATCATACTACCATTTTATGATCACATCATAAGATCTTAGTTTCGAACTTATACATTTTCGCATCTATCTTACTATCACCATTACATTAATTACACGTTACAAATTCCATTTCACGTAACTCACTAATCACATTACATTTGTTATCTATCATCATTCACATTATACTCTGACTCTACATCAATACATACGAACAATATATAACACATCACACACATTTCAACACTAATAAACAAATCATACATCATCAATCGCATTGCGACATCTACAAAAAAAGAAGAAGACCATCATATATATATATATATCGAATACAAGTCATCATTACAAAGAATGTCTCATCACTGGGGGGCAATGCCCCCACATCATATACAATAGTACAAGTCAAACCTCATCATCACTATCGCTCTCGGCTACTGCGAGAGTCCTCGAACTAGACACCTCACCACCAACGCAATGCCACTATTCACGACCTCAATACCTCCTGACCTTCCTCCGCAATAAGGTAATCTACGTAAACTACTTGGAAAAATGATGCTATAAATCCACGTATTGTGCAAATAATGGGAACAACAATACCCACCAATGTGTCGTCCACCACACATGATACCCCTCCGTATAACCCACATCGTCTGAGTCTATCAGCTCTATCACCGCGTCTACATCATCTGGCCCAAGAGGTACTAGTTTCTCTGCTGTGGGCCCTGGTCTAGCTCTAGCCCTCCTCGGTGCTCTGATATATCTCAACCATATATATGGCTCTAGGGTCACGTCCTGAGCCATACCGAACTATCACGATCCTCTCTACCTAAAAAATCTTGGCCACACTTGGAAATCGATCCTCCAGCCACATAGTACTCCTAATACACCGCAACTCTATAACATCCTAGGGCCATCCTCCATAGTCGTGGTATAACCTCTAAGTAATTGCCTCGGGCCCCATCCTATCTATTAGTGCCCTGTCGGTATCTGTGTCCATCTTACACCCACAAATATTAATCCATCTCCTCGCATATATCTCTGGCCTAGCCCACTCTCCTCGTGGACCTCCAACTAGTCTCAACATTCATAAACCCATACATCCAATAATGTAGTGGCTCCTATCCCACCACCATGCTCATCTTGAGTAAATTGGTATAGATCTTTGTATAGGTGGGCCAACACACATCTTACCCAGGCATATCTAGTACCCTCCTCCTCTATCTGCCGACATATATCATGCATCTTATACAAGATTTCTACACTTCCCCCCTCCACTGCTATAGATGAATCAATCACAACTGCTATGAACTTCCACAAATGTGGAGCCCTAGACCGTAAGATAACATCCAGACTGATATGTGCCTTAGAAAGTACTCGAGTTCCCAAAAAATATTGTCTAGCATCTACAAATACACTCCCTTATCACATTCATTTACATTAGAAATTTGATTTTTCATCATTATACACTAGATACACACATTCTAGACCAGGGTACCTAGATGCAGCAGTGGGGAGCCCAGGAATAGGAAACTAGCACCCAAATCTGGGCACTCCTATCCGAGGGTTCACTAGCACCCTCACTGCTCTTATCTAGGTCTTAAATGCCGAGAAAATTAAAAATCTCAAATTTACAAAAAATCAATAGACATGACTACTACACCATACATTTTTCAAAAAATAATGCACTTACCAACTCCGCAGTTGTGTACGATGCTACGACGGTGACCACCCTCTCAAATCGGCTAGGTCTTGTTGCTCTCACTTGCAACATCCTTACTTACTCAGAGCTCAATATCACAATCACACAAAAGACAAATGAAGTAACCAATCACTTTTTCATCTTACTATTTATAGTTACTTTTCACCACCGACTTTACTATAATCATTATTTCACACTTATTGTCACAACTAATACACACCACATAATTTTTTTCATATCTTGAGTGTTTCTATTCCAATTTACACCCTTTTTGCGGAATTCTTCTTAGAATTCTTCCTACCATCTTACTATACACATTACGCACATGTTATCTCTCTGCGATATTGTCTTTCATCTAATCTATGTGCATTTTCACATTTTCCATCACTTTTAATCTATTTTGGTCTTACTTTTGTCTTAGCATTAGTTCTTCTCATCACTTCCCCTTTTTCCGAAAGGGGGGGCATATCATTGGGGTCATTCTATAATTCCCCTTAAACTACCATGTGATCAGTCAACACTATCAACTCATCATTTTCAAACATTTACTAATTCACTACGCGATATCTCACCATTAATTCCTCCTAATGACCTAATTTGGGGGCAAAAAATGAACAAATATTTCTATGCGACATTTCATCACCCCCATAATGACCTAACCTGGGGTCAACAAACATAAAATATTTCCATGCGATATTTCATCTATTTCACCGATTTCCTCCTAATGACTTGACTTGGGGGAAACCAGTGTAAAATCTCTCTATGAGTAACTAATCAATCAATCAATTAATTAAAATGTTCAAATATCTAACAATCAAAATCACATCACTCAATCAATAAAATATAACAAATCCAGCTTCCTAGATGACCTAACTTGGGAGATTACATCTATTATTTTCTAGATGACCTAACTTGGGAAGTTATTCTACATTTTGTGCTTGCTTCCAGATGACCTAACTTGGAAGCTATCATACATTTTGTGTTTGCTTCCAGATGACCTAATTTGGAAGATATCACATTATGGTGACGCCTATGGAGTGGGGGAAATATTTCCTTTCCTATACCACTCATATATGGGTCAACTATTTGATCAAAATTATTTGGATCCAAAAACTACAAAGATTTATTTTGAGTCCATCTACAGTGGGTCTGTCTACAATGGCTAGATATTGAGGATATATTTAGAGATTGGATAATAACACACTTTTCTCCCTATGATCTTCCTCTGGTGGTATGACACCTAAATCCTCTACTCGATTATTCGTATACACGCATTTAGGTCGGGAACTAATCACTCCCTACCCCATCTCATCGTCATCACACACATTCGAAATCATAAATCATCCAACATTACAATCATCGATCTTATTTAGTGCACTTCAACTTGACATTACGTTTCTCACTATGTTGTATGGATCAACACACTGATCCATGGTTCGGATTGCTATATGGCTCTTTTGGCACACTTTTAATTCCACATTTGCTTGTTCTACTACAACATGAGATTCTCCAGACTTCTCTCAGGCAGTCACAAAATAACGCACTTACTATTAAAATTATACTGCCAAGTATGTTATTTTATATATAGATATTGCGTAAGAAAATTATTCACTAATGACCCATCTCCTAGTCCCATCGTCAGTTAATTGGTCATCATTTTCATTTGTCTTGCATACTCTTCAGTTGTTTACACAGTTCTGGTCATCTCTCAGGTAGTCTCAGGTGTCGTTATTTGGTCATTTGTCATATCTAGTCTTTGACTAGGGCACCTAGGGTAGGATTGGGGTGTATGTGGGCACCCTGGTCCTTATTTTTAGGCACCCTAGTCCTAGTAACAATTGGGTCTAATTTAGAGCCTCAAGGTCAGTCCTTATAATTTTCCCTCTCATTCCCCTAGGTACTAGTCGGCATGTCGGGTCATTATTGTCGAAATTTAAGCAAGAGATCCCTATATAAACATAACATACTTACTATCTTATAGATATATTATTCACTACTAAGGGATATCTATCTACTAAGGCAAGGGACTGCATTTGGGCATCATTACATCACACACACTGCATAGGAAAGAGAAGTCTATTCTATTCCATCCACCATTTTGCATTACATCTAGCTATTGCCCCCTGTTTATGTGTCATTGGTGCTAGGGAACCCTAGGCACATCATCACACACATAAATCACACATAACTACATTGGTTTAGAATGTAGTGTAGCGCTTAGTTGTGAATATTCATTGCAGGTTCACGATGTCATTAATGAAATGAATGTGACACTCATGTGACAAAGACTAATACATTGAGAAGATCTAACAACACTTCTAGATTCAGGTCTTGGCCTGTCATGCAGACTAGAGTGCCCATACTACAAACTAGGGTGCTCATACTGTAGATTGATCCTCTCCCAAGTGTCCCAGTTTGGTCAAATCTTCATCTACTGCAATGTCCTAGGTTGTACCATTATATTTTGCTTCATCCGCAAATAATCTATTTAGTCCTGAGTCATAGTGAGGTAATTAATTTTTAGGTTAGTATCTTGTCCCTCCTATTTCAATTATTTCATTTCATTCAAATATTAAATAAAATCTCTTAACATTCATATTTCAGTTTGTATTAGTTATTATATTTGTTGTACTTGTTTAGATTAACTTATATACAGATATTATTTCATATTTTAGTTAATCACAAAGGATATGGCAATACACGGCTCATAGTGCATAATGCACTCCCCCAATGGTTGAACATTTGTTGTAGATATTGGAATTCAAGTGCTAGTCTTTGAGCTTGAACTTGAATCTAAAAGTACATTGCATAAATCAAGATGATTTTATAATTAGAAGAACTTTTTCATGAGATAGATTCATTGCTAAAAATAGTTGAATTCCTAGCTTTCCATCCATGAAATTGAATTATAGCTCTAAAGAAATTCTAAAAGGAGGCTACAAATATTGGCAATGAGAGGGGTTACCCAAAAAGGTAATTTTCCAAGTAAATGGCTCGAGATTAAAATTTTGGAATAAGGAATGTATCTAACTCCAAGGATAGTGGGCTCGAGGGCATGACCATAAAAAATATTTGAAAGTTTATGGTCTAGCACATACAAGGAACTTTAAATTGGGAATAAAAATGTGTTTGAGTCTCTCTCTCGGGGGAATGTCTTAGTATACAAAACACCACTAAAAGTGGAAAATTTTACGCTTAAGCTTAGAATTCCAAAGATGATCGAGGAGAGAAAGCCACATTCTGGGATAGGAATGTATGCCCAATTGAGATTTTAAATTGTGAAGGGACAATGAGAAGGGGATCATTAATTGACAAAGTGATCTTGAGCTATAATTCTTAAAAACAATGTCAATATTCCATCTCTAATCACGATACCAAGCCATAGGTGGTTGAAGACCCAGTTTGTGAAGTATAACATCTAACATGAACTCCTATATTTTAAACACAAAACGAAGGGAAAATTTTAATACCCCCATAAAAAAAGATCATAGATATTACTTGGCGAATCTATGAAAATTACTTTTGAAATCATGATGAATCTAAAGGAAATGGGTTTCAAATGGTTTGCCGAATTATTTGATAATAGTGTTGGCTGATAGCAATTTTCGATTGGAAACATATGTAATTCTCCAAAAATCATTTTTTGACAATAGAACTTAAAACGACCATCTCGATGAGTAATCTGTTATCATAAAAGATGGCCTAAAAAAGTCAAAAAGTGATTTTTTGTGGGAAAAATGTTGATTTCACCAATTTTGTATAGGAAAAAATGTTTTTTGTTGATTTTTTTTTACGTTTAAAGTTAAAATGATAGTCTCAATGAGAATTTTGTCCTTGCAAAATATGGTGTAATAAAAATAAATCCTTGTACATTTTCCCTTTCTTTTAGTGCTATCGGCTGGTAGCAAAAAAGTTCCACCATTCGGTAGTAAAAAGTTCTACCAAAATGGTGGTAAAAAAATGCCACTGGTTAGTAGAAAAAAATGCTACTAGGTGATAGCAAAAAAATGTCACTGAACGATAGAAAAAAATTTCTATCGACCAATATAAAAAAAATGCTACTAGCTGGCAGCAAAAACAATTCTTACTAGTTGGAAACAAAAAGAGATGCTAGTCGATAGCAAAAAGAAATACTACCGATCGGTAGCATTTTTTCTACTGATTAGTAACATTTGGTGGGAAAAAAAATTGAGTCATTTTTTAAAAATTACTATTGGCTGGTAGTAGAATGTATGCTACTAGTTGGTAGCATAATATATGCAATTTCGATATAATAACATATCAATAGTTAAAATACCTTAATGTTAGAGGGTTGCAATATGCATTCAATCTCAATCATCTATTCCCACAATGCCACTTTGATGTGTACTTGATATTCATAAATGCGAATTTGTAATTAGTATTATATGAAGGTGGATTTTGTAAATTTCAATATCCCACTAATGGCAATTTGAAAAACAATCGACTATTGTTGTAAATTCTAGGTGAGACGACCCCTAAAGTAGCATGAACCCTAAAAATTTAGGAAACCTAGTCATAATCCCTACAACTAAATATTCGCTAAATGAAAATTTCAAAAACCAAAATATTCATGAATTAACGAATATTCACTGTGCTAAAATTTCCACTGATAGAAGGATTGTCTGAATTTGAGAGATCAAATTTCCTCTTGTGTTCCAACCACATGATCCAAATTTCCAGAAAATACTAAATCTTGAACGGTGGAAATTGCCTTCTTGAAAAATACGAGGGCTTTAATTCCTAGTGTTTCGGTGAGCGGAATATTATTTCCAATCACAATGGATGACCACCTCATGTTATGGTCATTGAAAGATATCCTTGATATGAATCCATCACCAACTCATTTTAATTATGGCTTGACCAATTCAAAAGCCTTCTAAATTCTCATAGCAACAATTGAACCTTCAATCTTGATTGGAGCTACGAAAATGAGCAAAGTATGTAAACCAATATTCTTCCAACACAATTTTCCAGAAGGCACACCAAAAGAATTACAAATCCTTAAAATAATGTTCCATGCCTCATTTACCGACATGGATTTCACAACCCATCTAGCACACAAATTTATACTCTATAAATGTAAACATCAATAATGCCCATGCCACATTTTTCCCAAGGAAGGAATAGACATCCCAAACAACTTTTTGAAAAACTTTGGCTTACCTAACATTAACCAAAATAAAGTACCTGAGAATCTTGGCCAATTTATCGTATAATTCCTTGTAAGGGGACTACCGACAATACAATTTTCCTCCAAATTTTCTATTTCATTAATGTATATATTGTTGATAGTATGTTGTTAAGTGTAGTTAGTAATAACATCCACTAGAAGTTAGCAAGGCTCACTAGTAAAATACTACGTGCAAGGTAGACTGTAACTAGTAAATATTCTATGGTAATAGTCAAAGTACAATAGGGGAATGTTGTCAAAGTGATAGTTAATGGTAAAAAGTAAATATTTTTCGTAAGTGGTCACAATAGTGTCAAAGGTCATGATAAGTAGGTAAGTAGGGTCTACATGGTCATAAATTAGCAATATCATATTTGTAATAATGACAAAGGAATGATGTCATATATATTTGAAGATAAAATCTAAGAAATGTGGAATTCAATGTGTAAAGGATAAAGTATATCATATTCTAAAGGATACATGTACATGTAAATATGAGAGTTGAGATATGTAATATGATTGGATTGAAGAGACTTATTATCATATCTTAGAGATAGGGTAGGTAAAATTCAAATTTATATGAATATAGAGGGTATGCCCTCATTTGGAACATTTAAAGGTTGCGAGGATTAGTATATGTAAGTAGTAAGAGTCCATACTATTGTGTAGGAGTGTAAAAGAAGATATTAAGAGGTGTGTTTGAGAAGTTTCTCCAAAAAATATTATTGGCAAAGCAAGTGAATTCCATGTGGAGTTGCCAACACTTAGTGTAGTTTCTGGGTGAGATTATAACAATACCTAGATGATTATTGTTGTTAATCCTTCAAATTATACCAGGTGTTGTTTTTGTATTGTGTTTTCATATTCATACCACAAAACCAAAAGTTTTGTATTTCTATAAAAAACATAGCACAAGGAATTCCCAGTAAAAGATTCTTTGGGTGTTGACATTGTGTTGACATTTTGGTTCTAGTTCTAGGACCATTCCTCATTGGTGGATATTATGGAGTGGTATTTTTGATTAACTAATAGTTTCTTGAAGGGTAATTTTTTATTTACCGTATTTTCCATGGTAAATTCAATTTTTACATAGTCAATCCTTTTTAATGCACTAAATCCACTTTTACTATGAATATTTTTTACCATAGTGAATTTATTTTAATTTTTTTCATTCATGTTTTACCATGAAAATTGTTTTCCTTAGAAAAATCACTTTTTATTATAGTCATTCCAATTATTTCCATAAATAGTATTGTTGCTTTGTACTTGCAGGTTTGTATTTTTTATGGTTATTTTTGTATTATTAAGAAGAATGAGTAAGATTCCTATTTTCTTATCCAGTCTAATGAGAATTTTATCAATTTCATATAAGATTTCAAAAGATATTGCATTTGTAATGGGATCATTAGGAGGGAACAATGGATTAAACTTCTTCCTACATTTTTAGATGGTTCAACACTTATGTGGTTTGAAAAAATTAAGGATCATGTTAAGAATTGTTAACTAAAAGTTTTTTGAAGAATTTTGTGACTAAAATAAGTATGCAAGCCTCATAATCAATATCACAAAGTTGGTCTAAGGAGATAAAAAGAATATCAGAGTCTACTACGCATGAGTTATGGAGCTAAGGAGGAATGTTGATGCTCATATCCAAAAGGAAGGATTAGAGGATGAGTTAATAAATGGCATAGAAAAACTTATCTGTAAGAACTTCATCCTTGGGAGGAAACCAAAGATGAAAAAATAATTAAAGTATGATTGTTTATTTGCTGAGTATTGGCATTGATGTGAAAGGTTGATGATGTGCCTTGTTGATGTCAAAGGTTGATGAGTCATTGATGTCAAATTTTGATGATGTCATCCTTAGGAGAAAGAGATAATTTGAAGATAACTGAGAGATAATTTCAAGACAAATTGAATATTGTCAAGGTTAGCTTGCAAAATGCAGGTCATTGTTGAAGAAGTGTTGTCAAAGTCAACTGCATAGGAATCCTAGTCATGATACATGAAGAGTTATGGAAGATTCATGGATGGTCATAGACATGTAAAGGATGTTTGAGTACTGTTTGAGCAGTAGTGAGGTGGAAAGTCACTCAGAGTTCACCTATAGGGGTAAAACCTCCATTCTAGGATTACACCTAGACCCCTCCTAAACCTTGCTTGACCTAACAATTCATGATTCAAATGTGAGATTGGAGAGAGGAAAGATAAGTTGTTTCAAGTATGTTGATGCAGTTTGAAGTCATGGTTTGAAGGATTCTGCAAGAAAGTGAATTTTAAGCCTTCTCTAGCTCACCAAATGAGGGTTTAAAACCTGAGAAGCACTTTTAGGTGTTCATAGGAATGTAAAACATCTACATGAGAATATTATATATTCAAGAGATATGGAGAAGGAACCTATCTAATAATTCTAAGCATGATTTTTGGATTTTAAGTCCCATCCTTCATGAACAATTGTTAACACTAAAACTGGTAAAAAACCTCTCTAAAACCCCAATAAGGACTTGATAGGAAATATTTTGTTCAAAAAAACCCATAATGGATTAAAAATTCAAAATAAACTATCGCAGAATGTAGTAAACTCCCCCAGGTACCTCCAAGTGGTGGTGGTTAGTTAAATGAGAGAGAAAATATCCAGGTGTAGACTTATTTTGTTGAGAATTTGTTGTAGCTCTCAAAATTTGCATTAGTGAAAATGAATAAATGGATGACAGAAAGTGTTAGACACACATTATTCATGTATATGGTGGTTTCTAGAAAGGTTCCAGTCTCTAAGTGATCCTATGAGGTTAAATTTTGATGACTGGTTTTTGAGGTGATTTGACAATTTTGTTCTTAAAGAGATTTCATGGTATGAATACAAGGTGTAAAGATAATCAAGCATGAAGGAGGTTACTAGAGTTAAAAGAAAAATTATTTGAAACGTTTTTGAGTTTTGGAGAAGGCTATGTGAGCCCAAGAAGATCATGTTGTGTTGTTATGCAAGAAGACCTAATGAAATTAGGTCTTCATGAGACCTAAAGGTGAGAAAGGCCTAATTGAGTTGTGGCATACCAAAAGAGGTTTAAGTCGTGATCAATTCATGTTTATAAGATTTTCTAAGACTTATTATATGGCTAACCTAAGTGGTTTTAGGTGTGTATGGCCGACCAAGTGGTATATGCTTATGAATCATGTATATATGCAAGGAAATTTTAGGCCTATTCAAGAGCGTGAGTGTGAATGAGAAAAATATAGTGTGTGTTTGAGTAGTAGGAAGTCTTGTAAACCATGGTCATAGGGTTTATGTTCAATATCATGAAGGTGGTCAGCCTAAGAAAGTAAAATTGTACATGCCTATATCAAGGTGAAGAATATTGTTGAGCGAAGAAGCATCATGCAGTCTGAAGAGAGATCAAGAGAAAAAGGAAGATAGATGGTCATAATTTGTTGATCAATAAACATAGGATTAAATAGGTTAAAAAAAGATAGAGGTGGCTGAGATGGTGTCGAGTCACTTAGGGAGTTGGCGCTTCCTTGCAAGTTGGTACTTGCTAAAACCTAGTTAAGTAAGTGCTTAATTGATTTGGGGTTGGCGCTCAACTAAATTTGATCTTTTGAAATCATTTATAGGAAAATAGTCCATTTTCAGAGTTCTTAGTGGGTTTTATTACCCTTGAGGGCCTCCCACTCATATATGTGTGTTATCTCTTGTTTCATGTTCTTGTGAATGGTTATTATGCATCATAAGATCACTATGGTTAATATGTATTGAATGGTAAAACATAATTGAAAGAAAGTTTTGTAATGTCATTGATTCATTCCCCACTCTTAGTGGATTTTTCTCTCAACAATTGGTATCAGATCTTGGTTCTTTGAAGCAAGCTTAACAACTTAAAGGAGATTCTAGAAGCATAAACATGTCTAGTCAAGTTCAAGGAGGCTTCTCAACCAATAAGGATCCTCTCTTAAATGTGACTAATTATGCATTTCAGAGCATCATGTTAGTGTAGAATATTTACTTTCCTTGTATTTGTTTATTTACTTGGATATTTCCTATACTCATGGGATATGATTTCTTAGGTGTACAAGTTATGTTGAGTTACTTTACCAGTTGTGTTGAGTTATCTTACTAGTTGTGTGGAGTCATCTCTACTTCTGGTATCGGTTAGTGAGAGTTGTTCCCCACTAATCTAAGAGGAGGTTACACATTCACATCCTATATGCACATCATTTTCATCATTCTATCTCATGGAACATTGAGTTGATTTGGAGGCATAATTGCCTTGTGAATTCTTGATCATATTATATCTTATTGTTAGTTATTTCGATTTATGTACTTACTTGTTCATTTTGTTTTCATTAGAGATCCAGAAACTCTAATATGGTATCAAAGAAATTCTAGTGAGACAATTTCCATTAATGATTTATTTTTATTTTTTGAATCCTTCATTTGTGAAACTAATAGTTCATGTGCAAATAGATTTAACTCCGTCTTGATTTAATGTGGTTGTAAGTTTTGGTTTTTTCCTTATTGTCAAGTTGAGGGTTGTCAAAATTTTTAGGGGTTTACAAAATATTCCAAAAAAACCTTGGGATTTGTTAAAATCCCTTGGTCGCCCAAAGAGACTGATTTTTTTGTAGGTATTTTTTAAGAAATTTGTGTGGTGCCTTGGTTTAGTAAATTGTAGAATTTATCATAGTATCTACTCATTTACAAGTGTTGGCTTGGGGTTCATTTACTTTACATATATTAGACATAACATGACCCACATTGGAACCAAATCATTTTCCAACTTGGCCAGATCATTAAGTTACATTGGATCACTAGCGAACTTGATGCTACTTACCTTACAACCCTCTTCACAACGGATCTCTTCTTCACTCAACCCAATTTTTTGGATCATCCTAGACTCATAATATTTTTGACTTAGTCTCCGTCCATTCCTACTCATCATGTTGAACATGGTTACTCAAACCCTTCTCAACCATCCATCACTTGCTTGCCTTCCCCTGGTTGATTTGGAATGACATTTTGTTCAAATCCAGCTCAGAACATTGACATGACAAGCCTCTGCTTTGGCCCCATGATGGTTATAGTTCAAAAAATATTACACAGATCAACCTTGACCCTCCTGTCTCTCCATTGGCCTTAGAATGTATATGTTTGGGTGTATCCTCTCATACTTTTGTTTGATGATATATCGATACTTGGATCTACCTCTGTATGACTCTACCTTGACCACTCAACTCAACCGCCTCTATTTTTTGGAGCTCTGTCTCCTCCATTTGCATGCAGACCTCTAGGAAACTAACAACGGCTTGGTATTTTTGTGCTTGGTATCCAATTCACATGGCGGTCTCACATTCTAATAAGGCCTAGCTTGACCAATTCCTTCAGTCTTTTAACCTATTTTCTCAGTCAAACAATTTCCCTTTTTTTATTTCAAAACCCCCCCCTTTTGGTAAAGGGATTAAAGTGGATTGTTTTCTTCATGATCCAATGTGGTGGTGCATAGGCTTGGTGACCTATGGTGATTGGAGTTGATGTAAAGGTGGGGGGGGGGTCAATATTATTGATTTTTATATAAAAACAATTTTATTCGCATGTTAAAAATGGAGGGGAAGGCCTGATTTGGTAGGTGGTGAAACCCCTTTGCATAAATACTTTCTCCCTTATCTTGCACCCAGATGCATTTTGGTTAAGCCCAATGTCCCTTGATGTTCACTATCTCATTCCAGTTCTAATGAGTATATACACGAAACCCTTTCCCCCCATATATGACTTTTTAATCAATTTGTAAAATTTTAACTAAATGAGTCATTATTTATAGGAAATTATATTTTCTATAACTTTTAATCAGTGGCTCATATTTGAACATTGTTTGGTAAAAAGTGCATGTTTTCTTGTGCTCTACATGACGGATTCATTTATTTTTTATAAATCCACGACTTTATAAAATGCCGCATTTTGGCGGGTTCTTGCAAAACTCTATGGGGACTTGTACTTTTCGCACTAAGTTATAAAGTTCCATCTGGGATATTTGGGGGTTTATCTGCATTATGGATTTTCACCATTTTGTTGTTATACTCAACTCTAGGAACTTTTTTTTCTTGGAAGGAAGAAATTATCAATCATTTCACTATGAACGGTTTGTTGCCCTACCTCCATGGTCTTGTTCCTAATCCTAATGAGCATCTACAAAAGGATGAGTGGTTTAACCTCAACGATGAGGTTTATGACCTTCTCAGTATTACTGTTTCTATGGATGCATTATGTTTTTTAGCACAATGAGTGCCCTTTCACTGCCTGGACCATTATTTGATAGCTGTATGGTGACCTTGTTTCACCATTTGAGAACAACGCTTCCCTGGACCTCTTTAGTGCCACCATAGATTCCCCCCCTTCTCACATCCCTTTCATTACTAATTGTTTCTCTATACCTATTACTACTCATGAGTCCTATGCTGACCAATCACCACAAGATATTACTATTAAGCACACTCTCCTTACTGTTGCCTCCACAGAGCTCATTCTCATCCATGTTCATGCTTCCATTCACTCTCCAATTTTTTTTTTCTATTGGAGAACCTTCCTTTAAGATAGATGCGACCATTTCCTCTTGTGCTCCATTGCTTCTTGATTTCTTAGTTAACGAAACTCCACATACACCGGTTATTACCTTTGAGCACATTTTTTCTTCATCTTGGACTTCCAGTAGATCTTTGCAATAGTCATCTCCTTCTACTTCATGTTGTGATGTTAATATATTATTTTCAGACATTGCTCTTATTGAGAAACCCCATTGAGACAAGTATCTTCCTGACCTGATTTTTCTATTTGTAGATTCCACTTGTGTTGTATTACATGAATATGCTCTGATTGAGGCATCACACATTCTATAGGACCCATTCATCTCTCTCATTAGGAGTGCCCACCTTGGGACATTTGTCACTTCCATTATTTTAAATTTGTTTCATGATCTACCTCTTCTTGTGGATCCGCCCCCACCATCTTCTCTCTGTGACATGTATACTGTAGTGGCATTACTATTTTCGTTTATGCACATGTTTTCCAAACCTATGCCACCTTTTAGTTATAGAATAGATGCAAAGATCAGAGTACTATAGGATTTTTCTTCCTTTGTGGAGTGGGTCAAATTTCAGTGCTCCTTTTTTGTCCTTCCTAAGGGTGGGACCATTTTTTGGTGTAGGAAAATTCTCTTCAGTATTTATGTATAGGACCACATCATCGAAACTCTTCTTAGGGGACCTTATTTTCTGCACTTATTTCTCTCTCTACTATGGGGGATGATCATTGTACATGGGCACCTCATCAGGACAATTTACCAGGACCCTCCACCACTACTTCTTCTCCAATTTTCTTGAGTGAGTTAATTGTCTCTGTTATGGGGGGAGTTTTTTCCCAACGAGTTTTCTCATTATACTCTATATTTATGAGATATTTGCATTGTGCATGGGTACCTCATCAAGCCTTATTTTTGGTACCCACTTTCCTTTTTCACTGCCAACCTAAGATGTGTTTACGAGGGGTGTTAGTGTAGGATATTTATTTTCCTTGCATTTGTTTATTTACTTAGATCTTTCCTACACTCATGGGATATGATTTCTTAGGTGTAAAAGTTATTTTGATCCAACTTACCAGTTGCATTGAGTTAGCTTACTAGTTGTGTGGATTCAAATGTACTTATAATATTAGTTAGTAAGATTTATTCCCCACTAATCTAGGATGAGGTTGCACATTCACCTCCTATATGTACATAACTTGCATCATTCTATCTCATGGAACATTGAGTTGATTTGGATCTGTTCTTTCCTTGTGAGTGCTTGATCATATTGCATCTTATTGGTAGTTATTTCAATTTTTGTAATTGCTCATTCATTTATTTTTCATCAGAGATCCAAAAACACTAATACATCAGAATGAAGACCTATATAATTTCATTAGGTTATGACACATGTTAATAAGTGGTTGATGGCTACATTTCACCTCCTACACCCCGAAAAATACATTAGGAAAAAGGGATAGTGAAAATAACTCTAAAGAAATGAATGCAATCTTGTGTGGAATTTCAAAGGCAAAATTTGTCAAGGTCATGTATTGTAACATAACCAAAGGGATTTGGGAAACGTTGTAGACCATTTATGAAGGAGACACTAAAGTAAAGTTGAAAAAGTTGCAAACCTGTTAAAGGTAGTTTAAAAGTATGAGAATGAAGGAGGATGATATCATTTCTTCTTATCTATTGAGAGTAGATGAAGTGGTAAATTTCATTAGAGGTCTAAGAGAAAGTTTGGAAGAATCAATAGTAGTAAAAAAGGTATTCAGATCTATGACATCCAAGTTTAATTCAAATGTCTCTGTCATTTAATCTAAGTTGCATTAAACCTTATTTCAAAGTAACTTACTATGATAAATGATATTTAGGAAATTAAGTACATTAACATGCAATTAATACGTATTTAACAATGTAGAACCCTAAGAAAATGAAGGAGGAAAGATGACTTAGTTGATTTTGTGCCACTTGGGAATGATTGAGACTATGTAACTACTGGAACTAGCTGGAAAAAATGCTAAAAAGGATCTATGAGGGTTTGAGAACTTAGGAATTTGATGGAAAGAAGTGCCTGCATGAGGAAAGGAGAAACCCGGGTGCTAGTGACTGATCTGGGTTCCTGTGTCTCCTTAGATGCTACGAATATGGTCTTTTCTAGGTTAAAAGGTTTTCATTGTTAGTCACCTTTTGCCACTTTGGTTTTTATTTTAGATCGTTGATCACACCTGTAACATATAAAATAGATAGCTAGCTGCACATTCCCACAAACCACATCAAATATAATAAAAAAGATGCAGAACGAGGATTTGAAATAACCCTGACAGTCACCTGAAGAGTGAACATATGACCGAGTGTTGTAATACATCTCAAACTCCATGTAGTTCTTTGTCTGTGTGTATATGTGCCCTAGGTTTCCCTCGTGCAAGTTTCATGATGATAACATGATAGATCTAGATTAGTACTAAGTATTTAAAATGTGAGGTTTGGTTCAATTTTATTAAAACTTATAGCATAAATTATACACTAGAAAAATATTAAGACAATTTTTTTCAATTGATACATCCAGAACTCATTAAAAAATATAAATAGGAGAACATGTTCCTATATTCAAGGAGATGTAAACTAGAGTTTGTTTAACAACACTCCTAAAATTTCCTATCTACGTGAGTTTAGTTTAACAACCAAATCTCATACATAACAATATTTCAAACAACTTACACGTATACTAGCTCACAAATTACATTATGCAAACCCATAATGTGAGCACTAGAATATTTTCCTAACATCCCCCATCTTAGTGTGAACATGGGAAGAAACACATCTAAAAAACTGGAAATAGAATCGTATGCCTCCACATACTTTTAGGTCTACATACTGTTGGCTTGGATCTTATTGTCTAGAACTTGCTACACATGACCAATCCGCTTCACCACAGTGAATCTCTTACTAGATGATCAAACTTCCATTGATTCACCTACATACGTGAACTCAACAGTTCCTTATTTCACTTCTAATGAACACTCTTTCATCATCCAATCGATGTTAGATGTACGACAGTCATAGGATCTCTGCAATTAGAGGATCACTCTAGTTCAGTTGCCCTTCTATACAATTGTTCTCAGATTCCAAAATGCACATCCTCCGCATTTCAATCATAGTAAGGGAATGAAACCACAGACCACTCAAAGCAAACAACTGAAATTTGGAAAAAAATTCACATCACATTTTATAAGAATCATAATGTTCTTAATTATAGCCATTATTGTCGATCATTTCCACTCGATCTCAAAAAACATAGGAAACTACCATTGCCACTAGAAGTTGCCCTTGAATTAAGCTGTTTTAGGTGCATAATGGAAATGGAACATTGGTGTTATGTTCCCCCCCAACAATGTGAAATTTCCATTTATTCAGACAACCAAGAGCACACAAAGAAAATCAAATCAAACTGATCAAGAGATGCCACCATACCAAAATACGGCCCCGTTGTTGGGGACTGACGAGAGGCATTGATCGCCTTCCAACCTCCATTTCCTCTGACCTCCAATGTCATGCTGTTAGCTCAGCCTGATTTGGATATGAAGCTCAACAATTTCCACATTAGTTTTATTTGTATAACTTTCCCCCATAATGTGAAATATTTATTTTTTTGGACGTCGGGTAACACCGAAAATGCGTTCGTGTGGCAATCAATATATATATATTGACGAAAAAACTAATAACTCAATAAAATACTTGATTATGATAATGCAATGACAATTACAACACTTTTTTGACCTTGACTTGACTTTTTAACTTGGATATGACTATAGACCTAAGAGATACAAGACACACTTAATTAACAATATTTAAAAAGTATTTCTAATACATAATTTTTACATAATACAATAATATTATCGACCCCTAAATATCAAATTCTTTGATATTGTTTGAAATTGTATATATGGTTATACTAAAACTAGACTTGAGACTAAATAGATGCATCAACCACATAAGAGAATTTAATCAACTTACAAGCTGCAAACATGAATCCAAAAATGGAAGGTCTTGATAGTCGACTCTTGACTAAGTGTATTAACATAACCAATGTTTACTAGTTAACAAATCAAAATCTAAAGACTGTTAACTATAACCATTAGTCTATAACCTAAAAACATACCATTATAACCAAAATCATGGGCCATGTGATGGGGTGGAAGTTTTTCCTCTATCTTCTTTCATAAATATAAGACACCGTAAGACACTGAATAATCTTGTCTAGATTGGATTGGTCTCTATGTGGAAAGCTGTGGTGAGAGGATACAAGTCAACTCGCTAATCCAAGATATCTTATCTAACTGTTGTGTGTGTTATGTAAATTCCGTAAGTTTAGAACGAATTTGAAAAAATGTGCAAGATGAAACACCAACTCAGTCCTGAATGCAAACAAATAATCTAGTGCTTTACCAAATGCTGCTTTGACAGAAGAGTTAGGTACTCCAACAATGAGTATTCTATACAATGATTTGAACGTAGCCAAACACAATGCAAATGAGGAGATATTTTCTACATGCCCATGATCAAATGATTGGACTTGTAAATGATTATGGGACTCTCCTTTATGGGAGAGCTGACTCTGTAGTTGGTAGTTTGTGATCCTTAGAACCACTTTTGGCTAGTTAGGTGGCTAGCTGTTATACATTGAAGTGGTAATTGGAGTGATATATCCTTCTAGCACAAATCTATGTAGATTGAAATGGATGAAAGAATAGAGAATGTAGATATATGAGCACTCAAAAAATAACAATACTACTTTAATCTACGTAAAAAAGACTAAAGAAAATAACCTAAACGCATTCAAAGAATGTATCTCTCATAATGGGGCAACAAACAATTGGGACTTCCCCCTTACCAATTTGAATAACATTTTGTAAAGAAGTTCTCTAGTTCGCTTTGATACCATATGTGAGGTCTGGTTCAATTTATTAAAACTTGGAGCAAAAATTATACACCAAAAAAATATTAAGACACATATTTTCAATTGATACATCCAAAACTCATTACGATATATATATATATATATATATATATATATATATATATATATATGAAAACATATTCCTATATTCAAGGAGATGTAAAATAGAGTTTGTTTAACAACACTCCTAAAATTTCCTATCTACTTTAGTTTGGTTTAACTACCAAATCTCATACATAACAATATTTTAAATAGCTCACCTGTATACTAGCTCACAAATTATATTTTGCTAACCCATAATGTGAGCACTAGAATATTTTCCTAACATAAAATATGTGTGATGGAATATAATGAACTCCCCTCCCATGCAGTGTATGCAGATCAACGCATCCCTTCTCCCTTATATGAAAGTGGTAGACATATGCTTTGTAGTGCTCTTGGGCCTTTGTGCAAGCTTACATGATGATATATAATGCGTATAATGCTTGCCCCCTTTATTTGTGAGAATTAACTAAGTATATATATGATTCCCTTGTTTGAATTTCATAATTGACAATTGAAAGGCCGACCTAAAGTGTTAAAAGGTGACCAATAAGTAGAAAGTATCCCAAATACTAAGAAGAAGATAGATAAGGGAAATAGCGCCCATGAGGGACAGGGGCACCTGAGCGCTTCTGTCTTAAGTAGGCGCTAGTGTATGAGGCCATCAAAAGATAAATCACTCAAGTGCTGATAGAGCTGTATGATGTGTAAAGCTGGTAAAGTGTAAGAGGTAAAGGAGCCACAAGGATTAAAGGAGTTGTTAACCATTAGTTTTATTTCTTAGGAATCATGTATACATTAGTATTCTTTAGGACCTAGAAATGTACCCAAGTGTTTATATTTTGTGTCTACATTTACCCCCACTTTATGTTTTTGAGTGAATACTTGATAACATAAAGTAGATAGAAGATGCGTACCTTATAAACTAAAGAGAAGTGTAGCTGATAGCGTGTTGAAGTAGCCATGTGAAACATGAAGTGATCGTAATTTAAAGCGTGACAAGTAGAAAAAGGAGTTAGACCCTAGGGGTGAATCATATGCATAGTAGCGTGTTATTTGAGATCGTGCTTTTTGATGTGAGCTAATTTTTGTTGCATGTAAGGACATACCTACAAAATAAGAGCAAGAGAGTATTCAAATTCCCACATGTGAAAAATCATAGTAATGTATGTATAAATATGTAAAAGTTGCAGAAAGTATTAGCTAAGAAAGAGTGCACTTGATGTATGAGAGAGTATAGGATAGAAAGTTGTCCTTTTTGTCTTAGAGATGTCATCAGATGGAGTTGAGCCATATATTTGAGCATCCTACCGCAACGGTTGAGGTTTTTAGGTGATCTCACACCAAGATTGAGTTTTTTGTGTGATCTCACACCAAAGATAAGTTTTCTGGGTGATCTTGTGCCAAGGAGAAGAGTGTTGGAGAAAGAGGTATGTTTTCCTCTCCTTCCATGTCACTTCTCAAATGATAAGTGCCACTGCAGATTAACACTTCCCAATTTGTAACTAAGTTGTATCCAAATTATAACCAAGTTGTAGCTGACTTGTAGCCAATTGAATGAGTTATGTAACTAAAGGTAAGTTCCTGATACTATAGATCCGTATAGTAACTTGCTGGAAACTATGTTGAACTGAGAAATTGTCTGTTTTTTCCCCCAGGACACAAATTTCTAGGTGGGACACAAGCACCCACTGTTCCTGTCTGCTATTGGTCGCTAGTGTCTTCTCTATGTTTATTATCCAAGTATAATTTTGGACTACTCTTTAACTATGTGCCTTTTCCAATTCTATATTGTGTTATTCTATTCTAGAGCTCCATGATACCGGAAGGGTGATTTGTTCACCCAATAGCTTCCCCCCTCATTTAAAGTGTGTGTGATGAATGTAGGAGAAGGTGGCCCAAAAGAGAGGACATGAAACTAATGTGCATATCGTAGAGTGAATACCTATAGGGGGTAGGGTATGTGCATGATAAAAACCAAGGAACATGTGAACAAGATAGACTAGAAAAAAGTATTAGTGTAAAGATCTAGGATGCAATAGAATACAATGTAAAAAAAATATGTGGAGACATACATGGGACATCACTCACAATGTCACAAGACAATAAGGGCCGAAGTGACCATAAGAAAACAATGATCAAGTAAGACATAGGGCATAACCCGCAAACAAAATTCAATAAGAAGTAATATATAACCATGGTTGTATAAAATCTTGCAAGGAAAATGCTGCACATGAAGCACGCATTAGCAAGTTAGAAAGATAAATAATATGTCAAAGAATGTATATATAAATGAAAATTAAGTGAGAAGAAGTAGTAAATATTGTAACAATAGGACCTGTGAGTGTGGAGTTTGAGAGTAGTAAAGGTAAATGCTCCTAGGTGTAGACACAAAATCACACACTTTGGGTAATTATCTACTCTTGATCGCATAATACTATTCATATGATTCCTAAGTATGAAAAGTAATGATTAACCCATGTCTTTGGCCTCCTTTCGTTTCTTTCTATTGTTACTTTGGGTTTTACACCTTTACTTGCCCAGTCTGTCTTTTCATACTTCAGTTTTATTCTTTCTGGACTCAATCGCCCAACCAAGATGATAGCGTTAGAAGCCCTCGTCCCCTATGGGCGCCCAGTCCTATTTGTGCTTTACTCATACTTTTTGGGTTCGTTCTAGCCATTTTGAGCATCTTATCTTTTTGGTAGTGAGGATTTTCAGGGTTAATTATGAAATTCAAGTGAAGGAATCATATAAATATAAAGTTATGTGATCATATTAAGGGGACCAAACACTAAGCATTATTTATCACCACCTAAGGTTGTGTCCATTAAGCCTTTTATTGCTCCATTTACATCCATCTAGCTCAATCACAAGGGAGAAAGGTTGGTTCATCTGAATCACATTTCAGAGGAGGGGATTTTAATCTATTCCATGCACATGTTATTTACATTATAATTCTATCTATGTTCTCGCTATTTCATGTGTGACACGCACAAGAGCAACCTAGGGAAAAAAATTGTGCACCACAAACACACATAACTGCATTAGGTGTGAGATGTAGTGTAGTGCTTAGTTGTAAGTCCCCCCATTTTGGCGGCTAAGGACAGTATGACCCCTTCTTTTGCGTCTTTCTTTTTTAGGGTTTGATGTTTTGTTTAGAGTTTTACAAGTAATTCATTTATTCATATTTACAGAGACATTTGGAAATCATTGTGTCAATCCATAGTGACAAAAGGAAAACATCAGCTGACATTTTGCGACCTTGAGAATTCGGGTTCCTAAGCATTTACGTAGACTAAGGTGCTTAGATACCATACCAAAGTTCCTCATGCGCTACAATCCTTCTCCACCCACCCCAATCCAGCCAAATCACTCAGATATGAATTTATTCAGGCTCTTTGTGATGGTATTCCACTCTTGTTCAGTCAGTCTCCACTGCGACACAGTCTAGCAACCTCTTCAAATCAACTAAGGATATTATAACCCTCTTTTCACTTAGGGTTCCATATTTTTATTTCTTAGTTGCTTGGGTATTATTTCATTATTTCATTGTTTATTTATTCACTATAAACTTGCATTAGATTGGGCTATAATATTAAATTATAGCATAATCATCCCTAATGGTTCAAACATGTGGAACTTCTTCTCCTCCTGTAGATCTCTCTTCACCTCTCTCACCTCTTGGAAGATTGACAACGTGGGGCTATGGCTAATTTTTGGGATGATTCTTGGAATTGTTTTCCCACTCTTGTGAATGATCTGGAGCTAGCTCTGATAGTGGTTTCCTCCAAATATCCTTGGGGTACTAAGGTTAAAGATTATGGTTTCTAATTGATGGATAGATCTCCCTCTTTCACTTGAAAATATGTGGATGTCCTTGATATTCCAGTCGGTTCCAAACTAGCTTTTTGCAAAGCTTTGGAAGATCGAAAGTCTTCCTTTCTACCTATTGATGATAAAAAAATTTGGTTGGGTTCTAATACAAGCCAATACTCTATAAAAATATGGTTATCAATGGTTGATTACAAGGGTTAATCTTGACATTCCTTGTTGGATTAGTTTCTGGAGCAACTTGGTTCTTCCTAAAGTCAGGGATTTTGTTGGCTTGTGTTGAAAGTCAAGATTATTACCTAGAAGCACAAAAAATTGTGAGGTTATTTTGGTACTAAAAGATGCATCTTATGGAAGGAGGTAGATGAAGATATCTATCACATGTTTCTTGCTTGCCCCTTTGTTCTTTTACTCCTGGTGGTAGTTGTGTAAGAAACTCGACCTTTCCTAGGTGTAGGGGAGAAATATTGTGGATGTCTTAGTCTCTTAGCTACTTCTTAGGCAAGGTAGCATGCTAAGTTTGATCTGGAACTCCGATCCCCTTCTGCTAATATGGCATGTTTGGTTTAAAAGGAACCCTCCAATTTTTTTATGAAGACAATATTGAGCTTCTTGGAATGCTAAAGAAATTTGAAAGAAAGTAGTCATTTTTGAAAATGTAAGTGTTAATTGGAAGAATTTTTCTAATTTTTGTTCTTTAGATGCCTCCATTTGTAAGGCTCAGCGTTTGATTAAACTTACAACCTTGGGATCACCTTTTATGTCATGGTCTATCTCGCATTGAGAAGCTTATTTGAAGGCATAATATTAGATGGTCTCCACCCCCCCTGAATTTTTACAAACTAAATTTCGATGGGTCATCTAAAGGTAATCTTGGATTATCAGGCGTAGGGTGTATTATTACAGACGAGTATTGGAAAATTTTTTATTATAGGATCCTTCCCCTTGGTGTACGGTATCTGTAACTTAGCTGGAGTTTAAGATTTGTTACAAGGAATTAAACTATTTGTGGCTACTGGTTACAAGGGTCTTCACATCGAAGGGGATTCTCAAGTCGTTCTCCATTCTATCCAGAAAGGGAGTTCAAAAAATAACCCCTAACTTTTTACATTAATAATATCTGGTTTTGGTTGGACAAAATAAATTCTTGGCAAGCCTCTCATGTTTATAGGGAGGCTAATAAGGTGGTTGACTATTTGGCCAATGTTGGTATTGTTTTTAACAAATGGAGCAATAATTTCCTCAGATGTTAAATATAATGAAGGACTTTAAGCCATCATTATCAGAGATGGTTGGCCTAACATTGATTAATTGCTCATTAGTATTGGCATGTGTGTGAGGGTTTTAAGTTAAAGCCTCAACTTTCACTCCACAAGTGTGGTGTTTCTTTCTTTCTCTATTTCAATGGTGGTGCCTTCTTTGCCCGGAGTGCTTTTACATGGTGAAAAATGGGAGATGTCCTTTTTTAATGCAATTTACCCTTCATGTTTGAGAAAGGTCTTCAGGGTTGGTTTAACCCCAATCTGTGATGCTATTAAAACAATTTTAGGGGTTTATTATCTTCTCAACTCTAAGTGAGCTAGGGTTAATTCTGAAATTTCTTCAGTTTTTTTTGTCTAATTTTCTTCTTATTAACCTGAACAAGGGCTGAAACTCTGACAGATGGTACAGATGGTCATTTTTTCATCTTTCCTTCTCATAGGGTGGGCTTGGATGAGGAGGTGGAAAATTGTAACATGTCTACCATGTTTCTTTTCAAGGGAACTTTTGTGGAGGTGGGTTGGGTGGAGAAGGGCTTGGTGGAACAACTAGCTAAGTGGAATCTCTCTTTCACTTGGTTAGCACAAGCAGTTTTTGACTTCTGTGAATCTGAGATCCCTGAGTCATGTCATCTTCCCCATTTGTACTTGTCAGAGATCACTGCCCTGCTCGGTTCAGTACCTACTCGGGTTCTCGCCCAGAGGGACAAGCTTGGTCTGGTTTATTACCTCTCACTAAAATGTCCAAAGCTGGTGGTGGCCTTTGTAGGATGGAAAATTGGAGGAGCTCGGTGGGTCCTATTTACCCATCTCCAAACGTCAAGCAAGAAGTGATTGACAATCTCGTATAATGATTAGATGGTTCAGTTTAGTCGTTGGTTGTGGTAGTTTTTTCGTTTTGTTATATTTTCGTAGTAGGTATGTTTTGGTTAGTGCTCTACTGTAAGATATTTCTTTGTTTGTAAGGGTGGGGTCCCATCAACCCCCCATTTCATATCTCTGGTTCAAAAGCCTTTTAAAATTTAAAAAAACATCATATGATGTGGGTTAGGTTCTTAAAAATCTATTTATTTGTGGTTTCCATAAAGGAGTGATACATCAAATAGGGTTCAGATGTATTGAATGTGAGAATTCTATTATTGATTGAATGAAGGGTTAAAGTCAAAGGATTTAATTTTATGGAGGAATAATGTGTTGGATGAATAGTTGTGTGAACTATGGAAATCATACATAGAACAAGTGAGTAGTGATATAACACCATGGTTGGATTATTTTTTGTAAGAAGGGCCATCATTCTCTTAAGTGTAATTGTTAATTGTTAATAACTAAAGGTTCAATGCACGAGAATTTAAGAGTGGATAAACATAGTGGAGGAATGCAAGACTATATGACTAGGAAAAGACAAATGAATGGTTGATGTTAAACTACGTTTGGTTGTGTATGGGTAAAAATGTGAGTAAATATGTTCAAGAGTAGAGTTTTTCATCTATGCAAAAGGAAAAATTCAAAATGTAAGAGTACATCAACTTTTTCCCAATGCCTATTTGAGTGAGACCATGGGAGGATATAAATATGGATTTTTTTAGGATTTATTATAACATAGAAATGAAACAATTTACTTTTTGTGATAGTTGATTGATTTTACAAGATGGAAAATTTGTCGCTTGTAAGAAGAGTAATGATGCAAAAAACATTGCTAACTTATCTTTTAGGGAGATTATGAGGCTATGTGATTTTTCATGGATTATTGTATCTAACAAAAACATAAAATTGGTAGGAAATTTGTAAAGGACGTTGTGGAAGAAATTGAATACCAAGTTACAATTCAATTTAGCATACCATCGTCAGACATATGGATGGACCGATGTAGTGATCATGAGTTTGGGTAATATGTTAAAATGTTTGATTAAAGGTAACCCAAGGACATGGAATAATATTATCATATAAACTGAGTTTTCTCATAATAATTCAATGAGCCAGGGTATGGGAATGACGCCATTTTTAATTTTATATGGATTGAGTCCAAACAGAGTTACAAAATTATGTAACATTAAAAGTGCACAAAGGATAAGTAAAGATGTAGAATATCACAATGCAATATAAAAAACACGCAAACGTGAAGAAAAGTGAAATGAAATATCATATTGGAGACATGATTTTATCACACTTAACGAAGGAAATATTTCTAGATGGAGAACACAATAAGTTGAAATTGAAGAAAAATGGATCATGCAGAGTGCTGCGAAAAAATTGAGAACAATACATATGAAATTGAGGTGTGTGAGGGAATATGGGTAAGTGCATGGAAATGGGGGGCCAAAAGGGGGTCAAAAAGGGACACATTTTTCCTTAAATCAGCGAAACTTGAACTACATTTAATAATTTGGCATGCGTGTGCTCAAAATTTGGACAAAGTGATAAGAATGAGTATCGTAGAGATTCAGGAATATAGTTTCTAAACCACTATTTTTTTTTGAAAAATGGTGGAGATTAAGAGGGTTAAATGTGGTGTGCACACAAAGTATGTCTATTTTTGTGTCAAAAGGATAAAAACCTATTGTGTGTGCGCCCCCCCATTTTTTGAGTTCTATAAATTATTTTTCAAATCCCTTTGACAAAAGTTAGCTAAGACCATGTGTGAGGTCCCACTAATTTTTCATAATTTTTGGATGAATATATAAATTTTTATTAATTTTCAAAGTGCACGCATCCCAAAAATGAAATATTTGTGTGTGCACCCCCATAACTTTGAGAAAAAAAGTCATTTTTTTTGTTTTTTTTAGTGTGTGTAGAATGGAGTTTAGAAAAAAACCACTTTTAAAAAAAATTGGATGAAAAATTCATAAATTGTGCACCAAAACGTATGCATAGGTTTTCACAAGAAAAGAAGGCACTAGTAAAAGAAATTATGGATGAAAGCCTTGACACTAATCAGGATTTTACAAAGAATTATATCGTCATTAAGGTAAAACCAAGCTTGACATTGTAGCATGATTTATTTTTTAATATTATGTTATAACGCATGAGATATCAAGGTGCACACATGAGATTTTGATGTTTTTATGTCAAAACACTACGATTTATTCATGTATTACATAGTACAAACCTTTGGTTTGGATATCTAAGGAAAATCTCAAGCCAATGGATTGGGAATTTCAAACCCAAATAAGACTTACGAAATGTGGCCGTGTTATAATGCGTGATCACACTATAACGCACTTGCGTTCATGTTTGCTATGTGGTATATTAGTGCTTATGGGAGGGATACTATTTACTAAAATAAATGGTTAAACTATAAGTTTTTCTTTTATTAAAATCTTTATAATTTATTATTTCTTATAATTTAAATTTATTTTAGTAAATATAAGAAGTTAGGGTAACTCTGCACCTTATTGAACTAGTCTCACAGCTCCAACAATCACGATTTAGAAGATAGTTTTTCATATTCAAATATGGTGTGTACAAAGGTATTTTTCAGGACTTCAACATTCAACCTTAAACTTTGAGGGTTTAAATTCTACAATTGATGTCTATTTTGGGAAAGAATGTAGTCATTGTTTAGGTTTTTGAGACTTTTATATTGTTTACTTATATTTGTAGGAGTGTTAGATATGTCAAAAACTATATTTTATAAACCTCACAACTCCCAAAAGTAGCAAAAATTTCTCAAATATATGGACTCATGCAATTTCTTATAACACATAATAAATCAAAACACATATGTAAGTTTTTATCGATTCAAATAATCAAGGGAATGGTCATCATGAGGTCTGTGAAGGATCTGAAACATCATGAGGAAAATGGGTGCAATCATAAAAATCATGAGTTCTGTGAAAGATCTGAAACATCAACAGCTTCATTGAGATTCAAATCATCAAGGGAATGGTCATCAAGAGCATGATAAGAGAATCTCACCATGTTTGATGGTGGAAATCATCTCAAGTCTCACAAATAATGCATATTTTATGAGAGTGTTTCTAAACACTTAATCAATGCTTGGTAATGAACACACATCTTACAAGTCATGGAGGTGGAATTTACAGTGTTTCAGTACAGTGTGGAGGTCAAGAACATGGAATTAATTCTCAGACATTCCTCCAAGTTTCATTCAGGGATCAATCCTTCTATCATGAGGAGGAAACCTATCTCCATGAGGAGCAATTGAGAAAGAGGGTGTGCAGACATCATAAGCATGTTTCCACTCAAGTGACATCTTGGGTAGGGAGGTGAATTATGAGATTAAGAAGAGACCATCATGTTCAAAGGTGAAAAGTGAGGCTCAATGAGTGAATTGATGATCATCATATCTTGAATCTACCATTGTGTCCAAATCATTGTTGAGAAACAAATAAAAATGATCTAGTCAGGCTAGTGAGGCATCCTAGACCATCATGTGTGAAGGATCAAGAAGTCGCCTATTCTCATGAGAGGGATATCAGAAATAAGTGTATGAGCATCCTAAATCTAATTCCATTCAATGATGATTTTGAATACGAAAAAAGTAAGAGGATGATCTTCATATGGAGATGTTGTCATGTGTGAATTGAATAACTCCAAAAATGTAAAACTTAAACCATGAAAAACAAGCCACAATGTGAAATATTTCTCCCAAATCTTGAATCCCTCTCTGATCCAACCTACCTCATGTGTCATGATCACCTTATCCTTGAAGGTATTCCTAATTCATTGGGTGAACATGTATAAGTTTTCAAAAATGTTTAAAAGGTCCATTATTCCATTCATTGAAGTGAAGTAAAAGACTAATTCATTGACAAGCCTAAAAGGGATAATTTTGGCCATTTCGAAGCCTATGTGCATCCTCAAGGAGGGTTATGAAAAGGTCTTAAGTATCTAAAGGTGGTATTTGAAAGCCTTGAAGGTGTTGGAAGTAGTTTAGGAAGATTTAGGAAATTTTTGATCATTAAGGGATAGTATGTTCAACAACGGGCTTTCAGGTGCAAGGAATGAGCAGTCAAATTGTGAACATTGACTTTTATGGCTGATTCTGGGAGCTTCATAGGGATTTAGGAGGAAAACAAGTAGGAACTGTAAATCTTGAATAATCCTTTAAATTTTGGGAACATCCATTTTGATCCAAGGCCATCGAAGATGATGCTAGGAATCATCTCATACTCTCAATCAATACATACCTCCCAAGAGTGTTTCTAAACACTTAGTTAGTGCTTGGTAATGAGCTCAATACATTTTGGAGGTCAGGAACATGTGATTCACCTTCAAGTTCTAATTCCATGTGGATAAAATTGATCAAAAGGGTGTTCTCTACAACAATATTAGAGTCTTCTCCATAATGGTGTGACTCAAGAAGACTCCTAAGTTTTATAACCCAATTCTAGGTAGATTTATCTTCTAAGAATCCTTATCAATTGAGATATTAATATTTTCTTGTTGAAACCCCAAAATAGGGTTTTAGATAACCTAATAGGGAGAAAATTTATATTTCTTATCATACACACCCTTCTTGACTCATTTACCTATTGAATAAGCTTTAGGAGGATTAAATTCAAGTTTCTTATTTTATAATCCAGATTCTATGGACACCTGATATGCTCCCAACATTAAGCTTTAGGTGAGAAAAACCGTGAGAGTTAACAAAACACAGTCAAGGTTGGAAGTAAATGCTAGATGTCATGAACTACCACTATATATTTGTAATGAAATTACTTAGATTTGAATATCAGCAGCAATAGAACACCAAGAACACCAAAATGTAGATAAATGATCACAATATGCAAGTATAAGTTATAGGACTAAGGGTGTAGCAATATTCAATTCATTCCTCTTGATAGACATCAATATGTGCATCCTTCCAATCATTGTGCATCCTTCCTCTGACTAGCCTGCCTTCAGTTCAACCTTCACCCTGGCTCAGATGAAATTCCTAACAAGGTTTTAAAGTTTTTTTAGTGTGCAAGGATGATTACCCAAGGTGATAAATTAATTCAATGAGATTCAGTGAAAGATATTTTCCCTTGAAAGCCTAAAAAGGACATTTTTTCCATTTTGCAACTGGTAAACACACTTTGGGAATGTTCAAGGAAATTCTAAAGCATCTGAGGATGATTTTGTAGAGAATTGAAGGTGTATAAAGTAATTTAAGAAATTTTAGGAAAGAAAATATCATTCAGGATCCATCTGTTCAACATTGGGTATTCAGGGTGTAGGGAATGAGAGCTTCAATGGTGAATGTTGTCTTCTATGGAAGATTCCGGGAGTTCCCAAATGAGTTTAGAGGAAAACAAATATGCATCAAAATGTGTAATAGAAAGTCACTTGGAAAATGGGTGTAATCAGGAGAATCATGAGGTCTGTGAAGGATCTGAAACATATAGAACCTCATTGAAATTCAAGTCATAAAGGGAATGATAATCATGAGCATGATGAGAAAGGATTACCATGAGTGGTGATGGTAGTCATCTCGATCTCACAAATGGTGCATATCTCTTGAGATTGTTTCTAAACACTTAATCAATACTTGGTGATGTGTTCACATCTTGCAATTTAGAGAGTGGCTTTCACAGTGATTCAATGCAATTGGAGTTCAATAAGATGGATCTCACCCTCAAACATTCCTTCAAATATCATTCAGGGATCAATCCTTCCATATATTAGGAGGAAACTTATTTCCATGAGGAGCAATCGAGTGAAAATATGTCCAGACTACTATAAACATGTTTCCACTCATGTGATATCTTGGTCAAGGAAGTGAATTGTGAAGTTAAAAAGGGTGTCATCATGTTCAAAGGTGAAATGGGAAGCTCATGGAGTAATTTGAGGATCATTATATCTTGACTCTACTCATCATGTTCAAACCTCTTCAAGGAACAAGCCAAGATGAGATAGTCAAGCTACCGAGGCATTCATGACCATAATGTCTGAAGGATCAAGGCATCATCTATCTCCGTGAGAGGCATATGAGCAAAGAGGTGTATGAGTATCCTGAAGTTGATTCCATCTGAAGAGAATTCTGGACCCATGAGGGGTAAGAGGATGATCTTCATATAGAGCACCATATATGTAACAATGAGAAATTATCTTAGTTTCACTTGATGTCACTCACTTTGTAGTGTTTTTAAACACTCATTTGAACCTTGTAGTATGATCACACTTTAAAGGAGGAAGGACATTACAACCACCTCATTTCAGTCTAACAGGTGGCCACATGATAATAATCTCATTCAATGATAAATCCTTCCATCTACATGGTGAATACCTATTTCAGTAAGTGATAGATAATCAAAAAATGGTTTGAGCATCATGGAGTTGATTTGTGGTCACTAGGGTTAATTGTAGAGGCCTTGAAAAGTAAGAGAGTGATCTCACTCTTGCCTTATAATTAGAAGAGAGCATCTTATTCCCATCACAATGCAGATCTCATAACAATGTTTCTAAACACATAAGTCATCACTTGAGGTTTTAGAAACATGCTTTCAACTCATGGTAACTCATTTTTTCTACTTTTTCATGTTAGAAGTTTTGTCACTCAAAAACACAACCAAGGGTGTTAGGAAGGTGTTTTCAACTCACAAAATTTGGCCCCGTCCTCATGAGATCCTCACCCATGGTAAACAATAGTCTATTTATGAAAGTACCCATTCCGAGAGGTAATTATTCAAAAATTACAAATATTCACCTATCACCATGTGGTGACTATCTCTCTAGATCTTGCAAATTTAGGGCCATTTTTGTCTGGAACCGAAAGGGGCAGCTGTACTATTTTGAAATTCTTTATGAAACCTTCAAGTCTTAGAGAAAAATAGATGTTACTAGCATGTATAGGATTCACATATCTTTCCATTTCCTTTTTTTTTCCTCCTAACTCCTTACAAAGCTCCCAAAATCATCCAGAGAAGTCAGATTTCACCATTAGAGTGTTTGTTCCCTACACCTAGAAAAGCCCGTTGTTGAGAATATTGTCCTTGAATGAGTAAACCTTTCCTAAATCTTCCTAAATTACCTCCAACACTTCTAAAATGCCTTAAAACCTAAACAATGACTATATTCTTTCCCAAAATAGACATCGATTGTAGAATTTAAACCCTAAAAGCTTTAGGCTGAATGTTGAAATCCTAAAAAATACCTATGTACTGACCATATTAGAATATGAAAAACCATCTTCTAAACCGTGATTGATGGAGCTGTGAGACTAGTTCCATAAGGTGCAGAGTGACCCTAATTTCTTATATTTACTAAAATAAATTTAAAGCATAAGATTTAATAAATGAAAATACTTAGAAATACTAAACCATTTATTAATAAATGAAAAATTTATACTTGAACCATTTATTTTTGTAAATATATCCCTCCCATAACCACATAACAAATAGCAGCACAAGCGCATTATAACACAAGCTGTTTTAGTAAATATATCCCTCCCGCAACCACATATACCACATAGAAAATAGGAACGCGAGCGCGTTATAACACGCTCGCGTTTTAGGCTTGGTAATTACCAATCCTAATAATTCATAATGCGGTCGCGTTTTCCCGAAACGCACTCGCATTTCACTTAAAATAAAAAATGTGTCCACTTTTTGGTCCCCCATCTCTGTGCACTTGCCCACTCACAAAGTGTGACACACACAAGAGCAAACTAGGGAAAATTTTCATGAACACACACATACATAGAACTACATTGGGTCTGAGATGTAGTGTAATACTCAATTATAAGTCCATCATTTTAGTAGCTGAGGAAAATCCAACCACTTCGTTTGCATATTTCATTTTTTACGGTTTGATATTTTGTTTGGGGTTTTTCAGGTGCATTCTTCATTGTAGGTTTACAGTGACCTAGAGATCTTACAACAAATTTTAGGTGATTAAAGGTGAACAAGTGCAAACCTCTTGTGACACCTTATAGGAGGTTTTTCAACCATCTACATAGACCAGGGCACCTAGAAACCAGTCTAGAGTGCCCCAGGTACCCCCATACCTCTCTAGGCATCCTAGTCTAGTCAAATATTCTTTATCTACATTTTTCCAGGATTCTGTGTGACAATCTTCCATATTTTTTCAGCCGGTCTCCACTACAACACATTCCAAAAACCACTTCGAATAAGATAAGTATATTCTAGTCCTCTTTACACTTAGGGTTTCATATTTCTATTGCTTAGTCACTTACATATTATCTCAATATTTCATTGTTCATTTATTTACTGTAAACTTGCATTAGAGTAAGGTATAATATTAAATTTTAGCTTAATCACCAAGAGCCTTGGAGGGACTGGTAAAGAGTATTTTCAAGCATCATTCATCATGCATAATGTAAGAAGTTATAAAGGTCATGTATTCACCTCAACATACCACATGAATGAACATAGGTGTATAGAAAATATAATGACATACTAATTATCCAACTAGCATAGGAAATAAAGTGTAACATGTAAATAGTATAAGCTAACAAGAGAAAATATAACCAAGCTGTGTAAATGTTGTGTGAAAGTGATGGTGTTCTGTGATATGAAAGATGTGTAGATGGGAGGAGTTGTGTTGCCCCCTACTAGATGTGTGTGACATGATGTTCATTTAGGAATTGTGCTCTCAATAGTCAAGTATGAATCGTGGAACAAGAGTGTGTCATTGGGTAACAAGAAAGAGAAGGTATTTATGCATAATATCATTTTAGGTGTATTGCATTAAGTGATTCTCAAGTTTTACTAGAAGAGTAGAAAGATGATAGAATCCACACCCTACCAATGTAGAAATGACATAAGGACCGATTAAATTTTCCTTTCAATTGAGTATCAACATTAGCATTTTTTAATTTTCTTTCAGAACAAAATCACCAATATGTAATTTACGTGGGCATGCCTTGTTATTATAAAAGCTTGTGTGATGCATTCATGATATACCAAAGATGTTACAATGCTTGTACAGGGAAAGAGTCAAGAATTTCTAGCTCATATAATCTATTTTCACTATATTTGTTATCCTTGATAATTCCTTTGAGTGACACACATAATGAAGGTATTTCAAGTTCTAGGGGAATGATAGCCTCAATATCATAGACTAGTGAAAAGGGAATAACATTGGTGGGAGTACATATGCTCGTGCGGTATGCCCAAAGAGCATATAAAATTTGATTATGCCAATCACTTTTTCTAGTATCAATAGTTTTGCACAATATCTTGACAATGGTCTTATTAGTGGCTTCCACTTGACCATTTCCTTGTGGATAATAAGGGGTAGAAATTTTTTGCTTGATTTTAAACTTTACACAAAACCTTTTGACATCCCTATTTTTGAAAGAAGATCCATTATCAATGAAAATGGACGAGGGAAAGCTGAAGCGTGTGATGATGTGAGTAGTAATAAATAAGAATATATCAGCACTGATATTTATTTGTAATGGCATAGATTCAACCCATTTAGTGAAATATCCAGTAAAAATAATAATGAATTTATGGACATCAGTCGATTCAGGATTGACTTTACTCATTAGGTCAAAACCCCATAAGAAAAATGGCCATGATGAGGCGATATGCTAGAGTTCATATGCGGGTGTGTGATGGAGGTTAATATGATTTTGGCATTTTTCACAACATGTGGCATATTCCATACACTCTTGGTCCATAGTAGGCCAATAATAAACCTATCGTAGGAGTTTATGAGACATATATTTTCTAGAGAAGTGCCCACAATATGGGTTATCATGGATTTGAGATATAACCAAATGGATATCATCAATGACTAAATACCGTAACAAATGACCATCAAATGCCTGCTTGAATAATGAGGCGTTGATGATGAAATACTATGTGGCTTCCCGTTGTAAACAATAGGATTTGTGGGTTGGAATGTTGATGGGGATGGGTTGTTGTTATAAGAAATAATAGTTTGGTTTGAACCACTTAGGATGATTATTATTACGTGTAACAACACAGGCTTCCAAAGTTAGACTATCTATGGATGGTTGTCATAAGTGATGAATTATAAAAGTGGCCTACTCATCGGTACTATCTTGAGGGATGAGGGAGGAGGCATTAGCCATGACATCAACATGGTGATTATCTTTTCGAGGTATCACGGTAATAAAATAGGATTCAAATGTGGCCAATATGGCTTTTACAAGGTTATTATAGGGAATGAGACACTCTTATTTGGTCTGATATGTGTCATTGAATGGATTGAAAATGAGCTGAGAGTTTTCATGAATACAGATGTTTCAAATAATTAACTTACAGGGTATAGTGAGTCTAAGAATGGGAGATCCATATTTGGTTATATTATATGTACAAGAGAAACCTACACTGTAGAAAAAGGGGAGATACTCACCATGTGGGGTGATGAAGAAAATCCTGACCCTAGTTCCCGAGGTACAATGAGACCAATTTAAATATATTTCCGAAGTGTCAGTATCGATTGTGTAAGACGTTAAGTAACCATGGAAATTGTCACAAATGGGGTAAAGGTCAGAGAGATGGGCATCAACTAGCTGGTTAGTGATGTGTTTGTTGGCATGAGTGAGTTAGTGTTGTTAATGATGTAAAAGGTGAATGCCCATTAATGAAAAATGTGTATGATGTCTAGGATTTATAGTGGATGTTTTCCATGATGATGACATAGTCAATCAAGTTTTAGCATGATGACAAGAATGAAGACAATGAGAATGGCTTAGCTTAGTAGGCCTAATCAAGAGACCTAGTTATCTTAGGTGATAGAACATGATGATTTGAGTTGCATGGTGGCTTGAGGAGGATGGTATATGTATGGAGAAAATTATTAGAGTGTGTTGAGACAATCATGTAAGTCTCAGAGGGAAGATGCATGTTTGAACATGGTTACAAGTGCTCATATAGACCTAGTCTAGGTTATTGAAGACCTAATGAGGTATGATCATCACGTGTAGAGATATATAATCCCATGAGGGAATGTAGATTAGTGAGACATGATGTATCAAGTGTTTTATAAAAATTTTAAGAGTTTTAGAACACATGCACATGTTGTGAGTATGTTTTTTAGGTCTAACCTAGACCTAGTCCTTGAGCATGGAGGCCTAATAAGGCATCATAGTCACTTGCAGAAGTGTGTGATCCCTTTCATACAATAATGAAGGTATGTCATACTATATTGAACATATAGATGTAGTTTGTAGTGGTTTTATACATGGTTATTATGTTATAACACTTGGTTGTGACCAGAACTAGGTAAAACCCCAAGGCCAAGTCATGCAAGTCATGGTGGTTGAAGAGATGAAAAATTATTTATGACTAAGTTAACATTATAGATGTTATTAGAGGCTTTTATATTGATGTGAGATTTTTTTTAGGGTTTCATGATGTATATTTTGTAATATATGAGGCTATGAGTCCTATTAAGTTCTAGAAAGAATTTTTTTCTAGCTTGATGTGAGAGAAATTGACTTGGATGACACATGTAAAGTATAAATGGGCCCTTAATAATTTTAAGGATATCGATTCATGGAACTAAGAAGATCTCAGAGTTGGAATGAGATCAAACGAGGCTATATCTTTTATGAACGAATGTTAAGAAGGTAAAAAGGTCAAAACCCTTCTTAAAACCCTAGTTTAATAGTGATGGAGGAAAACTTCTTTGTTTGAGCCTAGAATGGACTGGATAATAAAATTTTATTATTGGGTGATGAAGAGGACTCTCCAAAATTTCAGATGGTGGTGATTTGGAGTCATAAGAATTAGTGGAGCCCATCTAGATTTTCTTGTTTTCAGGAAAGAAGGTTTTACTCTTAGGTTTTACATTAGACCTTATGTCTAAATTAGTGTTTTGAGATTTATGGGGGCTATTACACATGTTTGAAGTTAGTTCAGAGCTTGGTAAGGCCATTTGATGACTTGCATAGGTAAAAGTAGGTTGACTGGTTTTTGGGCCCAAAAGGACAGTTTTGCAGTCACGGTGAATGAAAGTGCTTGAGAAATTGTGAGAATGGTGATGCAATTTGAAGGGATTTTAGGTGTTTTATACATATCATATGATGTTTTGGATTCTTTAGTTGAGCTCTGGAAGTGAGCTGAGGTGGCATGTAGAAGGTAAGGACAACAGTGGTTTGGTCTAAGATTGGTTTGAAAGAAAAATATATTGGCTTATTTGATGATGGATATCCATTGGAGAGTGAATCATGATGAATTTTTATCCTATTTCATGCATTTAGAGATATTGAAAGTGTCAAAAATGGTGCAAGATGATCAAGATAGTAGAAATTGTTTCTGGGGTAGTTTATGTTAATTGAAGGTAAAAGAGGTGTGGTTTTATTTTTTGATTAAGTCATGATGTATAATATTCTTAGAAGTGTTATACATGTCCATGTATTTCCATTTAATTTTAACATTCCATGTTTGAGTTGTTTTGTGTGATATTGGACTTCATTGTTGAAGACTGGTTCTTAGAAGTGCCTGATTTGAGTAAGGAAACAATCCTACTAGGTAGTGAAGTGAGAAAAGTGGATGATGCGGTCTTTTGAGCTGGTGGAATTTTTTGATAGGATATCACGGAAATGTGTGAAGCCTTTCAAGGCATTAAAAAATAGGATGAATCCATTTTATATCTTAGAGTGCTCGGTGAAGGAAGAACTAACCTTTTAGGCCTAGTTGTGCTTGATGGTTGTCTTGGTGCATTTATGACCCATGTGGGTCCTTAATGATTTTTTATATGAGAGTGTAGATTTGTTTTTAATTTTTTATGAATGCATTCTAATGTTCATGGCTGACCTAGTTATGTTTTTGAGTTGAGTCATGTATTAAAGTGCATGTAATTGTTCATTTTGAACTAGTGTGTTGTTAGAGGGAAAAAGTGCGCGCTAGGTGTGAGTGTATAAGTAATATGAGGGCATCAAGATATATCTGAGAGAGTGTGTGAATTTTTAAGGAGTGTCTAAGATCTAGTATGCAAGGGAAATTTTCCAAATCGTCCCATGAAATGGAAATATTGAACAAGGTATGAGAAGGTGAATTTGAGGAGGGTTCTGAGATGTATGAGCTGAAATTTTGGTCACTATCAGTTGTGTGAGCGGCATATCATCAGTGATCATCCATTTTTTAGGTGGTTGAGTTAGTTCTTGATCACCTTAGGTGGTTGTATCCTCTTTGCAAGGTTGGTACCTTGTTATATAGGGGTTGGTGCCTCACTAAACAAATCTTGTGTGATGTGTCATATTCATACAAGTCTTTTCGTTTGAGTAATATAATCAAAAATTTTAGTGGGTTTTGTTCACCTTGAGGGTTCCTCACTCAATTCTCATGTTATTTTGTGCTCTCTCATTGTTATGCTCATGTGAATGATTGTTATATTATTGATAAGATCACATTAATGTTTGGTTGAATGGAAATTGTTTTATGCAAGTTAAATTGAATTGGTTAAAGGATTTTAAGGAATAATTCACCCCCTTAAGTCCATTATTCTTCCACCAATCAGTATCATAACAGGTCTTTCTGAAGAATTTTAATCACTTGAAGGAGATATTTTGAAGCACTAAAATGATGAGTCAGTAGAGTGGCACTTATTCTGGAAAGACTTCCTTATTTGATGGAATAAAATATGATTTTTGGAGTCTCAGGACAAGGAATAACATCACGTACTTAGGGTTTGACATTTGGTAATATGTGTTGGATGGATATATAGATCCTCAAACTCTTTTAACAACTACTAAATATAAGAAGCTTATTAGTGACAACTCCAAGGCTATGAATGCAATCATGTGTGGTCTATTTGAACTAAAAATTATGAAGGTCATGCATTGCACATCAACAAAAGAAATGTGAGAGAAAATTCAGGTCATCTATGAAGGGGATTCTAAGGTAAGAATAGCTAAACTCAAAAATTTCAAAAATCTGTTTGAAGTCTTAACGATGAGTTAAGAAGAGTCCATTGCTGCATATTTTCTTAGAGTTGATAAGGTTATGAATACCATGAAAGGACTAGGTGAAGAAGTGAAGGAAGAAGCTGTGGTACAAAATGTATTAAGGTCTATAACTCCTAAGTTTGAATCTAAAGTGTCTGACATTGAGGAAGCCAAGTATTTTAAGATCTTGACAATAAATGATTTGCATGGAACCTTGAATGCATATGAAATGAGGGTTATTGAATCTAAACCAATTAAGAAGGAGATTTCTTTCAAGGCTGATATGAAAGTAAAATATAGGAAGACAAATAATGATAGTGTTGCCCCTAACATTGATGATACAAACTATTTGCAATTGATTTCTAGAAGATTGAAAGTTGGATATGGTAAGTACAAAGAGAAACTACCTTTTAAGTGTTTCAATTGTGGTGAAGTAGGTCATTTTGCTGCAAGTGTCCCCATAAGCTCAATGAATCAAGTGATGAAGAACATTAAGATGATCATGACAAGAATAATCACAAGTATAATAAAGGAAATAAGAACTTCAAGAGGTTCTACTACAAATAGAAGGCCAAAAAAAGTTTCTACACAAAAAAGGAATGTTGTTCCTATGAAGGTAGTAGCTATGCTAGTGTTTCATATTCTGAATCTGAATCAAAACATGAAGAGGTAGGTGATGAGGTATTTTTCATGGAAAAATGTGCTATGAGGACTATGAGTGATAGTTCCTTACTGTTTGGTGACAACATGCAATCTGAGGATGAAGAAGAAGGAGATTATTTTGAGATTGAATTGGTGAGTGTTCAGACTGAGTTGAAGCATGCTGAAAGGAATAAAAGGAAGTGGAAGGTTCAAATAAAGAAGTATGAAGTAAATATTCATGAACTAGAGGAGAAACATTGGGATGTGACAGAGAAGCTTGACGAGACAATAAAAAGGCTATAGATGCAAATGAGTTCTATGAATCTAAGATTACAATCCACAGAAGAAGAGGTAATCCTTCTTAAGAGAGAGTTATCTGATGCAGTCAGTAGGGCTAAATCCTTCCAAAAATTTGAGAAAAACACCAATAATTTTGATGTCATTTTGAAAAATCAAATATCTGTAGGAGACAATACTGGTTTGGGATTCAAGGATGAAACTAAAGAAAAAGGATTAATGTAAGAATATACTATCTCCAATAAGGAGACTAAAGGTCCAAGCACCAAAGAGGAGTAGAAGGAGATCAAAGACAATATGAAGATAAAAGATATTAGGAAACATAATGCTTCAAGGTATGAGAGATAATCTAATGGTTATTGTTTCACTTGTAATGGCTTTTGACACGGGGAAAATAAATGTAGGAGTTTTGTTAGAGATGATCATCCATGAAGGGATAATAGAGATGAGAAATCAAGGAATAATACTTATTTCAATTTTCATGAGAAAGGTTATACTGCTAGGTATTGTCTATATGAAAATTTGAGTCAAAATTGGGGTAATGAAGGTTACAAGGGCAGGAGTGGAGTTGTGTGCTTCAATTTCAATAGTATTAAACATGCTACTAGAGACTGTTAGGGCCCTTTAAGGAAATCCAAGAGATTTGAGGAATTGAGAATACATTAAAGAAGACAAGGTAGGTTATGGGAGACAAGATTAAACAATGTGGTTCCACCAAAGGAAGATATACGGGTACATATCAGAAGTAAGAAGGAATAGGTGAGTCTTAGGTGTCAAAGAGGGATTGGGACATCTTCAAGTTATTTTTCTAGACTCCTCATGTTGTAGGATGTCTCTAATAGGATTCTTAGAGACATTATCATTCTTATGAAGCATGGTGAGCATGATTTGTTTGAAGTATGATGTTATAGCAGTGTAATCATGAGGCCAAGATGTGTTCATTGTGTTATTGAATGTCTTAAACATGCTTTAGAGTTGGTTTAGATTCTGAAAGTGAGCAAGGAAACATGTTTCAAGAAGAATAAATTAGTCTTTGATCATGATGAATTGATCATACCATATGTAGCAGGTGCAATGGTGTTCTACAGGTATGTTTATGAGTTGAATTAGCCCATATATTGTGTCTCAATCATTGTCTATGATTTGAGGTGAATCAAGTAAGTATAAACATCATAGAGATTGTATGGAGAAGTGTTAAGCGTTGACTAGATCTGTCAAAGACAAAAGGATGAATGTTTTAGTTGATAGGCATGGTTATAGGACTGTATGTAGGTACTCGAGGTCTGAAATGGTGTCTCAAATAGAAATATATGAAGTTTATATGGTTTTCAAATCTATACAATCCTAAATGAGGTTTTGCATCTTGATATAAGTCTACAGAGATTGTGTAGAAGCTATAAAAGCTAAAGATATGTTTTGGAGTTATGTTTTCCCCAAGTTGATACAATGTTTCAAGAACAAGTATATGATTGTTACAAAATGTTCTTGAAGAATCATGGTGTCTTCTATGATGGTATGTGTTGAGGGGTATCTTGAGTGACTATAAAAATTGTGATGTGAAGACAAGTATGTTGCAGGACTAGTATAATTGAACTCTTCAATAGTGATAAAGTATTAAAGACTATGAAGTTGTGCAATGGCAAGCTACAGGTATACAAAGGTATATTAAAGTAGGGGGAACTATCCTTTATCATTAAGCAAGTGTCTTTAGTGACAAGAAGGATGGTTAGGAAGAGATAATAGCATTTTCATGTATATTGGAAAGAATATCAAGTTATATGACTAAAGAAGTCATCATATCATGTAAAGGTGAATTTGAAGAGGGTTTTGAGGTGTACGAGCTGAAATTTTGATCACTATCAATTGTGTGAGTAGAATATTATAAGTGATCATCAATTTCCAGGTGTTTGAGTTAGTTCTTGATCACATTAGGGGTTTTTAGCCTCCTTGTAGGGTTGGTGCCTTATTAAATATGGGTTGGTGCTCCTTGTGGGGTTGGTGCTTTAATAAATAAATCTTGTGTGATGTGTCACATTCATACAAGTCTTTTGGTTTTTGTAATACAATAAAAATTTTTAGTGGGTTTTCTTCCACTTGAGGGTTTTCCACTTACATCTTATGTTCTTTTGTACTCTCTCATTATTATGCTCATGTGAATGATTGTTATATGATTGATAAGCTCACATTAATGCATGGTTGAATGGTAAATGGTTTATGAAAGTTAAATTGAATTGGTTAAAGGATTTGAAGGACTGATTCACCCCCAGTCCATTGTGCTTCCATCAGAGTTGTCCCTTAATGGATTTCTATAGGATGAATTTGAAATTAAATTCTGTGAGTAGCATAACCCATTGAGAAAGACGTTCAGAAAGGTGTGTACGAGATAAGAGGCATCGTAAGGATATAATTTGGTAATAATATGAATCTCGATATTGAGAAGGTAATATCTTAATTTATCCGCAATAAATACAAGGCCAAGGTATAATTTTGTATTATAACTATAATTTCACTTTTAGGAAATTAATGTATGAATGATGTAATACATATACAATTCACAACTAGCATCATTTTGTTGTGTAATAAGGGATCATAAGGTGTGAAATTTATCAAAAATATACAACAAGAAGAGTTGATCGATTGTGGTAGGCATGAGAATAGGAGGATTTAGCAAATATGTTTTGGTATCCTTGAAAGCACGGTTGCAGTGATAATCCCAAATGAAGTTAGTATCCTTTTTCATGAGACATGTGAAGGGATGAGTTTTTTCGGCTAACTAGGAAATGAAGTGGCAGATGGCCAATATTTTTCCTTATAATGATCATATTTGATGTAAATTTTGTGGAGGAGGGATGTCGACTATGGCGCATATCTTATTTGGATCGATTTCAATTCCTCTGCAAAATAATATAACTAAGTAGCTTTATTATCATAACTTTGAAGAGATAATTTTTTGGATTTAGGTGTATGTTTTATCATTGTAAGCGTTCAGAAAATGTGCAAATATCTTGAACATGGGTGGTGTGATGTTAGGACTTGGAAAGTATGTCATCAATGTAACCCTCAATAATTTCATGTATATAGTCATGAAAGATATGTGTCATAACACGTTGATAAGTGGCTCTGAACTTCTTAAGGCCAAAGGGCATGACAATATAGCAAAAGGTACCCCATGGTGTGGTAAATTATGTCTTTTCTTGATCAGCAGGGTTGATTTTAATCTGATTATAGCCAGCAAAGCCATCCATGAATGGAATAATTTTGTAACCTGTAGTGGATTAAAATATGGCATTGATATGTGGAAATGTGAAACTATCTTTGGGGAAAGCTTTATTAAGATTACTAAAATAAGTGCATCAACAAAAATTTCCATGTGGTTTTATAGTAGGAACTATTTTGAAAATCCATTTAGGGTAGTCGACGATACAGATGAAGATGACATCCAATAATCATATTTCTTATTTTACTAATAATACGACCTTAGGATGCATTTTTCATTTTTTTTCTTACACCAGTTTTGTGCTAGGGTTGATGAATGTATTGAGCATAGAAACAAAGGGATCTATACTAGGCATATCACTATAACTCTTGTAAATATATTGGAATTTTTTTGAAGCACTTGTTTGATAACTACTTTCTCGGAAGGTATAAGAGGGGTTGCTAATTAAACAATATGGGGGTTTTCATTAGTACCAAGGTTGTACTAAATAATTTCCTCATTTAAAAGGGTGGATTGGTATTATATATATGGATCATTAGGAATAGTGTCAAGATTATTGGTATTGGTGTTAGGAGGATCAGATTCGTCAAAGTAAGTTGTAGCATTGAGAATATATGGGAAATAAGTTTTGTGATGGTAAGGGGGGGAATGGTTGTAAGTGCCCATGTATTCTAATCGAGCATCATCAATAAGGAATGTATCCAAATCAGGAAAAGTGGGAGATGAAAGATCACCAATAAGCTTAGGGTATAGTAGAGGAATATTATGGGTATGTGAAGTAGGGTAAACCTCAGGAGAAGATGTGGCATGAATAAAAGGAGCACATGGAGGGAGATATCTGATGCTAAATTTGGTGGATTGCATGGAAATTGAAGAGGATCTGTGATGCCCTGTCCATCTTTACCTAAGACAGTGCCAATGAAATCATAATAGAGCATATACTGATATCTAGGACCATACTTTGTGAAATTAGGAGGAGACACTACAACGTTAAGGGCTTTAGGTGCATGGTCAATGGTGTTGCAAAAGGAAAATGGAGAGGGTTTTGTGAAGGCTTCATAGACCACAACTTGGTATAAGAATTTAAGAAACACATGAAGGGTTGAAGGGATCACATGCATGCCATGGATCCAAGGCTGTCCAAGGAGAATCTTATAATTAAGATTATTAGGCATGACATGGCATAAGATGGGAAAAGTACATGGCCCAACAATAATGGGAAGTATGATTATACCTAACACCCTTTTAGGAATATTGTCAAAGTCATGAATATGAATATACGAGGGAGTTAAGGAAGCATTAGAAAAGAAAATTTGTTGAATGAGTGATATATTAAAATTTTAATAATGGATCCATTATCAACTAAAGCTCATTTAACCCCTATATTATATATGTGAAATTGAATATAAAGGAGTGGATCATTATCTAAAATAGATTGAGAAGAAATATCAGCAGATGTAAGGGTAATATGTTCTTCATTGAAAAGATAATAGTGTAGTGATTCTATGATAAACATATTTAGAAGAAGTGTTAGGATGAATACAAGTGCTAGACAAGAAACCTTGTCTAAATAGTGAGCAAAAATTTCTTGACAAGTTCGCCCTTGGTCCGGTGGATTATCATACTCCTAAAAAGAACTCCAGTTGGAAAAATCCTGGAGGAAATGTTATAAAGTTGAACTTTGATGGAGCCTCAAAAGGGAATACGGGTCCTATTTGGTGAGGAGGAATTCTAAGGAATAGTGATGGAGACTGGTTGTTTTCCTATGCGGGTCCTTTAGGTCACCAAACAAATAACATGGCAGAAGCCAGAGCTCTTCTTTGGGGGATTCTGCTAGCAAAAGAAAAAGGCTTCAAGGACATCCAGATCGAAGGTGACTCTCTCCTTGTAATTAATGCCCTTAATAACAAAGGTTCCATTAATTGGGCCATAAGTAATATCCTAAATGATGTTAAGGAAACTTCTAATTTTTTTGATAACATTTCTTATAATCATACCCTTCGTCATGGGAACAAATGTGTGGATAATATGTCTAATTATGGAAGGCATTGTAATGATTATAAGATATGGTGTAAAGTTGATATATTACCCACAGATATTAATGAGACCATCATTAGAGATAGAGGGCACTAAGTTTTATAATGTTGGCACGAGTGAGAACTGTGGCGGCAAAAAATTACTTAATATTTTGTTTTTCAAGATTTCTGCTAGTGCGAAAGAAGGTATTTTGTTGAATTTTAGTAGCAATTAGAAGAAGCTTAGTCTGGTGAATATGGGGGGTGATAGGATTCATGTTGAACCTACTATCCATAATATTGAAGCTTGTAATCAGCCTCTGTGGAACAGGCTTAGGATTGGGGGTTTCAACAATTTCATTACCAAATTACATGGTCATGATCCCTCTTTGTCTAAGGATTTCACCAAAGCTTGGAAAACAAATAAGTTTGTTGTCAAAGGGATGGAAATCAAGGTGTATGAGTCCTCCATCGCCATGGTCATGGACATGAAATGGATGGGCTTAAAATTTTTAAGGATAGAACCCACAGAGAGTAGGAAATTGAGTGGTTCTTTGTTGGCATGGAAAGATGTTCTTTCTTTAAGAATGGTATTACCAGGTCATGCATTTCAAGTATTTGGAGAGAGGTGTGCCTTCAAATTATGAAGTACATCACTCAAGAGGGTAAATATAGAAAAATATATACTCACCATTTGACCCTTCTGAACATGTTCCACCATAAGGTCATGGTGATCATCCGCTTCTTTCTATTTATGTTTCTAACTAACTCCGTAGTGGCTTTCTAGCAGGAGAAAGTGGAGTCACCTCTACACGATGAGCTCATTATTATGATGTATGAAAATGGGAAACCTACTCTGTACCCTTCCCTAAAAGATCATGCTGAAAAGGACGACCTCACTCTTGTTGACTGCCTCACTAAGATGAAGGCCGACAATTGAAAATTATTTGGGGAGGATTCTGGTAAAGATATGGGTGAGGTTGGTCGTGGGGAAGAGAGCACTTCAAGAAAATGGGATAGGGATGGAAATTTAAAGGGTTTCAAGGATTTGAGCAGTAAGGTTCAGTAATTAGAAGGGGTGCTCCATGCGATGGAAGAAACCAATGCTAGCCAAAGGGATATAATGATGGATGTCATCAATGCTTCCAAGAAAATTATCACTGCACAAGTGAAGTCTAATCAGAAACTTCTTGAGCTAGAGGACTAGGTCAAAAAGCTCAGCGACAAGTTGGAAAGGATGGAGGAGGGAACCAAAAGAAGTATTTTCAACTTGCGCATCAGCAGCTCCGAGGACGAGCTGGAGGATGATATTAATGAGAAAGGTGCTGAGAGTGGTGTGAACAAAGATAGCCACAATGGTAATAGTGGGGGATCCCCAGAAAATTAATGTTTGTTTCTGGACTGTTGGAAGAATTTTGGTGAACTTCTGGTATTTTTATTTTTTTGAGACTGTTTCTTCTTCTCTATGGTTTCCCCACCTTGCTATAAAGTATGGTCCTTCATTGTAAGAGTTAAGCATGTTTAAATGCTTTCTGGGACTTTTTCATTTCCTTCTTGCTAGTTGTTTTTTGTTCCTCCTTTTGTAATGGCCATTGGGAGCTGATACCTATTTTTAACCTTATCTAATTAAAAAAATACAAGTGTTCGAAAAAAATATTGTATTTTTTGATCACATTTGGGATTGGCCTGCAAGAAAGCGGGGAGGGAGACATTCATATTTGGTGAAAATGTAGGGATCCAGAGGTTTCTAGGGTGGAAAGAAATATGGAGATAATATGCATAGCTAATATCGAGTGTTTGAATAGGGAGTTGAGTTCACCGAATGATTTAATCTAAGTTGAATTAAACCTTACTTTAGAGTTACTTACTATAATAAATGATATTTAGGTAATCAAGTATAGTAACACGTAAGAAATAAAAATTCAAAAATGTAAAACCCTAAGAAAATTAAGGAGAAAAGAAGACTTACCTGATTATGTGCCACCTGGGAATGATCAAGACTGTGTAATTACTGGAACTGGCTGGAAACAATGTCAAAAAGGCTCGCTGAGGGTTTGAGAACTCACGACTATGTTGGAAAAAAGCACCCGCATGAGGATAAGAGAGCCCTAGGTGCTAGTGATTGATCTGGGTGTCGGTGTTTGCTCAGATGATAGAGATATGGTATTTTCTTGTTAATAAGGTTTTCACTATTAGTCACCTTTTCTCTCTCTGATTTTTCTATTAGATCATTGATCGCACATGTAACCTACAAAACTGATAGCTAGCTGTACATTCCCACAAATCACATCAAATCTAATAAAAAAGAGGTAGAATGTGGAGTCAGATTGACCACGACGGTCACCTGATGAGTGAACTTATGAATGAACACTATACTACATTATAAAATCCATGTAGTTCTTTATGTGTGTGTATCAGTGCCATAGGTTGCGCTTGTGTAAGTTACATGATGAAAACATGATAGATCTAGATTAGTACCGAGTATGTAAAATGTCTGTAATGGAATAGAATGATATCCCCTCTCTTGGAACATAATGGTTAAGTGGGCTGGCTACCCCTTCACTAAATATGGGTCCAACATTATACTATAGGTTAAATATTTAATAATTAGAAATATTTATATTTCTATTATTAAATATTCAAACCTAGGAATATACTTTAGGTTAAATATTTAATAATAAGAAATAGTTATATTTCTATTATTAAATATTTTAAACCTTGGTATATGTGTCAACCGACATGGTTGAAAAGGTGAGTCGGGAGACATACCTGATCACCTCATATAGAAAGGACTTTAGGTCTTCATTTGATATATTCAAAAAAATAATACATCAAAGGTTTTCACCCTTGTGATTAGGGTTTCTAAGGAGGAGGTGATTTATTGGATGTAAAAAGTTCTCTACAATAAAAGTTAATTTTCACCGTGGATTTTACCTTTGGGTTTTCCACTCTAAATATTGTGTCTTGTGTTATTTAATTTTGTAAGTATTACTTTATTATTATGCAATGTGATGTGATTTTTATTTATTTAATATTACATAGTTTATTAATGTTGATTAAATCCGTAATTAATAGAATCCTCAAATTCTAACATGGTAACAAAGCAAGGTAAATTAAATAGATTAGATCAAATGTTGTTGTATTTAATTTATTTAATTTTGTATAGGTTTTTTCAACCAATCCAGAAGGTTATTTAAAAATCATCGGGCCCCTTCTCTTCAATTTTTTGCAATCTAAAATTTTGAATGTTTTGTGAGGAATTAATGTGAATGTGCACAGGTGAAAGGGGTTTACATAAGTGTGAAAAATCACATATAGGTAAGGGTAAATTAATAAATGAAATATTTCTATTTCTCTATAGTTTTAAATGTGTGCAAGGCAAATGTTTTCAAACGTAAAATTCAAGAGTAAATGAAGGAAGAAGACAAGTTTCATGAAAAATAGGGATTTCAAATTATTTCATTGGTTGGGTGAAATTACTTGTTCCCTCTATAAATCTCCAGGTTAATTTGTACTTTCATGTGATTCAAAATCTCCTTGTACCTGATAAAAATTCCTTACTATTTTTACCTTATTTGTTTTCAAAATAATGTCTGTGTCCTTTGGACCCCCTTCTAATAGGGTTTGATTTAAAAAAATACAAATTTATAATTTTTATAACTCTAATTTTAAAATAAAAATTTACTATAGAATAAAGATCATTATAGTTTATATTATATAAACTATTCTCAAAAAATTATATAGTTGTTTATATTTTATAATTTATAAAAAAAACTTGTTTGAAATTGTAGAGAAGAAGAAATTTTGAAATTTCATATTTTGGAAATACATAGGAAATTTTCAGTGTGTTAAATTTGACGGTCATATGACTATCACGACAGACAAAAAATAAGGCAGAATGACGGTCATTTAGACGTCAAATTTAAGCTAACCAGATCTAGGAAATTTTAACTGTGTTAAAATTGACTGTCAAATGACCGTCCCAACAGACCAAACATAAGTCAAAATGACGATTATTTAGACGTCAAATTTAAGCTGGCCATATCTTTATCTACATTAACACTTTTCAAAAATTTGAAGTTGTGCGTTCTTAGGGATTTCATCTTCTCTTCTATATGGTCGGAATTTTTTTTATGATAGGTATGGGGTATAATGTAGTGCCCTTTATAATGCGGGTCATTATTTTATCATGGGAAGTTAAATAGTTTGCATTTTTATGACAAAATTAGTTATGGTCAAATAGTTTTTTTAGATCTATAAATTTAGATATGGTTATATTAATATTGTTATGATCATATTTTTTTTTTTTTTATAATACTTGATTTTTTAATGAAATAATACAAGTTTTTTGATAATAAAATATAAGTATTGTCATTTTTTTGATTAATATGTTTCTAAGTCAGTGGTGCATTATATCATAATGGGGTATGTTTTTCAGGTTTAGGAATTTGAAAGATAATGTCATCCAGTTACTTTTGACTCGATAAATCCTAGATCCTAAATGGAGCCAATTAAAATATTTGGAAGATTAGGGTCAAATCAAAACTATGGCGAGGAAACTCTGGACAATTGTTTTAGGAACCAAGCTTAAGCTCACCGATCATCAAGTGACTGCAAAAATATGAATGCATTCTCATAGCATGTGTAGGAGGTCCTTTTCATGATTATGGGCAATGCGAATGAGGAATATATTCTACACATTGGTAATATCAAACATCTTAAAGAGGTACATATATAATTAGAATCTATGCATGAAGTAACGCACTTATCTAAGATTATTAAACTTGTTTTAGAATTGTTTATGACTCCTATGAAAGGAGATGAAAATTTAGTTAATTTCTTAGCCAAGATAAAAAATATCAAAACACAATTAGATGGATATAATTGTGACTTAATTGGTGAAAAATTAATCTACTTTATTGTTCAATTTAATATACATGAAATATTTATGAATTTTATTTCTATCTTAAACTCTAAATATCAGAATGAGGATGAATTACCAGACTTAAATACTTAGAGTTATCTTCTGATACATGAAGATAAAGTGATTATACCTCTCAGGCACTTCTTGCTCAAAATTAGAAGTTTAGATCTAAATATTCATTTGCTGATAAGAAAAGTGTTACTTCTGAACATTTGCATGTAAGCTTTAATGGTAAATGTCACAAATGTGGAAAATTTGGGTATAAAAAGGAAAAAGGATAGTTCTAATGATGCTCCTAAAAATTAGAAATAGACCATCTCATCTAAATATAATTTAAGGAAAAAGGATAGTTCTAATGATGCTCCTAAAACTATTGCATTATATGTTGCTTTATACTCTTCCTCTATTTTTGAATGGATAATAGATTAGGTTGCTTCAAATCATGACTGGTATTTCCAATTCTTTATTTGGTGTTACAAAAACCAATGAACTTGTGTATCTTGGTGATAACTCATCTTTAGAAGCAATACAGAAAGGAAAAGTAAAATTTGCAAATGGTATTTTGAATAATGTTTTATTTGTTCCTAATCTTAAAAAGAATCTTTTGTCATGTTCACAACTAACTCATGATGGTTTTTTTATTCAAATTTTGAAGGATACTTGGTACATCAATTATAATAATGATAATATAATTGCTGAAGGAATTCAAAAAAATGGTTTGTATATTTTTGATGATTTTTCTTCTGCATCTTGTTTTGTATCTCAAAGTTTGAATAATTCAGAACTATGGCATGAAAGGTTAGGACATGTGAATTATTAAAGCTTGTATGAATTTTCTAGAAATAATCTAGCGAAAGGTTTTCCTGTGTTGTCTCATCTCACAATTCTTGTGAAGGGTGTTTACGCTAGAACAAAAGTGCTAAACCCTTTCACTTAAATCCCGAGGAGAGTTCCTCTTCACCACTATAACTTGTTCGTAGTGATGTTAGATGTCCTCTTGAAGTACCTTCGTTAAATGTTTTTTATATGCTGTGAATTTTATTGATTATTTCACCAACATGATTTGGACATATTTTCTTAAAAATAAATTTGATGTATTTGGAAAAAATAAGGAATTTAAAGCATCTGTTGAAAATTCATCAAATTATAAAATTAAGAGGCTTATAACAGATAATGGGGGTGAATATGTTAGCAAGGCATTTGAAAGTTTTTATATTGATTGTGGTATTAAAAGAGAATTAACTTCTCCCCATTCTCCCCAGTCTAGTGGTGTTGCATAATGGAAAAAGAGGACTATTTTAGATATGGATCACACTATGCTTCATTCTATTGGTCTTCCCAAATTTCTGTGGGCAGAAGAAATGAACATGACAGTCTACATCCTAAATAGGGTCCCTACCAAAGATATTCACCTTTTGACCCCATTAGAGAAGTGGTCAAATCAAAAACCTGATGTATCACATTTAAAATTCTTTGGTAGTTATGCCTCCTTATATATCCCTAAAAAGAAAATAAAGAAATTTGATATGACTTATTTTTCTTGTATTTTCATTTGATATGGTATTAACACTGCATGTTTAAGGATCTACAACCCTATAAAAAGGGAAGTAACTTAAAATCACAATGTTGTTGTTTTGGAAAAATGCTTCTGTGCATCTATAAATAGTTATGATATTCTTAATCATGTCAATATTTCTAAAGATGGTTTTGATTTTGATAATGAAAATATGGTAAATGATCATGATGACATTTGTTGTGTTGATTCTATGGATGTGCTTGAATATCCTATCTCCCTAGCTAAGAAACTAAAATAGGCTCAAATTATGTTAGAAAGTTTTAATCCTATTGACCTTAGGAAAATGACCAGAAGCCATCATACATACCATGCATTAATGACCTTGTATAAACCTGAGCCACAAAGTTTTGAAGAAGCTTCTCAGGATGAGAAGTGGATCAATGCAATGCATGATGAATACAATGCCTTAATTCAAAATAAAACATGGGAATTGGTTCCATCTCCAAAAAGCATTATAGGGTCTCGATGGTTATACAAAATAAAATACAATGATGATGGTAGTATTGAAAAATATAAAGCTATACTTGTTGCTAGAGGTTTCACTCAGAAACTTGGGATATATTATGTTGAGACCTTTTCCCTTATAGCTGAAATGAGCATAGTTAGGACCTTGTTTGCTATTGTTGCTCATTTTGGGTGGGGTATCAACCAAATGGATGTGAAAAATAATTTTTTGATTGGTGATTTAAAGGAAGAACTTTACATGTCTCAACCTAAAGGATTTGAAGAAAATGGTAAAGAAAACTATGTTTGTAAGTTGAAAAAATATTTGTATGGTTTAAAGCAAGATCTTAGATCATGCTATGCGAAAATTAATGCTTTATTTAAACAATTAGGTTTTGTTAATATTTCTTCTCACAATGATCTATTCATTAAGCAAGAATTTTCTCACATTATCATTGTATGTCTATATGTGGATGATTTACTTATGACTGGTGACAATCCTACTTTAATTCATAGGATTAAAGAAAAATTGAAACAATACTTTGAAATGAATGATTTAGGTCTCTGACATCATTTTTGTGGCATGGCTATATTTCAAGACAAGCATTCTATTATTGTTTCTCAAGCACAATATGCAACCAATGTACTAAAAAAGTTTAATATGATTGATTGTAAACCAATTTATACACCTATGGAAGTTGGACTAAAACTTGATCCTAAACCTGCATGTGAAAAAGATTATCCTACTTTGTATAGGAAGTTAGTTGGTAATTTGATTTATTTAACTATAACTAGACCAAATATTTCCTATGCAGTAGGAATTGCTTTAAGGTTTATGTAGGAGCCTTATAGAGATATTTATAATCATGCAGAAAGAATTCTTAGATATATTAAGGGAAAAATCAATTATGGGTTGCATTATACTAAGGATGAAAATTATACCTTGCATGGATTTTTTTATTTTGATCATGCTAGTGATGTATTAGATATAAAATATACTTCTGGTTATGTGTTTAAATATGGTGTAGGTGCCTATAGTCACAAAATATTACACATTAGACATTTATTAGTCCAGTTTCATACTACTATTTAGAAGGTTCTCAAGTGACTAAAGTATTAATTAATCCCACCTTTTTGGACATCGTATTTTACTTTGAGTTTATCATTCCCACATATTTATCTATGCATGCCCAGTCTGTTTCATCATTTCCCATCATTTTAGCCTAAATTGGGGTGCCCCGGGGCAACTTGGTCCCACCATGGGCGCCCCAGTCCACTTTTAACTTTCATTCCACTTTTTGGGCTCTTTATGACCATTTTTCATACTTATCTTTTCCTAGTTAGCCTTATTAGGGTTAATTACGAAATTAAAGCTTAATAACACTATAAATATAAAGTTATGAGACCATAATGAGGGACCTAACGTCACACACTACTATCACTCCATCTAGATTCACATCCATTGCATCACTTACATATATTAGTGCCATGCATCAAGGCTAGAGATCTACATCACAAATCACAACCTAGGGGGAAGGATTCTATTATATTCCACACACACATTCTATTACATTATTCTATACTTACTATTGCTCACTACTTCACAAAGTGCAACTGACACAAGAGCACCCAGGGCACAACATGCACACATGCACCATAACTACATCTAGGTCTGAAATGTAGTTCAACACTCAACAATAAGTCTTCTAGTTTAGCGGATGAGGTCAATTTGACCCATTCATTCTACATTTTTATTTTTCCTAGAGTTTTGATACTTCTCTTTGTATTACAGGTTGCTACTTCGTTATCCAGCACATTCGACACAAATTTGTGGATCTAATGTGACAAATAGGAAGGGTTTCAGATCAACTTACAACCATCCAAATTTTAGATTTTGAGCATTTGTAGGAACTAGGGTGCCTAAACTATAGACCAGGGCACCTTGGGATGCCCCAATACCTTTAAGGGTGCCTCAATTAGCTCAAAATATCTAGATCTATACTTCACAGGTTCTATGAGAGTCCATTCTGGGTTTTGGAATATACTATTAGACCCGCGACATTGTGTGATCATCTCCAACAATCATCTAAGTCATCCTCTTCCTTTCTTTGGTACAATTAGGGTTTCCTTTCATTTAATATTAATTATTTAGATCATTCCATACTATTTTAGCATAGATATACAACGTTTTAGTCCTCCTAATTAGATTAACTAGGATTACTATTTCATTGCATTTAATTCTATTTTAGTTAATCATTTTGGTGAACCTGACCGTTATTCCAATCCTCATTTTCCTCAGGTATCCTTCATCATGGCTATTTCCATTCATGAATTTTTACTTCTTCACCCTGAATTATGCACTAAGATTATCAGTATTTTAATCACTACTAGTATTCTTGATGAAAATCATCCAAATATAGTATATAATAATTTTGCAGATGCTTTCTATTAGCAAATTAATTTCCCATCCGCTCCTCATCATGCCTGAACCACTTTTGACAATGATCCACCTTTGCATATAATCTCTCGCATTTATAATGTTTCTATTAAGAGAACTTTGATTGAAAATGGATCTGAGATTAATTTGTGTACCATGCCTTTTCTTAAATATTTAGGCCTCACTGATCATCACATTAATCCCTCTTCTATTTCATTACGCACTTATGATGGTTCCACCCGTCCATTTCTTGGTCACATCACTCTACTCATCACTGTTGGTCCTAAAATTATCAATAGAGTCTTCTTTGTTATGTATTTCCCGGTTGCTTACAATTTTCTACTTGGTTGACCATGTCTGCATGCCATGCAAGATGTTGCCTCTATTGTCCATAGTTGTGTTAAGTTCCTACATGAGGGCATGGAATATATCATTTTTTTTTGCTTTTGTGACCCATTTCAGTATTGCAACCACGCTTCCAACACTATTCTTCCCAATCCACATATCAAAACTACTAATGACCCCCAACCTATAGATGAGAAACCACATCTACCACCACTTGATGGTACCATTTGTGTGATTGATGTTGTTCCTTCTACGCCACTAGCTACTTCTACTACTATGATTCTTCCTCAACAAGCTGTCTCGTTTATGGACATTGATCTATTGTCTCCACATCCTAATACACCTCCTACTTTGCCACACACACTTCTCACTTGCACACTTTTCATTCATAATGCTTATTGGGAACATGTCCCATTTAACCCCACATGCTGCAAAACCATCTTTTCTTCTGATGGTCTATCTCGTGTTGGCTTTACGTTTGAGGACCTACAACCTTCAACTCACGCTTCTCATCTATATTATGGTTTTTTCATGATCACTGCTACTTATGGCTTGCGTGCATTTGATCTTTTAGTCTATCTAGCATGAACCCCTTGCTCTTCATTGCTCACATTAGGGGAATATGAGATTACTTACATTGGAGGTACCTTAGACCCTAGTCACACCAATATTTCATTTACTATGCCTTTTGGTCATGTTTTCATTTGCAATAGTTCCTTTCTTGGCTACTCACATAACCTCACTCGATGGTAAACACATGGGTGTCCACACCCTCCATTCAATGATGAAGAATATCCTATGAGAATGTATCGTCTACGTCTTACCAGCTCATTAAATGATTAACCTCATACTATAGTTTACGTCGTCGCCAATCCTGATCCATTTGACTTTGACCCAGAGGACACCAATCTCCTTGACAAGTTTACATAGTCTCTTCCCACTCTACCAATGGGGGGCATATCACATGACATACTTTCCCCCCCTCGCTTAACATAGTTGTACCATTTTACATCACACACTTCATATTTATCACTTATTCTCATTTCCTATTGACCTACCTCCACACATCTTATAACACTTTCATTACCCGATGAGCACTCTTTAGCTTCAGTTCACACTTGAATGTTGAGGGATTACCATTAAAATGAATGCCACACACCACAAATAGGCATTACACATTCCATATTACTATACATTATGCATTGTACATTATCCATTCTACATTTATTCTACATTCCACATTATACTAGTCATTCTATATGTCACATTTGTCTCGCGTATTTACACATTTTAGTCTCATCACATCCTGTGCATTTATCCATTACATATATTCTACGTATTACACCAGGTTTCATTTATTTATGGGCCTATATTTACCTTTCATCAAAACATATCTTATTTCTATCTATGCATATAACTGTATTTTCCATCTTCTACATTGCATTCTTCATATCACGCATTTACACACCCTAATCACCATTTGGTCACCTATACTACATTTTTCCACTCTCTGTGCCCCACACCCTATGACACACTTCAGTTCCTTAGTCCATATCCAACTTTTTAGGGTTCACAAATCAAATGGACCTTACACTCACCATCTGACATTTCATCATACAATCTTCCAAGGACTAGTGACATACGCTCTAGGTTAAATTGTCACCCATACCCATCATTACATATCGTAGTGGTATATGATTTAGGATAAATTACCACCTCTCTCATTTCATTTTGAAGTGGTATACACCTTAGGTTAAATCACCACTTCCTTCACCATTTCAAATTTTAGTTTTATCCGTTTAGACCTAAATCACAATTCATCTTATCATCATGTAGTGGTATATGCTTAGTGCTAAATCACCACCCTCCATCCTTTCATCATGTAGTGGTATATGCTCTAGGATAAATCACCACCTCCCCTTAATTCATCTTGTAGTGACATATGCTTTAGGCTAAATCATCACCTTTTCTATCCATTCCTAGTGGTATATGCTTTAGGATAAATCACCACCCCTTGTTATTTATCTTGTAGTGGTATACATCGTTACCTATTTCTATCATCATAATGTAGTGGTATATGCTTTAGGATAAATCACCACCTTCCATTATTTCCTTTTATCATGATATATGCAAAGGGATAAACCATTAATCACCCATTCAACAAGTCGTGATATACGCTTCGGCTATAGGGTTCACATACATCCTTTTTACATCTCACACTTCATCACCACACTCCATTATTCATTTCATTGTGATATACACTTAGGGATAAATAATCACTAATCCATTCAACAAGGCCATGATATAAGATTCGGCTATAGGTTTCATGGACATATTTTCCACATGTCACATCTCACCACCACCACACATGCATATTCATCGCAGTGCACTAGACACCTCAAACAACTACTTGACCATTTCCTGATGATGCACTCTTTTTTACGGCTCATTCTGGACTATTGAGGGGGAAAAAATGAAACTCATTGCACACACTTCCATACACTCTAGGGGAACATTGATCATATCATTTCATCTTGCATTCCATTCCATCCATTAACAACATGCTGCATTGTTTTGCTGCATTTACTCTTGTTTAATAGTGTTTTGCATGATCACTTTACTACACATGCTATCTTTATTTATTATATGTCATTATCATACACACATGCACATTCATGATTTTATCTAGTGTGCTCATAGATACATGAAATTTACATGCGACATAGATGATCACCTTCTACCCTTACTATATTGGTCATTGGGAGCATCCACATTCGTCTCATACTAGTGCTATTATTTCATTTTTTCCTTAACATCTTACATTAATTGATCATACATGCTTTGACATATTGGTTATTAATTTAACATGCTAATGGGTATTCCATGTGCAACACTTGTTTTGTAGGGTTACATGTTTCAATGACTACCTCCTTGTTTTCTTTTCTTTCCTTGTCTGCTTTATTTTCCATTGTATGCGGGATTTTCCATTTTCTTGTGTGAACACTTGTTTTTTGTTTGTGGCCATGACATCCTTGTGTGTCTTGAAACATCGTGAGTGATGTACCATGTTTTCAACCTACTTTTTGCGGTCTTCTTGTTTTCTTGCATGTTTACACTATTGTGCTCGGTAGTTCTTACATTGTCTACGTACTTTACACCTATTGAATGCATGTGTTTGTGGACTAACACTTATTTTAGCTAGCCATCTCCTGTTCTGTGTGCCTTGATTTTTACCAAGAATTTTCCCTTTCCCTCTATAGGGAAGAGTTTTATAGGTAAAATGCGATAGGTTCTCTTTTGGGGCCACATTCTCCTTTCAATGTCGTAGCATATGCCCCCAAAGAGGGGTGAATCATTTATGGTTTTTTTCACACTAAAAAAACATATTTACACTGGTTTAGTACAATTCACTTTCCACCCTTGGAATTATGGGTTCAATTCAGCATAGATTTCTGACCTTGGCATTGTGGTTTTACATATAGCGAGTGAGTTTAAACCAGTCCACAAACTCCATACACAATGGATTTTATAGGAGATGGTGTCCTTAGCATTAATGGGGAGTCATTAAAGGTTGGAGGACACAAAGCATTTCCTCCATATAATTCTTTGTCCAGTTAGCGTCGGATCACCCAAAAAACTAGGACACGAAAAATATCTCTTCACATACATTTCAGTAGAAGTGGTTTAAGGTTGGAGGAAACCAAGTATTTCCTTCATATAATTCTTTAGCCAGGATGGTGTGAGATCACCCAAAAAAATCGTAACACTACACGATATCCTTTTACAACCTTTTTATCGACTTGGATCAGGTGCACATGTTCCATTTACACTTTCCTTCTTGCATATTTTACATTTGTAGATTGTACACATTTTCTATACACATGCATATTTTACATAGCATTTTTACATACATATATATTTAACTACTTGATCATTTTATCCTTACAACTCCGACCGTATGAGAAACAAGTAATCAAATTGGGGGTAGCAACAACAACACCAACAACAATAATGTGATGATGACACACTGTGATTAAAATTGCCTTTACTAACCATGCAGGTACACTACACACCACAATAGCTACACACACATTCCTCCCTAGGTTCACTCTCATCACTATTTATGTACATTTTTCATCTTTAGAATTCCACGCTCCTCCATCTTTTTATTTTTTTCATTCCACACTTGAGTCTAGTCCATCGACAAGTCTCTTGTACGCTCTTTACGGATATCAGGTATGCACTTCTTATCTACTTTATGCTACCAAAATTTCTGCTCACCAACATAAAGTGGGGGGAAAGTGTAGTCACAAAATATTGCACTTTAGACATTTATTAGCCTGGTTTCATACTACTATTTAGAAGGTTCTCAAGTGACTAAAGTATTAATTAATCCCACCTTTTGGCCATCTTATTTTACTTTGATTTTTTCATTCCTGCATATTTATCTATGCACGCCTAGTTTGTTTTGTCATTTCCCTACATTTTAGCCTAAATTGGGGCACCTTGGGGCATCTTGGTCCCACCAGGGGCGCCCCGGCCCACTTTTAAATTTCCCTCCACTTTTTGGGCTCTTTGTGACCATTTTTCATTCTTATCTTTTTCCTAGTCATCCTTGTCAGGGTTAATTATGAAATTAAATCTTGAGAACACTATAAATATAAATTTATGAGACAATAATGAGGGTTCTAACATCACACACTACTATCACTCCATCTAGAGTTGCATCCATTGCATCACTTGCATCCAATAGTGCCATGCATCAAGGCTAGATATCTGCATCACACATCACAACAAGGGGGAGGGATTGTATTCTATTCCATGCAAAAATTCTATTACATTTTTCTATAGTTACTTTAGCTCGCTACTTCAAAAAGTGTGACTATCACAAGAACACCTAGGGCATAACACACACACACACACACTAGAACTACATCTAGGTTTGAAATGTAGTACAACACTCAACAATAAGTCCACTAGTTTGATAGTTGAGGTCAGTCCGACCCATTCATTCTGCATTTTAATTTTTCCTAGGGGATTGATACTTCTCTTTGTACTGTAGGTTGTTACTTCATTATCCAACACATTCGACACAACTTCATGGATTTAGTGTGACAAATGGGAAGGGTTTCAGATCAACTTGTGACAATCTAGATTTCAGATTCTGAGCATTTGTAGGAACTAGGGTGCCTAAACTGCAGACTAGGACACCCCAGTACCTTCCAGGGTGCCTTAATTAGCTTAGAATCTCCAGATGTATCCTTCACAGGGTCTATAAGTGTCCATTCTGAGTTCTAGAATCTGCTGTCAAACCTGTAACATTGTGCTATCATCCCCAACAATTAGCTAAGTCATCATCTTCCATTCTTTGGTATAATTAGGGTTTCCTTTCATTTAATATTAATTATTTAGATCATTCTATACTATTTTAGCATACATATACAACGGTCTAGTTCTCCTAATTAGATTAAATAGGATTACTATTTCATTGCATTTAATTATATTTTATTTAATCAATGCCATTACTTGGTGCAGTAAAAAGTAGCTTACTGTTTCTATCTCTTCAACTGAAGATGAGTATAGAAGTGCAATGGAAGTTGCAAAAGAGGCTCTATGGATGAAGAGGTTGTTTGATGAGATAAATATGAAGGATCAAGGTAGTGTTCCTTTGTTTTGAAATAACCAGAACACCATAGCTCTTGCACATAATCTAGTACAACATCAGAGGATGAAGTACATTGAGATATATATACACTTCATCTATGAGAATGTGTTAAGTGGTGAGATATATCTCAAGTTCATGTCAACTGAAGAGCAGGTTGCTAACATCTTCATAAAACTCCAGAGTATTGCAAAGTTTTGTCACTTTCGTGAAAAAATTAGATTGTTGGAGTTTCCATTGAGGGGGTGTGTACATCAAAATGTCACCTCCTAATGGAACTTGGTATTTGTAAAATGAAAAATTCATTGTAATAAAGACCTTCAGGAAAATGTAAAAGACCTTTGGGCATATGTAAAAATACATTCAAGCATGTGTATACTTTCTTGGCTTATTTTTCAAGAAGTGTAGAAAGACCTTAAAGGATGTCTTCAGTAAACTCTTTAGTGCTATTGAGTTTACTAGTAAACATACAATGTAAGCATATTGTTAAAGAGATCTTTGGTTATAAAAGGCTCCTATATGCTTGGTTTCAAGTAACCTTTTACAAGAATTTGTGAGAACATGTAAAACTCACAAATCATACTTAGCCACTGATCACGGGATGATATTTGGGACTCCAAATCCTTTTGTACCAAAAGGTAACTTGAGCATGATGAAGGTGTTTTAATTATTTCAACCTATATGCTAGCCTAAAATCTTTATGGTTTCAGGATTGTAAAACCTATAGTGTGCCACAAGTCGGTAATTTATTGGCATATATTATCCCACTTAACATTAAGGGGGAATGTTGGAACATAATGGTTAAGTGGGATGGCCACCCCTTAACTAAATATGGGTCCAACATTATACTATAGGTTAAATATTTAATAATAAGAAATATTTATATTTCTATTATTAAATATTCAAACCTAGGAATATACTTTAGGTTAAATATTTAATAATAAGAAATAGTTATATTTTAATTATTAAATATTTTAAACCCTGGTATATGTGTTAACCAACATGGTTGAAAAGGTGAGTCGGGAGACATACCCGGTTACCTCATATAGAAAGGACTTCGGGTCCTCATTTGATATATTCGAAAAAATAATATATCAAAGGTTTTGAACCTTGTGATTATGGTTTCTAAAGGATGAGGTGATTTACTAGATTTAAAATGTTTGCTACAATAAAGGTTACTTTTCATAGTGGTTTTTACCATCAGGTTTTCCACTATAAATTTTATGGCATGTATTATTTACTTTTGTAAGTATTACTTTATTATTATGCAATGTGATGTGATGTTTATTTATTTAATATTTCTTAATTTATTCATGTTAATTTTATCCGTAATTAATAGAATCCTCAAATTCTAATACCCTCCTATGCATTGTATGAAGATCAATGCAGACCTTGTACCTTATATGAAAGTGCTAGATATATGATTTATAGTGCTCTTGTTCCTTTGTGAAAGCTTAGGTGGCGATAGATAATACTTGTAAATCTTGCCCCCCTTTATTTGAGAGAAGTATCAAAGTATATATATGATTCCCTTGTTTTAATTTTGTAATTGAAAATTGAACGGATAACCCAAAGTGTTGAAAGGTGACCAAGAAGTGGAAAGGACCCAAATGAGAAAGAAGAAGATAGATAAGGGAAGGAGTTCCCAGGAGGGACAAGAGAACCTGTGCACTAGTATCTGAGGCTATCAAAAGATAAATTAGTCAAGTGCTGATAGAGCTGTAAGATGTGTAAAGCCAGTAAAGTGTAAGAGATAAAGGAACCAAAAGGAGTTGTAAACCACTAGTTTTCTTGCCTAGGAATCATGTATACATTAATATGCTTTAGGACCTAGAAATGTACCCAAGTGCATATATTTTTTGTCTACATCTGTTGTCAAGGAAATAAAGGATATAAACACATTACAAATGGATGAGCTTCATGACATCTTGAGTGCCAATGAAATGAGATCCAGTGACGGAAGACCCTTTAAGAAGGAAGATGCATTCAAAGATGAGAAGAAATCACAAGGTAAAAAATGTCAAACATGATACTAATACCAATATTTATGATGACAAGATAAAATCCATGTTTATCATAAAACTAAGGAAAGGATTAGGTAAATTTTCATTTAAGTGCTTTAACTGTGGTGAGGTTGGTCAATTTTCATATAAGTACCCTAAAAAACATAATAATGATGGAGAACATGATGAAAATCATGGTGAGGATAAGAAGTCCCATAAGCATGATAAGAGCAAAATGAGTTTCAAGAAGTATGAAGGAAAGAAAGGGTCATTCAAGAATAAGACAAAATTTAATACCAAATTAAATAGTAGCTCGACTGATATAAGTGATAATGATACATATGAGAGTGATGATAAGAGTGATAGAAATGAAACTCTATTCATGGCCATACAAACAGGTAGTCAAGGTTGTTCAATATTTAAAACCCTCATAGAAGATAAATATTCAAATGAAGAAGAGGTAGAAGTGAATCTTGAGGCATAATTGTTGAGTGATCTAGATGAGTTGAAGAACCAAAGAAGGAAGAATCAAATTTGAGGGCATTGATAAGGGATTATGAGGAAAAAATCAATAACAAGGCTAATGGACATGATGAGATCATAAAACAACTGAAAAATCAGGTTGAGTTTGTAGCAAAACGTATTAAGACCAAGGAGGAAGAATGCACCATGTTCAAAATAGAGATGGAGTTCTTGAAGGAAGAATTGGATCAGGAAATAAAGAAGTTAAAGACATATCATAATTTTTAAAAGAAAACTGAAATTATTGGTGATATCTTGAGTTTTTAGAGGTCTCCACATGATAAGGAAGGTCTTGGTTTCAAACAAGACCAAAAGAAGAGCAAGGAAAATGATAAGGAAAGTCCTTGTTTCAAAGAAGATCAAAAGAATAACAAGGAGATTCATAACTCAAAGGATATTGGATCATCAAAGAGTGATGGCATTAATAGAGTAAAGGCAATTCATATAAAAAACATAAGGTATGTAAATTATTTCAAAGGATATTGTTTTTCATGCAATCGATAAGGACATAGAGATGTGGATTGTATAATTAATGTCTCATGGAGGAATGGAATGAATTCTCATATCAATAATAGAAGTATAATTTTTTGCCACAAATGTCATTAGAGTGGACATATTACAGTATATTCCAAGATGATAAAAATGAGGAAGATCAGTCAAGGAAAAAATATGTACATCATGAAGTCAGACCCTGTGGATAACGTGAAGGAGGATCAAATACTAAAGGTGCAGACACCAATTTTTGGTATGATTGTACCACATCCCGTGTTCACTCCCCTTTATCACCACCTTGCACATACATACCTATCTTCCTATTAAAATTCCCCTCACCCTCATAAATTCCATCTATTTCATCTAATTCACCATCTTAATCCCATCTTATTCCTATCTTTATTTTATCTTCCCTAACTCATCCCTAATCATGTTTAATTACTCCTAAACTCATCCATTTCCCTAATATCTTCCCTAAAAACTCCATTTATCATCCCTAGATTCCCATCTACCATCATTTAATGCATTTCTATTCTCCAACCACCTTTTATCTTCCCTATTTAACCCTAACCCACCTAAAGAGCCCAAAACCATAATTATACCCCTGTAAGGCCCTTTGCATTGAGTTGATCACCATATCCACTACCCAAATCAAGAGTCAGCTAGGGTTTTCGTTACCTTATAAGTATTCCCATACTCCTCTCTAGACGATGCAATTTTGATAATTCAGGTCTTCTTGCAGGTTATTATTGTGTTTCTTTCTCTTCTTTAGAGCACCAACCATCAACTTAGAGCTATTTTGGATATCTTCCATGTTATCTTGGGAGATTTGAAATATGTTGCTTTCTTCGAGTCCCACCATTTCCTGATTAGAGCCCTCACCTTTGTTTCATCATCCCCTTTTCATCATTTCTATAGGTCTTCTAGTTTCCTTGGAGCCCTATCATTGCATCTGCCATCAGTGATCTTCTTTCACATCTTATTTTCCTATCCATTTGATCCTCTCAAACCCTAGATCCATCCCTAGTCACCATCGACCTAATTAGTATCTACCCCCTTTAATTCTTCCACCTTCTCTGTCAATCATTTTGTAATTTTTTTAGTATCTTATACATTCTCATATTTCTATTCGGCACACTGAGCACTTCAGATCTCATCTTCACTACACTAGTCACCGTCAATCCAGAGTAGTCACCATTGATCAGATCCACATCAACTTTATTTCTATCCCCTTCTTTATCTATCATATGTCCGATAGTTCCCTTCCACAATCATGCCTCCTTGTTTCTGTGATCCACCTACTCAGGAGCCCAGATATTTATTTTTAGACCCAGTCACCTTCGATCCAACCCAGTCTCCATCGAACCTATCTACCTTTATCAGATATGCCAAATTTCTTACATCCTTTATATTTCTCCAGCATCCCAACATTAGATCCATAACCTCCTCAATGTTTCATAGTTTTCTTTGGATCTGTTTTACATTCTTTCTGACCTACTCTACTGTAGTCATCGTCAACTGTACTTGTCAGTCTTAGGTCACCGTCAACCTGATTAGGTTTGGTTTCAGTTATTTCATTCATCATTATCTGATTTTCATCTTAACATCTTTAGTATATCTCAGATCTCTTCTTATCTTGTCATTTGTTGTATTCTATATATTCATGATCATTTATCTATCTCTTTTATCAAAGTGGGTTGACATCCATCCCTAGGAAGTTATCCATTCTTGTGATTGACCTAGTCAAGAAACCCACCATCTTATCTACTAATTATTTTTCATGTTCAGTTTCTATTTGTTGTACAGGTTAACGATCTTTTTGGGGAGGGGGTATTTGTGCTCGTATCTTCATCATCATCACATATCAAGAGGTATCCTTAAACCCTCTCATAAGTTGGAGTTTCCTATTTTCTTTCCACCATTCCATTAACTTGAAAAAGGAGTGGGAAACTTTGATCAACATTCTGGCACAACCCGGTGGGACCGAACCTTTATCTTTGGTGAATTCTTTCTTTATTTTCTTTATTTTATTTCATATTCCCATTTCTTTCTTTTTACAAACCTCACAGATTGGATTTTTTTGTTTGCGTGTGTGGCAGATTGCTTGGATCAACAAGGTTCTTAAATTAAAAACAAAACAAAAAAGGAAAATAGAATTATCCAGGTATTCCTCATTTTTTCCCTATTTTCTCTTTTTTCATATCTTTCCTTCCTTTATGTGCATGATATCATCAAATATAACATTTTGTTTTGGATTTAAAAAGATCACCTTCATGATTACTTTCTCACATAGTCTAACTAGGAGGTAATTCATTGCATTCACATTTGTTCCACACACAACCAAACTTAAAAATCAATTAACACATCTGAAACTTCTTCTACTAGGTGTAATTTGTAGTTTTTATTATTCTCTCAAGTGTTATGCATGCTGACACTTCATTCATTCTAAACTAAACACTCACCCAAAGCATGCACAACTACCAGGTCCCTCCTTTATATTTACTTGTCAAGATGTTAGCATATATATTAACAAAGTTAATTGACTAAGAACTCAATCAAAAGAACTTAAGCATTGCATACACACTTTGGAAACACATATAATAAGCAAACATAATATATCATAAAATAACCCATATCGATTGCATCACTAAATCTCCTTATTCATACATGTCAATGATCATAATCCATCCACAATAATCCATTACAACAAATTTATTACATATCAAAAGATGAATACATAAATTTCAGTGTATGTGAATATAGAGCCATGCACGCAACCATATCAAAGTAGCATAAGAATAACATATCATGACCATACAGTAACCAATCCTAAGCCAAGTATTTATAGAGTTGTGGACTTTCGCTTCACCTCTCATGCACTTCCTAATAATAGGAGTGCTCAAAATAGACTACATGCATGCTTTTACAATACTTGCTAATAATAGACTATCCTAAATATATAATGTTTTGATCCTATTAACAACTCCTCATATGTGTGCTTGATCTGCATGTTCATTCCAAAAAATAGCCTTTTGTTGGCTGCCACATTATCCCTTGTGTGATGATCACTCCAAGTCTATTCTTAGCCTTCCCTCAAAATTGGCTAAGTCCCCATTTATTCTGTCTATATGAATAGTCACGCATACAAACATTTTCCTAACCACGCACGCCTTCCTGCGTGTTATCCAAACTCCTCTACGCATGTGTCCATGTGCGTTAACCTTCATTCCTCTTGGTACTTAGTACATTATGGTAACCAACATTACCCCACACTAGGTATGTTGTCCATCCTCAACAACACCAATCAATAAATTCCTTAAAAATAATCAAATAATATATGCCATGAATAAAATAATAATAAATGGATAAAATGGCTTGTGCCAAAGAATCAATATTCTTTAGGAGGAGTATGGGAAATTCCTTGACAAATATTTTCTCTAGCTCCCTCCACTCTTCTAATTCCTTAGTCACCTTAACTGACACAACATTAATAATGTCAAGGAAGTCTGCACGAGTTATTTCATCGATATTCCCCTTCAGCTATTTGATCAAGTTTTCTAGCTACTTTGCTACGTTTTCTAGTGCACCATCCTACTTCTAATCTAAGGGAAAATCTCCTTCAGTAGATCATTTAGCGAGCTCTTCAACAAGGTTATTACTTCCCTTTTCTGCTACACCTTTTCTAATACCTTTTCCCATTCTACCCTATTATTCTTGTTCTTGGCTTGAAAATCCCTCAAATCTGCTTCATCTCTAGTAGCAAGAACACTCACGACATGATCAATGTTCTGACAATTATCATACAAAAATTCTAACACTCGCGTAAACTCCTTTTCTTCTACTGCCAGTGCATCATTCTACATGAGATGCTCCTCAATCTGTTCCTTGTCACTCTTTTTCTATTGGGCCAATGCTTCTTCTGCAGATTCTATTGTGAGATTCTTCTTCTCATGCTTGAGCATAAATTCCAAGTATTCTAAAAATGTAATTTTGTCTCATATGAAATCTCGGGCTTGCTCAACTATGTCTAGGTGTGTAATTGTAATTAGATCTACAATGCATTCTACCTTCTTAAATGACATGTGCATCCATCCCTTCTCTTCTCTTAGTTCCTGTTTCAATTGTGAAACTTATCTATGCTTCTTCTTGATATATTTTCCCCTCTATTTTATTTCCACACCCTTCTCCTCTATTTCCTTGCATATATTCCTTATCTGACAGTCTTATCAAATATTTTTACTCCTACTTCCACCAAATTTTTTTAATCACATTACACACTTGTTCATCTGTTAACATGTATATGTCAACTATCGGATATGCTTCCCCTGGTACAGACTTAAGTCGAGTCTTAATTATCGATTGTGCACTAATCTAAAATTTAGGCTCCTCCATGTGATTAAAATTCCCAAGAGAGAATTTTTCTTGTACATGGCAAGGCCTCCTTATTTTTAAATAACAACCAACAGAAGAGATATTTTGTGGACACTGTACTCTGATATCTCACCCAAACAAATTTCTTCAGATCATCAACATATTGTATCATAGGTCCCTGGGGTGTGTGCCTTGGACTTGTGTTCTTCCCATGGGTATTTTTCAGAAAAAAAATCACAAGGGGGTTATCCATACCACCTATTCCTTTAGCAATATTATTTTCATCTTCATCCTCATGCTCAGTATTCTAAAAATGTAATTTTGTCTCATATGAAATCTCGGGCTTGCTCAACTATGTCTAGGTGTGTAATTGTAATTAGATCTACAATGCATTATGCCTTCTTATATGACACGTGCATCCATCCTTCTCTTCAGTTCCTGTTTCAATTGCGAAACTTATCGATACTTCTTCTTGATCTATTTTCCCCTCTATTTTATTTCCACACCCTTCTCCTCTATTTCCTTGCATATATTCTTTATCTGTCAGTCTTATCAAATATTTTCCCCCCTACTTCCACCAAATTTTTTTAATCACATTACACACTTGTTCATCTGTTAACATGTATATGTCAACTATCGGATATGCTTCCCCTGGTACAGACTTAAGTCGAGTCTCAATTATCAATTGTGCACTAATCTAAAATTAAGGCTCCTCCATGTGTGATTAAAATTCCCAAGAGAGAATTTTTCTTGTACATGGCAAGGCCTCCTTATTTTTAAATAACAACCAACAGAAGAGATATTTTGTGGACACTGTACTCTGATATCTTTCCCGAAAAAATTTCTTTAGATCATCAACATATTGTATCATAGGGCCCTGGGGTGTGTGCCTTGGACTTGTGTTCTTCCCACGGGTCTTTTTCAGAAAAAAAATCACAAGGGGGTTATCCATACCACCTATTCCTTTAGCAATATTATTTTCATCTTCATCCTCACGCTCTACCTCATTCTCGATAATGCGCTCTACCTTGTACTCAATATCATGCTCCACATTGCACTTATCATTGTGCTCTTTTTCCTTACAATATATTCCATCTTCCTTTGTATAGGGTTCACTATGGCCTTCTTCATCCTTTTTCTCTAGCCCTTCTACTTATTCGTTCGGCTCTAGATCCTTCTGAATGTGGGTATCGCGCTTTTCCTCTTAAAAATCCTCTAAGGTATTAATTAGTGGAGAAATACGGGGAACATCTTCCTCCCTTGACTTTGAACTTTCCATCTCTTCACTTGAAACTACCTTGGGATTTTTTACCATGCGTGTCTTATTCTTAGCGCTCTTTTGCTTTGGTCACTTAGTGGCTACTCCAGAGGTACTTGTGCCTTTACCAATTTCTTTGCGTGGTTCCTCCTCCTAACTTTATTCTTCCTCTTATTATATAAGGGGAGGAGTATCCTCATGGGTCCTCTTAGTTCCCAGTGTATATCTCCCCTTGGGTGGTTTAGGTATCATTAAGTCATTCTCCACATACTTCCCATTGACCACCTTTGGTTTTGAATAAATATAGACCTTCAAGACCTTATGATTCCCAATTACAAAAGTAAAGGAGTTAATGTTGATGTCATCTGATATCATGGTCTCTAGATACATGATCTTGCTAGGACATACATCTATCTTTCATAGAGTATGGTATTCAAAATACACCTTTTCTACATCAATCTTCTATCTGTGTGCTTCTATGAACATGTTTACCGATTCTTGAAAGTATTGCATTGTAAAGGAAAACATGATTTTTCACCAATGAATCTTCTTTCCATCCTTCAAATAAAATTTGTCAAGGAAGAAATGTTGATAAATGAAAAAACTCTGCCTTCCCTTCTAACACCAAAGGTAGCTCACTTGGAATGTGCCATTCTTTCCCAAATGCCTTGTGCATCCTTCTATATCATTTTTCAACCATCAACTTGTATGCATTGTTAATCCAGTCATAAGTATAATTAGTGAATCTCTTCACGGGTGAATTATCTTCAGGAAGAACTACCACATTTTTTTGTTTGGTCCATTTGGCACCCCAATTTTAGAGAAGACAATCAATAAGAGAATCGCGCCAAAAGTGATATTTTCTCTAGCACGTGTTTCCTCTATAATGTCTTCAGTAATAAAACCAGTAAGATTATACGCAATACCCTTAGTAATCTTCTTCATGATATGAAGCCATTGATTATTTACCTGTGTCCATCATTCTTGCACACCAAACTTTGTGATAAGTCATGCATCCATTCTGAAAATAGGGTTAGTAAGCTTTGAGATATCCATAATGCACCTTCCTCATTGATACTTCAAGGTGGTGGTAGTTATCTTGACCCCATCCTCATCCTCCAAATCAGTAGCAATTTTTATGCCCAAGCTCTGAAGGCCAGTAAATTTCCTAATCAAGTGCACAGTAAAGCACATCCTCCTTCCTGCGAATTATAAATAGTACTTATAGATGTAAAACATAGGCCATTGATAAAAGTGCTCTAGTTTACCAAAATAGTGTAGTTTGTAAAGTTGTAGGGCTCCCACGTTGCTAAAAACTTGATAACCTTTATCACCATAAATGTGATTATCGTCTGTAGTCCTTTCACTTGTCCTTTGGATCAAATCTATCTCTATCTCGTGCACGTTAGATCCGAGTGATGATTAAAATCACTAATTATCATCTTCTTGACACGAGACACCCAATATTTACCTATAATAACTCATTTTGGGTATTGCATCTCCGAATATCATTCTTCTTAAATGTCTTCAGTCGTGCACTTCCCCTTGCCCTTGACCTTCATCTTGGGTGAAATGGTCATTGGTTTTCTTGGTGTCATTACATGTGAATATCCCAACTTCTGAGATGTTATCCTTTGTGCCTTGGGTGACTGTAATCCCTCATCTCCAGCTGTCTACGTTGAATATCCTCCTTAGCTTGTTCTCTTTACTTAAATATGAGCCCTAATCCTGTAAACCCTTCTTTTATTGAAAACAAGCTTCTACACCACCCTTAAGCCTCAAAATTCATTATGAAGGATCTCTCTTACTCGGTCATGCTCTCACTTCAATTTGGTTTAGTCGATTCTCTAGGTTTACATGTAATTTCACACAAAATATCACCAATTGGCTCTTTGATAACACCTAAGTTCTTCACAAGGTAAGGTGAAAAAAAAATTACCCCGACGCACCTTTTATAGGTTTCCAAATTTTTATCACATAAATTTCTCCTCACCTAGCACCATACAACAACTATAATTATACTTTTTCACACTTTTTCCAATGATTTCTTCAGAATGATGTAGTCATAACCTTCTGGAACACTCATTACTTCTCATGCCATAGACCTCATCATGCGTTCTTCCCCAGTGCCATAGTATATAATCCTCTACGATATAAACCAAGTAGTTTATCTTGCTGTTGCCTACCTCATGTTACATTACACAACCTTTCCCTGACATGGTATTCAATTCAAGAAATTCCTATTATTACCATCCTTCTTAACACTTGTAACACTATTTTCCACCTTTATACCATTATAAAAACATCTTCATCCACTTCAAAGTACCAACAAGATCTCTTTATTGCACATTTGTACCTGATTCACCCCACACTAAAAGTATGTATGGTCCTCTATGCATGAACTTGATAGATAGTAATAAACTTCCTACGCGTAAGCATGCTTATTACAACTAAAAAAACAAAAAAAACAAAAACAACTAAAATGAAAAACAAAACATGAAAGGGAAACCTAAACTATGTGGCAATACTGCCTTATTACAAACATGAGTAAAATTTATTTATAGTAGGTCTTTATCCTACTCGCATTGAAGTAACAGGGAAATAAATTTCCATCCAATGCCTATAACTGACATGCACCTAATTTAAGTATCTTGGTTACTACAAAAGGTCCCAACCAATGTACCTTCAATTTTCCTAGGTGGCACGTAAACTTGGAGTCATAGAGAAAGACCATTTTTCCAATTTTAAATGTCTTTCACTTGATATGCCTATCATGCTAGGCATTCAAGCTTGCCTTATCAGTCTCATAGATCCAATGCGTAATTACATGCCGCTCATCTAATCGCATGAGTTTGTCAGTGTGCTATTCTACAAATTTATCATCAACTAATCCACCTACTTGCACAATACACAAGGATGGAAACATGTATTCAAATAGTGATACTTCCTCTGTGCCAAAATCCAATTGAAAGGGTGTGGCCTTATTCAACCTTTTATATGTTGTCCTATAAGACCAAATAAAAAATGATACTTTATCATCTCGATCCTTCCTTCAAACCTCATAAATTTTTGTTAATGTTTATCCAAAGATCTTGTTGAAAACTTCTACAATACCATTATATTGAGGGTGATAAGGGGTAGTTTTATGGTGTGCCACGATAAACTCTGCCAACAGAATCTTGATTGTCTCATTCAAGATATGAGTTCCTCTATCATTGGTCAAGCGTAATGGAAAAACATACATGCTAATAATTTTTTCCCATAGAAACCTTACTGTTGTGGCTGTAGTACAATCATTTGTAGGCGTGACCTCTGCCCACCTAATTAGATAATATGTGCATGTAATTATATAGTGCACACCAGTCTTACACATGGGTGGTGCAATTTCCCTTATAAAGTCAATAGCTCACTTTTCAAAAGGCTCCGCACTCGTGATGGGTCTCAACAAAATATCATCTTTATGTCTAGGTTATGATTTAACATATTCCTTGGTGTCCTTGTACAGTGTTTCCCACCACAAACTGGCCATAAGGATCTTGCATGAATTCACATCTCCTGCATACTGACCTCCTACTATTTCATTATGAGCCTCTTCCATGATAGATTCATGCTCATGCTCTTGAATGCACCAGTGCAATACCTCATCTCTGCCTATTTTGTACAAATATCCACCAATAAACTGATAAGGTGCCGCATGTATAGCAAGCTACTTTTTCTCCAATGTCTGCATTCCCTCTGGCATTAGGCCAGTGCACAAAAATATAACGATGTCCTCCATATATGTTGGTGCGTGATTCAATCTGAACAATTACACATTAGACATTATGTCCTCAATAATCCACGTGTCCTCACTAGAAGTGATCCTTGAGAGATGATCAAGCCTTGAATTACTCTTACTTGGTTTGACAACAACTGTAAAATAAAACTCTTTAAAGAGAAGTATTCATCTACAGATGCGCCCTTGCAAAACTAACTTGTTGACTAAATATTTTAATGCCATATGATTTGTATAGAAAATAAACGGAGTAGCCAAAAAGTACTATCTAAACTTGTGAAGTGTGTAGATCATAGAAAAATCTTTGTGCTCTATTTTTGTGTAATTCTACTCTGCAGGTATCAACTTCCTACTTTCAAAGAAAATGGGATGATCTACAATTCCTTCCCTAGGTTGCGCTAATATTGTGCCAATTTCCATGTCAGAAGCATCCACATATACAAGAAATGGTTTATCCCATGGAGGAAAGCACAAAATTGGTGTAGTGGTAAGCCTCTCCTTCAATGTCCCTAATTCCTATTGTTGCACATCACCCTAATAATATTTACCTTTAGCTTTTAGTAGTTATTCTAAGGGCATAGAAATATTCACATAACCCTTGATAAATTTCCTGTAGTAGCTTGTGTGCCCCAAAAATACACACACTTTGCTTTGACTAGTAGGTCCCTCTAACCCCAAAATTATAACTATTTTTGCTGGGTCGACCAATAATTATTCCTTACAGATAATATGTCTAAATTTTAAAAGGTGTAGGAAAGACACACATCTTGATGTTAACATATATACTCAATTGCCTACACTTTTCAAACATATGCCTTAAATTTTCACAATGATCTTTGAAAAACCCATAGATATTCTAGTCATCCAAATATACCTACAAGAAATTGTGAGTGAAGCCATGGAAACCCTGCATAACTATGCACGGGAATACTGTTGATGATTTCTTCAACCCAAAAGGCATAATTGTATAAGAAAAGCTACCCCATTCAATAGTGAAAGTGGTCTTATCCTAGTCTTCTGGCATGATGTGCACCTGGTGATAGCCTAAAAATCCATCTGTAAAGGAATAGATTTCACACCCTGTAACTCCTAAATTTTCCTAGGTGAAAGGTGTGTGAAAAGGATCTATGACATATGAAGCATTCAATTCTCTGTAATCCATCAAAATTCTGATGCTTATGTACTTATTGATACTGATCACCTAAGGCTCACCCAATCAGACTCTTCAATTTGCTCAATAATCCCAAACTTGAGCATTTTGTCAATTTCTTCCTTTACCTTCACACATAGATTTGGGTTTATCCTGTAAGGCCTCTTCCTAACATGTTGCGTGACCTCTTTAAAATTAATATTAATTTCACCTAAAGAGGGATGCACACCTTTTAATTCATGTTAACCTCTTGGAAAGAGATCCTAAAAGTCATTCAAGAGCTCAATGATCTTTTCTACCTCCTTTTTTGACCAGTAATCCCTAATTATTGCTTCCTTAGGTTCATATTTAGTGTTAATGTTAACCTTATTCATTTTCATAGGAGCATGGTATGAGCATGAATTTTCATCTAATAAATCCATGACCTTGTGTGCACCCTCTATGTGGCTAACATCCATGTTTTCTACCTCTTCATCAACAATCATGTACACTAGCTTTCCTTTTTCCTTTTCTTTCCAGGCACGAATCAATTTCATTTCCTCTGTCTCAAATATGTCTTCATGTGCCTTGAGGTTAGGTTCACCAAGTAATTCCAACATAAGCTCTTCTGATTTTGTACTATCCCCCAATGTGATGCACCTCATATTATGTAGAGCTTCACGTACATGTGGATTATTATAAAGATAGTCAAAGGTTTGAACAATACATGTATTCATCTCATGCCATCTCCCTTTTTAGTTCTACATGGACATACCATGCGTGTGTGCATCCGCACAGTGTGGAGTAGAACTTATGCACCCAAAGTGATGGCAGTAAGGCATCCTAGCCTTACGACCATAGTCTCTCACAATTATGGACGTGTGAAAAAGAAGCAGTCTTCCCACGATATTCACATATGTGCATAGGTAAATTTTTCTGAGTGAATGTTGTAGAAAAGGTGATTCTCACTTCTCGCCATTCCAATAAGTTATATTTATGTGCTACTTACCAATGTAGTACTATTTTGCGCAATGTATAGACCATCATGTTTCTTCTGTCCCCTTCATTCTGCAACTGAGTCTCCATAGCGCACAAGAATGTATTAGGTTTCCCTTTACTAGTATAATGTGGTATTTGAATCGAGCCTAACTATCTTACCATGCATGGCCTAATCATCCTAGTTTATTTCCCTTTAACTTTGCACTTGACCATCTCGTATGTGCCATAAGCCCAAATATAAAAATCAATACTGGTAGCGTAACTTACAAACTGAGTGTCTTCCCACTACAACACACCTTCCTTGGATGATTCCATATGTTCTGGATCATGCACTGTATGTGCATAAATTCTATTAAGCCCTTCTTAACTTAAGGGATTGACATAAGGATCTACCTTTTTATCATGCAGAGGTATGATTATGCCCTCATATTTGTTGTAAAATTTGATGTATCTCTTGTTAAAGCACATATAAACATTGTTCACATAACACAAGGTTGCTCAAGTAATGATGAAAAGTTTTCTACTTTAGAAAACTCCAAAACCTCAAAGTCTCTAATAAACTGGGCTCCATGAATAGTAATGGATGCATCCTTCAATACCCCAATAAGAATAGCCCTAAATTTATTTGTAATATAAAACACATTGGAAGATGGTTGTAATGTCTGTCTACCCATATGATTCCATGCATCTAGTGTCAATACATTTACCTCAATTCTTGTGTCAATCAAAATATTACTTACCAACCAACCATCAATCATTGTATCCAGTGTAATTTCTTTGTCAAATTCATGATTCTATGGTGGAAGTTTTCATGTAGTATTTTTTTCTCACGCTCAAATCTTACACGTGGTACCTTCTCATGTAACCATTCCCCTAGCAGTTAGATGATATTCTTTGTCTGCAACATCTTACATACTTCTTTCAGGTCATCTATATCTTTTCGAGGGAGCTCAACATTCTTCGTGTGATCTCTCTTTCTCTCTCTTGCGCTTGCTCCTTTAAGCAGTGTATCTCACTCACCCTTCAGATCTCTGATGACTCCTATAATATCTTGGTAGACTTCCTTCTAATGGTAAACATCTAGATACTTAGCATGTATCACCTCTTCTTTTTTGATGAGTGGCTTGGCCTTAAGAGGTTCATGCACACGTGCTGCTTTAGCATGCGTAGTTACTAATATGGGTTGTAATTCAGGATCAAGCATCCTCTTAGGAATCCACTAATTAGCCTACATGCATTATACCTTGATCATTCCAATGCATTTTTCCTTCTTCTCGGTCTTGCACATGTGCTCATACAGGTCTTGAAAATCTTATAACTAATGCTACTTTCCACACCATGTGTAAACTATATTTTTTTGGCACTCTTATTGGTAATGATCAGGGGATTTTTAACTATAAAAAGTTTCTCACATGAATCTTCCTCTACCACCACCTCCAACACCATGACCTTGATATCCTCCCTAGAATCCTCCATTATGATTATCCTCATTATTGTTCCTTTCATTCTTTATTCCTTCCCGTTCTTTTAACCTGCTCACCACACTAGTCTGGCACACTCATGTTTTAATGGCTTCATGGATATGATCAATCAGTATGCAATCAACTATATTATAGGTATGGGAATTATAAATATTACAATACATGGACACATTCTTTTGCATGAAACTCTACAAGAGAGGAAAATTCCAGAAATCATGGTCCTTATGAAAAATTTAACAATCTAATAAAAATGCGCATACTAAATTACGTGGGAAACTATCCTTAGTATGTCCTTCAACCTCACAATTAGTACACCATTTACCAATGCGTGTCTCATGTGCTGATTTGGTAGAGATATTTTCCAATTTATTCGCCATGGCTGTGATTTGAGCCTCCAAGAATGGGCTTACTCTAGTATCAAATCTTCCAATAGCCTTAATGAGTAGGGCTATTTCTAAGGCCTCATGTAGATCCACATATGTCTTATGATATAAAGATCTTCCAAACGGAGTCATTTATCATCCAACGAACCACTGTGTATGCTAACTAGGATGAATCAAAATACAATTTGGACATAGTAGTCTTAAAACACGCATCATACTTCCTCACACTTTTAGGTAAGCCCTGATTGATATCTTTGAGCAAATTGATGCTCTGCTACTCAAAATACAAAATGTGAAACTTAGCTAAAAATGAAGTGTGTAAAGCATTATAATCCACCACAGTCAAATGTGGATCATATTTCCTATACCAACTATGCATGCTCCCTTGAAGCGTAATGGAAAATTAGCTTTCCTTCCTATATGAATCTATAATTACCTTATCACACCATAATAATTCACACATGTGCACATGCCCTGTTGGATATTTTATACCTTTATACTTGCAAGTGGAGAGACATCTCATAGTAGAATTGAGGCATCTTTTATGGTTATAGAGGGTGGTTCGGTGGTTTTTGCTAAGGATGATGTGGGGATGGTTGTGGTCCCTTCCCACCAGATCTAAAACCAAAGCTTCCACCTATATTTCCTCTAAGTGGTTACTGACTTGATCCTCCCATGCCCCTTATTGCGGGTTGTAGCCTAGTTGATGAACTTCCTTATGTCCCAATTTTAGTATTGAACTAGACATATCTTGTATGTACAATAGCATCACCCACATAAGTGCTTCCAATTGTATGTGTACCAATAATATTCCCTTTTCAGACGCTCTAAGACATGTACAATCCAGTTTGCAACTAGTACTGCAAAGATTGCAATACTGACTTTTAAGCACTTCCATGGGTGTACCCCTAGACTTTTCAAATATTCCATTTTCCGATTCAACAGAGTAGAATATGCAATCTGTAAACTTGCAGAAATCCTAAACTTCGCAAATATGTCTTTCAATTACTAAGTTTTGATCTAGGAAATGGGCTTGTATCTTTGAAGGGCTCAAATATAAAAATAGCGTTCCAGATAATGTATCTTATTGTCCTCATTCTAACCTACAAATCATGTAAAATAATGAGAAAGCTGAAGAGGAAACATCTAATCCGTTAGGAACTTTCACAAATGTTATGAGAACTAGGGGCTACGGCATCCTCGTCTTCAATAGTTGGAACTTGGGGAGGCAATAGTGACTTGACGAAACACACCAAATGATCAAAAGTGGTCTACAGGCTATAGTCAAATCCTCACATGGAAACATATGAAATGTGTCATGATTTTGGATAATCATCCTACATCCAGACGCTTCAACCTAGGACCCTAATGAATCTTTGATGCCTATGAAGCCAGACAATTTATAGAATTCTATTGGAAAAAAGCTCCAGACTCTTCTCCTATAGCTCATGATAAAGATCTGTCATCCACCTCAAATCCATGGTTTGAAATCCAGTTCAATTTATAAGATTAATATCTATTTTGCAACCAATTCTAGAAATCTAAACCATGCTCTAAATGCTCATTTCAAAGTTAGTAGGATAGGAGATACACCATTTACATTTAAAGATCGCATTGCAGATTACACTTGACAGTTGGAATTTACTTACAATGGAACCACATTTTAGTCTTTGAATGAATCTATTTTGTGCATATGTACACTGGACGATTCATTGCATTCTGAATTAAGACACTCACCTTTTGATAGTGAAGAAAACTATTAGGTTTCATACACATTAGACATAAATCTATTGTCATTATGTTAACATGGATGCTTATAAAGGTACCTTGATCAAGATCCCAATGATTTTTTATTTAACCATTTTATATTCACTTTGGTAACGACATAGAAGAGATGATACATAGTGGTTGTGGAGTTTTACCAATATTGATTACATCATAAGTTCTGCCTCTATTAAGACAGTTTCCAAGGACTTTTCAGCAACCCATCTACAATAGATCCATCTCCAATCAATGTAGTCCACTGGACCAATTGGATTAAGGCATTTTGTCAATACATAACACTCCTACCCCTACATATGAGTACAGAGCCACTTGTTTACATACCATATCTACTGCAACACTAACAATAACACATTTTTTTTAATCATAATATCCCATCCTAAGCCAAGTCTTTCTTTGGGGTAAGTCCTTTCCCTTCACCTCTAATGCATCTTCCTATTTTTTGAATGTTTACGAAAATAGACCTATAGGCCATTCATTCAAAGCACTTGATAGCCAATGGACTATCCCCAATATATATTGTCCTAGATCCTATTGAGATGTCCTGATGCATGAAATAAATATGTGTGGTCCTTCCCAAGAAAATCCTTTAGCGTGGATGCCTACATTATCCTTTGCGATGATTGATCACTCAAAGCTCCATATCTTATCATAGGCTCATGAAGGATGCTGGAAAAGGCCCAATCTTGGATCTACCTGTATGTGTAGTATCCTCCAGCGCACCCACGCATCCCAACCGAACCATGCCTTAATTTGTACTAGCTGAAATCCAGGAAAAGGAGCGAGTACGATATACAAGCCAAAATTCATTCCCTCTATATTCCGTAGTACATCATGGCATTTAATATTAATATTTATAATAGGATTTGTTCACCCAAAGCCTATGAAAACCACTAAAACATTCGATGCCGTGTAATAAATTTTTTGAATGGTCGTTTTTCGGTTAAGCATCCGAGGGACCCTTATTGCTTCCGTGTGTAATGGGAAAGGATAGGCCCAAAATACCAAGGCATAAACTATCTAATCAAAACCAAGGCTTCACGCATCATTTATCAATTTAAATATAGTTTTATGTACGATGCTTATTCACTACACAATCTCTCCACTCCCACACCTGAGGTTGGTAAGCTTCTTAACGTGGACTCTGAAGTTGATCTTCTTCTGCTTCACAGTTTTCTTAGATGACACGATACTACAGTCCTCAAATAAATATTTTTCCATAATTTTCTTGACATATTGAAAATCAGAAATGATATCTAGAATAAATGTATCCCATGTGCATTATAACTCCGAGTGACAATTGCCAGAACATAATGAAACACACAAAAATCTTCTAATAACACCCCCTGCATAATCCAACATGCATAAGTGTAGAGTACTCAATAAACTGGTCATGGCACTTAGGTATACAATGATAGGAGGCATCTACAAATAAGAACAATAATCATAGTGCTTGGAATATAGTTTCTAAATTATTATTTTCTTAAATGGTGGATATCTAAGAGGGTGAAATCCATGGTGCATCACAAAGTAAGTGGTCTTGTTTTTGTGTTAAAAATATAACCCTAGTGTCCTGCTATGTATGCCCCCACATCTTTGAGTTCCGTCTATACCATTTTACAAATCCATCTGGTAGAAAGTTAGCTAAGATCGTGTACTAGTTACCTCCCATTTTCCCTCATTTTTTCAATGGAGTATATTATATTTTTATTAATTCTTCAAAGCGGAATCCCATTTCTTGAACATGAAATAATCCTGTGTGCACACCCATAATTCCCATCAACTGACCTCTCCTTGAAACAATATATGCCTATCGTCCACGTTTTGAATCCGCCAATGTCCTTACTTCTGAACTTTTCATTTTCTTTCCAAGGGCTATGTATGAATTAGAAATGTCTCAAAAATGAACATAGCCCCCATCAATCTTCCACCATGATCCCTCAATCTCATAAATCAACTCAATTAGTGGTCCCTATTCCACCCAACTTACATCACATGTACACCGCTCCTATATCTTCTATCCCTATCACTTCTTCATATACAGTGGTCATAAATGCTCCTATTTAAACTCATAAAGAATCCCATCTACTTCCACCACCCAAGAAACATATTCCAAGCTCGGTGCCCATCTCTACATATCAATTCCACGCTGATTTCATCATCTCACAATCCCACCCTTCAGAGTATACTCAAAATCATCAACCTCCAGTCCGAGGTGTCTTTTAACATATGTTCTCTAATCAAACTATCCAAACATCTCAACCATCCCATATGCACATCCCAACTCATCCTATTCAATCTTAATAAAATATCACCATCTCTCAAAAACAAGTGCAATCCTATCTACCTAATTTCATTCCCCCACAACACCCTATCTCCCATTCTATCCAATCACAGACATTCAAATATCTCCCTCATTATTAACCACCTCCAAAAAATCCTATTTATCCTCAAAAATATCAATCTCATCCATAACCCAAGCCATCCAATTGTTATAATCTGAAACCTCACCATTAAATCCCTCATCCTCATATGTCCAATGAACCCATGAAATATTTGATAAGTAGAATGGCAAGTATTCAAGCCGATACTTTGGGTCCTAAGAGTATTTTCACTAAGGAAAATATCTGCAATGAGCCTATAAACCCATCAGTTCTTGTCAAATCTTATCCTTCGGACTGGGAGATCCCTAAGTTTAATAAATTGAATATTAAGGAGGACAATCAAAAACACCTTCGTGCCTTCAGGCAGACATGTTATCTTATCACCCACGATCAAGAACTCATGCTTCACACTTTCCCCATGTCATTCGCTAGACCCGATTTGGACTGGTACAATAACATTCGTCAGAATTCCCTCTTCTCCTTCACTCAACTTGCGTAATTATTATTAGAGAATTTATATATTAATATTATGTGTAAAATCACCATTACCGACCTCTACACCATTAAACAATTTGACAATGAATCAATCACATATTTTTTTGCCAGGTGGCATGGAATAATCAATTAATTATCCTTCTCTCTTCCTTAAACCAAACTAATCAAACTATTTTCTAGATCATGTGTGAAGCATATCTAAACCACTCTTCAAATCCAATATTTTCAAATATTTGAGGAATCCTTCACCATGGCTCACAAACTATAACTCTGTGCCCTTGAGCAAGAACATGTCAAGCTTCACTCCAACATGCCAAAAACTGAATTCACCAAGTCATCTACCCATAATGAAAAATCTAAAAAATGCAGCCAATGTCATCATAGTCAAATCCTCTTCCGCATCTACTTCTCATACAGAGCCTCTACAATGGGCTCCTAGACTAACTCCTAACTATACTCCCCTTGAAGAATCCTACAGTTCTATATTTGACAAAATTATGGCCGCACGTCTCATTCAACCCCCCCTATCTAACCCGTTGATGATTCACGTCCTAAACCCACATGGTACCATGAGTACCATTATTGTAAACATCATCAAGTTCGTGGTCATGACATTGAAAATTTCCATACCTTCAAAGACTCAATAAAACAACTTATCAATTGTGGGGATGTTTATTTGGAAAATCCTAAGACTACTTCTAACCAACCATTATATGTCTTCAAGAAGCCCTTCCCTAATCATCCCTAAACAATTAAGATAATCCCCCTAAATCTCAAGCACCGAATGCCCATACGATCAATACTATAATATAGGATTTAGTCTCACCATCCACATCTATTATCCCCTCTATTCCACCCACATCTACTTTGATATCCACCCCTAAATCTACAATCATATCTCCATCCACACCCTTATCTATAACTATTATACCCATATCTACTATACCCACATCTATTATCTCTATACCTACCACATCCACATCTATCTCAACACATATCTCTACAACCATCCCTATATCTACATGTACTTCCCTACCCTTATCTATAAATGCATCCATTCCCACATCTACCCCAACATCTATCTCTCTAAAATATAAACCAGTTTTGCACAAATAAAACACCAAACAATAATATAATTCTTCTATTCAACACTTCCTCAGGAATATTATACTGGCTATTATATAGCCATAAGAATAGGTAAACAACTTCCTATAAAATAGGAAGTGATAATAACAAAATTCTCGGTATAGATATGCGGGTGAAAAAATTAAATATATTTTTGTTATAACAATATATTCAATCCACTACATAATAACCGAAAGTAAATAATAATTCACTGTACGGGAAAATCCAAATGCCAATGTAAAAAATAAATTTACTAATATTCCCCCCCTTAGTGTTTACATGGTAACACATTTATCATTATTTGATTGTAGCATGCCACCTCTGTGTGCTTGTGATCAACTCCTCAACTATGTAGCATTGGGCATGCAAAAAACTCACACATGTGCCAATGCACATTTCTTCCTCCACTTATGGTTTTCTCTAGCTTATACCAACAACCTTAACCAATTGGTTTTGCAGGTTTACCAATAACCTTTCACAATTGGTTTTACAGGTTCACCAAAAACCTTACAAAATTGGTTTTACAGGTTGACCACAAACCTTACGTAATTGGTTTACAGGTTCACAAAAAACCTTAAACAATTGGTTTTCTTGGTTTACCAAAAACCTTCACATCATGATTGCTACAATACATTTTGATAAATATCCTATAATGTTTCTACAAAATGGGTTATATGAGGAATACACACAAGTGAACAGGAATTTACATCATCTATTCTTATTTTTCACTCCACATTGGAAATATGAAGAACTGAAATTCACACCACACAACTGAAACTAGAACACTACACAAATGAACATCAAATATTCACAATACAAAATGCCACCATACCAGAAGTGTGGCACCATCGTTGGCGACAAAAAAGAGGTCAATATATGACCTCCTTCCTCTGTTGCCTCCATCCTCCAATATACATGCTGCTAACTCAGCTAGATAAATCTGTGATACTCAACTGTTTCCACATTGTTTATTATAAAGTATGCCTTCCGAAATGTGAAATAACTTATTTTACGAACGTTGGGGAACACTGAAAATGCATCTACGAGGTAATTTTTTTAATTTGTGTTAGGAATTAGTGAACAAATATGTAGAAATAATTCCTCAAATCATAGCAATAGGAAATTATTTAGCAAAATTATACTTGCAGAAATATTATAACATACATAAGTAATGCAAAAAAGAAGACAAGAAAAGATTTAACATGGTTCACCCAATGTGGGCTACGTCCACCAAGAACTTGCTCATATTTTATTATCAACTAGAGTAAAAAAACTCTCACAGTCTTCTCTCAGTTATGAACTCACAACAAAATTCTAAAGATGCTAAATCACATCTAAACCACAATTAATAGCTCAATTGCTCAACCTTGATCACTAAGACTCAATAGCTCTTGACCACTAAATTACCTTCAAGATATCATAACACCTTTATTTATAGGATTAAAATCCTTTTAAGAAGTCTTAAAGCCAGCCATAGAAGTTTGAAAGTCATAACCTTTCAACTTCCCATGGTTGGAAAAACTATCATGGTGTTGATAGCCAATTAACAACAACTTAACAACAACGTGACAACATGAAAGAAACATATGACTACAGAATGCTCCTAAAGTCTCCAAACTTAACCGTTCAAACTCCAACACATCAATGCTGATTCCACACCCCCAACAATCTCCCACTTGGAGATTTTTTCCACTGAGAAAAGTTCTCAACCCTTCATTATCAACCATGAAGGCCAATCAAAGTTGAACACAACTTTAACTTCTCCCTTGTGACCATCTTGGTCATCATATTTGCAGGATTCTGACTGGTATGAATCTTTTCCAGCTTCAACTTATCTTCTTCCAAAGCTTCCGTAATGAAATAATATTTTAGCTGAATGTGCTTCGTCCTAGAGTGGAAAGTGAAGTTCTTCATCAAATGAATAGTGCTCTGACTATCATTGTGTAGTATCCCATCTTTCTGCTTATGCCCCAACTCATCAAGCAACTGTTGTAACCAAATCATCTCCTTGTTTGCCTTTGTGGCAGCAACATACTCAACCTCTATGGTTGATAAAGCCACAACATTTTATAACCGTGAAATCCAACTCATCAATGTATCACCAATTGTAAATACATAACCTATCATGCTCCTCCTACTTTCCAAATATCCTGCCATGGCTGAATATACAGAGCCACACAATTTAGTGTCTAATCCACTGAAACAAAATGATTCTCCCATGGTCCCTCTCAAATACTGAAAGATCCACTTGACTGCTTGCAATTTCTCTCTACCTGGATCACTCATAAAACTTCTCACTACTCCAACTGTGTGGGAAATGTTATGCCTAGTACATACCATAACATGCATCAAGATACCAACTGCTAATGAGTACGAAAACATAGACATCTGGATTCTATCCTCCTTAGTCTTGGGACTTTGCTCTTTTGATAATTTAAAGTGACCCACCAAAGGAGTACCAACTGGTTTAACATCCTCCATACTAAAACTTTCCAAGACCTTCTTTATATACTCTTATTGAGATAATACCATCTTCCTCTCCCTCCTGTTCTGAGTTATTCTCATACCAAGGATTTTTTTTGCTTCCCCCAAATCCTTCATAAAAAAGGAGTCACCTAGCTACTTCTTGAGTACCTTTATTTACTGCATGTTCTTCCTTGAAATAAGCATATCATCCACATACAGACATAGAATAATATAAATACCATAAATAAACTTCTTGATGTACACGCAATGGTCTGAGTGACACCTAGAGTAACCTTGCTCCTGCATAAAACTGCCAAAATTCTTGTACCACTGTTACAGAGCTTGTTTCATGCCATACAAGTTCTTCTTCAATTTGCACACTAACCTCTCTTTCCCTTTGACCTCATAACCCTGTGGCTGTTGCATATAAAACTCCTCCTCCATATCACCATGAAGGAATGTAGTCTTCACATCCAACTGCTCTAAGTGTAATTATTCTACTGTTACTAAACCAAGAACAGTCCTAATAGAAGTCATTTTTAACAACAGAAGAAAAAATTTCATCAAATTCTATGCCTTGACCACCAACCGGGCCTTGTATCTTTTCCTACCTCCATATTCCTATTTGATTTTGTACACCCACTTCTTATGTAATGCTCTCTTTCCCTCAAGTAGCTCCACCAGATCCCAAGTCCGGTTCTCCATAAGAGATCTAAGCTCTTCATCCATGGCCTACTCCTAGTTATTCCTGGAATCTACCTGTACTACTCCCTCAAAGCACTCTGGCTCTCCATTGTCAGTGAGTAATAAATAATTCAAATATGGAGTAAATCATTCAGGTTCTCTTCTTACCCTAGAATACCTTCTCACCTTAGGAGTTTGGGGTTCCTGATGAGTAGGTTTCAGAATTGGCTGTGCCGAAACATGTTTCACCTGAACCTGAACCGGCCCCTTGGACACCTTGCTGTCCTCAATTTCCTCTAACACTGTGTATTCTTTCTTTGATTCCTCTTTTTGTTCCTGTAACTGATATTTATACATGATTTTTTCATTAAAGAAAATATCTCTAGACCAAAATATTTTCTTGTCCTTAAGACTTCAAACATGGAAACCAAATTCATCCTCACCATATCCAACAAAGGTGCATTTATCAAACTTAGCCTCTAACTTGGTCCTATCATATTTATTAATGTGAAAAAATACCTCATATCCAAATAATCTAAGAAATGAGTAATCGATTTTCTTACCAGATCAAGCCTCCTCAGGTATACCTCCATGCAAGGCCATAGAGGGTCTTCTGTTAATCAGATAAACAACCATGCTTACCACTTCCACCAAAAACATTAGTGGAAACCCCACATGTAACCTCATGCACCTAGTATGCTCCATGATTGTCCTGTTCATTCTATCTGACACTCCATTTTCTTATGGAGTCTTTGGAACCACTATTTTCATATTGATCCCATTTACCGAACAATAATCAAGAAATTCATTGCTACAATAATCCCCTACATTATCTGCCCTGATACATTTCAACTTGAGACATGTTTCATTTTCAACCAAGGCTTTCCATCTTTTGAAAGTTTCAAACACATCAGATTTATTTCTAATGCAATATACCCAAAATTTTCTAGTTACATCATCAATGAAAGTGACATAATAACATGAACCACCAATAGAGTTTACCTTATCTAGCCCCTGTACAATGGAAAAGTGACAAGTGAGCATGGGAATCTATAAGTAAATCTTCCTCACACCCGACCTCCCGAGGTCATGTCGAGATAGCCGGTGGGGATGGAATATACATGGGGCGTAGAAAAACTAGTTAGGAAATATTATTTCTTCGACACGCACTAATGGAATCTGTGAATCTAAGGCAAATAAGGCCCTCCTAACCTGAACTGGCATGATAGATCGTTCGGCGAGGATGACTGCTCGAAGGCTCCAATCAATATTGAGCTCTGGCATGATCTGATCTATAGGTTGTGGAATACATGGAAGATAACCTATGGGTGCTTTATAGATATCTCCCAAAAGGGTCATGAAAAATGGATGATGGATGTATGGTGGATTCTATGGATGATTCTTTGGTCTAGTCTAGAAATCCTTAGCCTGATTAGTTGTTATATCTAGTGAGGATAGTTGTGTGATAATGATTGGTGGATGTGGAGATGATCTGAACACTAATGTGTGTAAACCAACATCAACATCTAATTGACCTATGGGCTCATTGGATTGTGGGACCTGTGGATCACAACCGTAGGTTCATGGCCATCATGGGCCTCCTATGGTCATGTGCAGAATCAATCCATAATCCCTAATATCCAATAGTTGTATGCCTTTTTGGCCTCTATGTTTATAACTAAAAGTTGTGTAATCTTCTCAGAGTACCTTACAGGCGTTTTGGCAACTTGAATTATTAAGCTAGTTTCTATGTCAATGAGAATGTCTTCTGCGTCTGGCTATGGGACCAAAGGATCACAACCAAACATTTGCTCTCTTTCAAGCCCTTCTCCAGTCATGCGAATATCTATTTAGGACAATTTGTAGCTTGGCTGGTTTGACCAAAATGTATGCACTTTGTCATCTTCTATGTTTAATCCTCTTAACTATGAGCTAATTTCTTGTAGGTCTGTTGTTGTTCGGAAGACCTGAATTCTGAGATTTTGGTCTATGTCAGTTATTATTGCAAAAATATTGGGTTGAGGCACGATTGGCTTGAATATGTATTCTCTGGGCTCCCTAGGTCCCGTGATTGTCATACAAAGGAAACAATTTAAATCTAACTGAAGCAAAGTAAGACTAAATATGTAAAGTATATCCGCAACATATATAACCTCTCTATTTTTTGTATTTTTGATAGAGTATTTAACAGAATTATGATAACAAATATTTAATAAAATTGAAAGAGCAATTATTTAATATCTAGAAAATGATGACTAAGCTAATAACAAAATTTAAAACAAACAAGGTAGCCAAGTATAGCTACCTGCCTGTGTAGTTGTGAATCTATTCTGAGTAACCAAATAACTGATCTAATCTATTTGAAAGACCCCCAATCTAACCTCAGAAGTGAGGAATGAATCATAGATTCTCTGAAACTATCAATCCCCACAGCTTCCCCGATAATATCGAAAGTGAGATTAACTGAAATGAAATGATTCACTACTCTATTTGATATGTTTTAACTAGAACTTTGATAGCTTGAACTTGGATTTTACAGAAAAGTGTTGAATCCGATTGTGTGTGGATTTGTCCCCTCAGTGTGGTCTCCTCATTCATTCGTGCTCACGTGAATCCAAAAAAACATGTAATGCTAGTATCAATAGAAGCAAGTATTGGAACAGTGGTAGCTTCAGATGTAGACTGAATACAATGCGAGTAGGAGAGGGATAGCACAAGAGAACAGAGCTTGGCTTATGTAATTCCTAGCAGGATTTATTATGAGTCATACAACACAAAACATCCAGAACCTGAAACTATCCTTCTTGACGAACAAAACCTGCAACTCTAATGGCTTTAGACTAGAAATGAAACTATCCTACCTTAATTGATTGTATAAAACAATAATAACACTGGAACAAGAAGATCATGTGGCTTCTAAACAACAAAATAAGACTAACTATGCATGCAAACAAATGAAAACTATTGAATTCCTAAGCAAGAACTGAAAGACTAAACTATTGAAATGAGAAGATGAGAGGCAATTTCTGAGGGGCCATTTGCTTGTAATAAAACTAGCTATTTATAGAATTCCCATTTACCCAAAGGTGAAATCTAATTTGAACTCTTTTACAATAAATAATGGAGAAAAACTATTAGAAGGAAACAAAATCATAAATACAAGAAAAAACAGATGAAAAGGTTGGTAAAAGTTGAAAATTTACGTGAGTCATGATTAAAAGGACATTCTGGAAAATGCGTGAAGGACCGCTGCTATGAGAAGGGCGGTGGTTATAGGATCGCCGCCCTGCCTAGGCGGCGGTCATGAGACCGACGCCTAGGCAGGGTAGTGGTTTTGTTACTGAAGACCAAAACATAAAGAAAAATAGGGGATAAGAGAAAAATATAGCACGCGGAGGCTAAGTGGGGCATACGGGATGTTAACGCACACTTGGAGAGATTTTTCGGATCCCAAACACTTTGTGAGGAGACTTGTATCATCATTGGGGCACGTGTAACATTGTTCTGATGGTGCAGTACCCTATAATTTTGGGTACGTACATATTGCCTCCTCGGAGAAGCATTTTAGCGATGAAGAGGCTTAAAATGATCAGTTTGAGTATGGTGGTCCCGAAATGGGAAGTTAGAAATTATACATGACACGTCCATGTGTCGAAATGACACCATCCAAAACTCCCACTACCTGCAAAATGAAAAGAGGACTCAAGTGCAGATAGATAAAATAAATAAAAAAATAAATACTAAAATAATATTAAATGAGGACTTATCATTTGTGCGGGGATAAGAACTTACCTCCATCGGCGCTCCAAACCTATGAAAAGGGCATTCAAAATGAGTAAAGATGCTATATATGTAAAAATGGGCCCATTTTCCTATTCATTTGTGCGTGTCGATTTGATTGATTTTGAGCTCTGGGATCCACGGTGACGGTTTTTGATGAGAGTATAGTCAAAACATTCATGACAAGATAGTGATCATGCCTCCGCGAGTAGAACATCGACCCGCGAGATCATAGGTTAGTTCTTCTTGATTTAACGTTTTTACCCCCAAGATGTTAAAATGATGAAATATTTGTCATGGAGGGATTATTTTTGAAAATGTCAATGTTAATAGGGTCACTTAGGGGGGGTGCCTAATGGGTAGGCTTTATTTTAGTCAAAATGGTCTTTTTTTTTAATTTCAGGTGTTTTTAGGGCAGGTGACCCATTTGGAAATGTGGGTCATGACCACCATCCTGAGCAGGGCAGCAGTTACAGGACCCGCTACCCTTTAAGGTGGCGGGTTATGGAACCTCCGCCCTGCTCAGGGTGGTAATTCTTTACAGAACACCAAAATAACAGTGTTTTAGCCCAATTTTGCATTTTTAATATTCTTATATGTTTTAATGATTTTTCCAATGTAGTTTGAATACTAACTTACTTCGTTTTACATGTTTTTGGGTGTATGCAGAAGAAGGAGGAATATATTAGATGGAGCCGAGAGAGAGAGAGAGTGCGACTAGCTTCCAGTAGTGTTGGATGCACTTTCTCAGGCCGAGCAGGATACTCTTAAGAGGGCCGGCATATTACGTATATCACGGGTTCCTCATGTTGCGCCTTCTAGTCACATACCTTTGTGACCTATTTTCGTATTAGGATGCTAATCAAAACATGTTCTAATTTCTAGGAGTCAAGGGTGAGTGGACTATTACCTTGGAGGATATCCACCGCATCCTGGGAGTCCTAATTATCGGGAGACGACTTACACTTGAGACAGTGGGGTCGCGGGCTCAGATAGCTTAGTGGGCTACATATATGGGGAGACGCAGTTGTCTCCATTAGCTCAAAGAAGGGGGGTGAGGGTCCGTACCATTCCTATATTTCCTATCCCTTTGATTCATCAGGCTATTATGGGGATCCTTGCCTCAAGATTGATCGGGGGACAAGGTAGGGGACACCTTACTCTACTGCTGGCCCCCTATTATTACACAGATTGAGGCACATGGCTAGATTTATGCATGGGGAGCCAACATACTTGGGATCAGCTATCATGATTTTGTACTGGGTAGTTTGCTTACAGGGATAGTCTTTGAGCCATCTAACCCTAGTTATGAGCTGGGTATATGAGTGTATCATCCCTTATGGGAGAGGCATAGGAGGTGGCGGATCCTAGAGTTGTGAGGGCATCTAGATAGATTGAGATGTTGGTGCTTAGAGCACCTCACCAGCCAGTTGCTTCCTCTGACTACTAATGATATGAAGGCCACACCTTATCAGGCCATGACAAGGTTGTGGGGCAAGGATACCCTCACTTTGATTTCCTTCTCTACTACAGGGTAGCTTGTGGATAGAATGGGGATGGTGGAGACACACCCCTTTGACTGATTGCCTTAGCATTTTGGCCTTGCTTACGTCGGTATGCTCCCCCCAGTGGTGCCAGTGTTTAGATCAGTTCGGGAGGCTAAGGGAGGTCCTAGAGGCCAAGGTTGGACCGTTATTACTCCTGGCATCCCTATTGCAGCCAGGAGCATGGTACGTGCTCGAGGGAGAGCCAGTGCTCCTCGGGGACCTTTAATTTGGATCACCGCCATTCCTACCCACAAACAACAATAACCCCATTGATATAGACTCCAAGTCTAAGGAGTTCACAAGGGGAGGGACGGAGGAGGATACTGAGGATATGGAGGTCAACGAGTCGGGTGGAGAGGAGGACAATGATCCCGAGTGGCATGACACTTAGGAGATTTTATAGGCCAAGAGAGTAGAGTGCGGAGAGGGTGACCCTAGTTTTAGAGGAGTTGCCCTCTCAAGACTTAGGTGGAGAGGATGAGTCCGTAGTAGGACATTATGTTGCCCCAAGCACAGGATGAGGACATCAGTCAGCGGCGGCATCTTTGACAGGTGCTGACCCTAGGGATCCCTCTTAGAGACCCAGAGATCTGAGTGAGTTGTCACCCTTCTCTTAATATTTTTTTTTATCTAGGATTGCCTTAGTTGTTATCTCTCCTTTTTTTCATTCTTGGTTTTACCTTTTTATCATTTTCTAATTTTATTTTCCTCCTTTGCTTGCAGAGACTACTGATGAGTGGCGAGACTTGATTCACCGGGTATGTACTGATACCCTGATGATCCCCATGGAGAGGACTCGCACCGAGCTATCTGTGGATGCAGGGGAGCCTTCAGCACCTGGTAGGCATAGCGATGCCTTTTCCCCTGTCTCGCATGTGGCCAAGATGGTGACTACCCTCCATACCAAGTTGGATGGATATAGGACAGCGGAGCACCTAATGATCACTCTCATAGCGAGGATGTAGCTACTCCTCGGGACTGTGAGCCCTCAATGCATTCAAAGCACTGACATAGCCGGAGTCCTAGACATGGTCATGCACCTTCAGAGGGATCTCATAGGGGTTTGAGAGGCCACTTGGCTCTTTTTGTAGTGAGTCTTAGATTGTTTATGCGATTTATTTTGTATTTCCCATGCTCATTGAGAGTTTTGACCATGCCTAGCGCATGATGGCATTGTACACAAAACTTGATTATATATATATATATATATATATATATATATATATACTTATTTTTGGATCAAACTCTTGGTGTCTAGGATTTTGTGATTTGTTTCCACATGTAAATTATAATGTTGTTTTTATATGCTTTTCAGAATGTGTGTAATGGAGAAAAAATGATACAAATGCTTTCTTTCTTTCTTTTTGTATTTCGTAATGCTGATATATGATAATGCAGACACAATGTGATCTTGAACTTTAGTTTCTATAAGTAATTTTTTGGTACTTCATATTTTCTTTGCCAAAATGTGATGATAAATTGATATGATGAGCAAGATGAACTTGTCCCACTCCTAACTCCACGCAACTTGTAAGATGCAAGGGCTCACCACCGAGAGCTAGAAAGGGCACAAGTAGTGAGGAATGTTGAAATGATAATGATGGGACATAGACAAAGAGTTGGTGGAACCAAATTAAGATGCTATAACCTACCCTTCTCAAGTGACTCCATAGTTTAGAATGGAACTTGCTTTGCAGTTTATCCAGGCTTAGATCCGTAAATGGCCACTTGGTTGACAAAATCTGGTTTTCAGGGTTTTGAACTCTCTTGGAATTTTGGACATCTGATTCATTTGTTCTTGACTCAAGATGTTCAAAGGTTAATTTGAACTATTTTCTCATGACTTTTAGCATTACTGTTAAGTTGACCCCCTACACCTTGCCCCATGCCACTAGTAAGAAGCATGGGTTTATCACCATGGACAAGGTATAGGCGAGTAAGGGCAATTCCCATCCTTTACCAACCCTACATCACTAGTAAAAGACGCAAGTTCATCACTGAAGGTTGGTAGGGCAAGGAAATGTGTAAAAGTAAAATTTTTTGTTTGATCTACATTTGACTTAGTTTATTTGAGAAAAATGTCAGTATGTTCTTATTTCCAAAGAGATCTATATACGAGATAGATGTGACACCATGAAGCTTCTAGAATAGACCATAGGTAAGACACCTATCCTAGGAAGAAACAAAAGTGAGAACAAGCATACAGGCCTTGGTATGGCTACTGTTAAGACTTTGTCATATCTAGCTTTAATTGATGACATGATTTTGAAACAACTGATGATGTTATGAAAATGAAGAAGTATGATTTGAATGCTTCTGCCAATATCATTAGTAGTTTGTAATGAATTGCTTAAGAATAAGTCCCTTGATTATAAAACTTTACAAAAAAAGTGGACAAAATAAACCTAACTACATGAAGATGCAATGTACATATAATTATACAAATAGTGCTAGTACTTCATGCGTAAAACCATTTAAGGTGCAAGGAATTGACAGTTTCACTAAATTCCTCACCTTCTAGTGTGAATAAGAGATACACAGCATTTCTGTAGTCCTTCATGACTCAATATGGGCCCAACCACTTGGGCTGAAACTTTCTTCCTTCACCAATTTTCTTATCGATCCGGCTGTCTAGTCTTAGAACTAGATCTCCTTCATATATTTCTTGTTTGTAGACCCTTTTATTATACTGCCGGCACATCCGTTCAACATAGACTCTATGCCGCTGTTCAACATTTAACCTGGCCCCATCTAGGCTTTCTAGTTGGGAGAGACGTGCTTCTCTATAAGATTCTTCATCCAGAATCCCTTGTAGTGAGATGCGGAGACTGGGTATTTCAACATAAAGTGGGAGAACAACTTCTACTCTAAATACCAATGAGAAAGGAGTTGCTCCTATTGGTGTTCTTATTGAGGTTCGGTGGGTCCACAAGGCCGGATATGACTTTAAATGCCAATCTCATTTGTTTTCTTTTACCATTTTGAGGAGAATAGATTTCAACGTCTTGTTTGTTGCTTCAGCCTGCCCATTAGCTTGAGGGTAATACAGGGAGGTTGTATGATGGTTTATTTTAAATTTACTACATAGCTCATGGACCTCTTCATTCTTAAAGGAAGTTCCATTATCTGAGATAATGATTTGTGGGACACCATACCTGCAAATGATCTGGTTCAAAATGAACTTGGCGATCATGACACTTGGTACAGTGGTAAGAGGCATAACCTCTACCCATTTGGTAAAATACTTGGTGGCTGTGATTATGAAGTTATGTCCATCTGTTGATGAGGGAGAGAATTTCCCTATCAAATATAGGCCCCATGTAGAAAAGGGCCATGGAGTCACGATTGGTTGTAGAGCTTGTGTCGACATGTGAATCTCATGGGAAAGTTCTTGGCATTTATGGCATCTACGTATAAACTCTATTGCGTCGTGTTCGAGAGTGGGCGAAAAATATCCCATTCAATGTATTTTGCAAGCGGTGGCATGACCACCAAAGTGACCTCCACATATTCCGCTATGAGATTCATAGAGAATCTTCTTGGATTCTTCTGCGTCAACACACCTTAGGAGCATTCCATCAAAAGCCTTATGATAGAGCACTTGTTCTATAATAACGTATTTAGTTATGATAATGTGTAACCACCTTCTTTGTTGTGGTGTAGCACCCTCTGGATATGTATGGTCCATGATAAAATTGATAATATCAGTATACCAAGGACATTCAGAGATGGGAGGTTTGGTTTTGATGTAATATATGCATTCATCGAGAAAATCTAGATCTACTAGATCACCTCTATCTAATGGGTTGTCAACCAACCAATCTACAATGATTTGTCCCTTAAAGGACTTCTGGTTTACAAAAGTTAATTCAAATTCACCCATTAAGGTTATAAAGTGTCCAAAATTTTTAGACAAAGACCCTTGCGTGAGGAAAGTTCGTAAATGGTTTGTTTTTACAATGACCCTTGTTTCCTGATTTAGCATGTAATGTCTTAATCATTTGGTTGCAAAGACTATGGCAAGGTATTCTTGTTCTACCTGTGTATTATGAGTTTTATAATCGAGCAACGTTCGGCTAATAAAATAGATCGTACATTCTCGTTTATTTTCGTCTTCTTGAGCCAACATGCAAGCTAGCGAGACATCTATAGCTCGTAAATATAAGATCAAAGGATGATCTGGTCTATGGTGGATTTAATGTGGGAGGAGACAATAAGAAGTGTTTAACTACTTTGAAGGCCTCATGGCATTCCTTTGTCCAAATAATGCAGCAATCCTTTTTCAACAAATTGTTGATTGGATGAATACCAAAAATCAAGTCTGGGATAAATCTTCGGATTACACCGAGCTTTCCGAGAAACGATCTAATGCCATAATCGTTTGATGGTGGGATCATCTCAAGAACAACCCAGATTTTTGTGGGGTCCACATCAATCCCTCGTGATGATATAATGTAGCCTAGGAGTTTCCCTCCTGTCACACCAAATACGCATTTTTCTGTATTTAGTGTGACTCCATATTCGATCAAACGTGAAAGGATGTCGCGGAGCACTTTCGGGTCATCACAATGCTTCCTGGCCTTGGCGAACCAAGTCATCTACATAGGATTCCATGATTTTATGAATAAGATCATGAAATATGTATGTCATTTCCCGTTGGTATGTAGCGCCAGCGTTCTTGAGACCGAACGACATAACATCGTAACAATAAGTTCCCCAAGGAGTTATAAACGTGGTTTTGGCTTGGTCTTGTTTGGATATTCTGATTTGATTGTATCCCGAGAATCCATCCATAAATACAAGAAAAAACAGATGAAAAGGTTAGTAAAAGTTGAAAATTTACACAAGTCACGATAAAAAGAACATTATGGAAAACACGTGAAGGACCACCACCCTGAGCAGGGTGGCGGTTACAGGTTTGCCTCCCTGCCTAGGCAACGGTCACGAGACCGCCACCTAGTCAGGGTGGCGGTTTCATTACTGAAGACCAAAATGCAAAGGAAAAGAGGGGAAAAAAGAAAAATAAAGCACGTAGAGGCTAAGTGGGGCATGCAGGATGTTAATGTATACTTGGAGAGCTTTTTCGGATCCCGAACACCTTTCGAGGAGACCTATTCATCATTGGGGCACATGTAACATTGTTCTAGTGGTGTAGTACCGTACAATTTTGGGTACGTACAACCCCCATACATCTATATGCACTAAATCCAACTTACCCTCCTTCTTGATAGGTCCAACCTTGAGTAATCTCACCCGCTTCTGTTTCCCATAAACAAAGTCCTCATAGAATTCCAAGTGTAACTCCTTTAATCGGGGAAACCTATCCTTTAGAATTTGCATGCCATTTTGACTCATATGACTAAGTCTCTGGTGCCACAAAGTTACATCTCCATCTGTAGCAACTAAATTACAATAATCAACACCACTGGTTAAATACAAAGTACCCGTTTTCTTTCCTCTTACAACCACAAGAGCTCCCTTGGTAACCTTCCAAGAATCCACTATAAAATTGACCATACATCCATCACTAGCCAGCTGACCCACTGATATCAAGTTCCACTTCAAATTAGGCACATGCATAACATCCTTAAGTAGCCATGTGTTCCCATTCTACATTTTCACATGAACACAACCTTTCCTTACTAGTTGCATAGTTCATCATCACTAAGATATACATATCCAAAATATCCTTGAACAAAATTAGTAAAGTAATATCTATGTGGGGTGGCATGGAAAGAATCCCCTGAATCTAACACCCAAGACTCAACAATACTATCTAAAGAAAGAATTAAGGCATCCTAACAAACATCACCTGCTGCCACATTTACCTCTTTAGTTTTCTCCTTCTTGTTCTTCTAATCTAGAAGATCCCAAAAATATTTCTTAGCATGTCCAACCTTTCCACAATGCAAAAATTCTAACTTGCTATTGGAATTTGACCTTCTGCGATCATTCAACTTCCCACGGTTACCTTTCCCTCCGTTCTTTTGTCTCCCTCTTCTCTCCACCGTCAAACCGTTTCAAGAAGTAGAAGAATCTCCGATGCTCTTCCTTTGCATTTCCTTGCTTAGGATCACACCTATTACATCCTCAAACTTCAGCTTTGAATTATTAGAGATTGAATTAATTACAACCATAACCAAGCTATTCCATCTATCTGGTAAGGAGCACAAAATCAACAAAGCCCTGACCTCATCATCAAAGTCAATTTTTAGCGAGTTCAACATACTCACAACCATATTAAATTCATTCAAATGATCAACAACAAAACCATTCTTAGACATCTTCATATTAAATAACTTTTTCATCAATTTTTTTTATTAGAGGCAGATGTTTTTTCATATAACTTCCCCAATGCACTCATGAGACCTTCCATGGTCTTCTCCTGCGATATATTAAAAGCAACTGAAGATGAAAGGCATAACCGAATTTCCCCAAGCACCTTTCTATCCAGCAACTCCCAATCCTCGTCTGACATGGCTATAGGTTTCTTTGCTTTTCCAGCCAAAGGAACATGGAGGTCCTTCTGATACAAGTAATCCTCCATTTGCATCTTCCACAAACCAAAGTTCTACCCATTGAACTTCTCAACCATCGATCTGCCCTCATCTGCCATAGCTCCCACTCAAGATAAACTTTCCCTGTGATTTACCAATAAAAAAAAACCACCAAATCTCTGATACTAGTTGTTAGGAATTAGTGAACAAATATGCGGAAACAATTCCTCAAATCATAACAGTAGGAAACTATTTAGCATAATTATACTTGGAGAAATATAACAACATATATAAGTAATGCACAAAAGAAGACAAGACAAGATTTAACGTGGTTCACCCAATGTAGGCTGCGTCCACTAAGAACTTTCTTATATTTTTTATCAACAAGATTAAAGCAACTCTTACAGTCTTCTCTCAATTATGAACTCACAATAGAATTCCAAAGATGCTAAACCACATCTAAACCACAATTGATAGCTCAATTGCTCAACCTTGATCACTCTTTCTCACCTCTTGATCACTAAGACTCAAGACCTCTTGAACACTTAATATACCTTAAAGATACCCTAAAACCTCTATTTATAGGATTATAATACTTTTAAGAAGTCCTAAAGCCGACCCTAGAAGTATGAAAGTCATAACCTTTCAACTTCCCACAGCTAGAAAAACTGTCACGACATTGACATCCAATTAACAACATGGAGGTCCTTCTGATACAAGTAATCCTCCATTTGCATCTTCCACAAACCAAAGTTCTACCCATTGAACTTATCAACCATCGATCTGCCCTCATCTGCCATAGCTCCCACTCAAGATAAAATTTCCCTGTGATTTACCACTTCAAAAAAAAACCACCAAATATCTGATACTAGTTGTTAGGAATTAGTGAACAAATATGCGGAAACAATTCCTCAAATCATAGCAGTAGGAAACTATTTAGCATAATTATACTTGGATAAATATAACAACATACATAAGTAATGCACAAAAGAAGACAAGACAAGATTTAACGTGGTTCACCCAATGTGGGCTACATCCACCAAGAACTTTCTTATATTTTTTTATCAACAAGAGTAAAGCAACTCTTACAGTCTTCTCTCAATTATGAACTCACAATAGAATTCCAAAGATGCTAAACCACATCTGAACCACAATTGATAGCTCAATTGCTCAACCTTGATCACTCTTTCTCACCTCTTGATCACTAATACTCAAGACCTCTTGAAAACTCAAGATACCCTAAAACCTCTATTTATAGGATTACAATACTTTTAAGAAGTCCTAAAGCCGACCCTAGAAGTATGAAAGTCATAACCTTTCAACTTCCCACAGCTAGAAAAATTGTCACGACATTGATAACCAATTAACAACAACTTAACATCAATATGATAGCAATGTCATAACATGAAAACAATAGATGACTGCAGAATGCTCCTGAAGTCTCCAAACTTAATTGTTTAAACTCTAACACATCAATATTGATTCTAGAAGACCAAAAAAATAGACTCCACACCCCACCAATTTGGACCCTATATGATGTAAGAAATACAAAATAAATCTTGACTCATTTTTGATTTTGGCACTGACACAAATATAATGCAACATATAATAATTACGAATCAAAAATATGTGACTGGACAAACAACTAATTGACACAAATTTTATCTTTGAACAATAGATAACATTAAATACTTTTTGATGATGGCTATACATTTTTAATGAATGACATGGCTATTCATGAATAATTGACTCATTAAATTTTTTCTCAAACTTCTAAAACCATATTGTAAGCCAAATATAACCAACTATTATTATTGGGTACATTGAAGACACTAGACTAAGTAACTATATTAAAAAAACATATGGCTATACTAGAATATGAGAGATAATTCAACAATAGACATGAATTAGTTGATGCTAATAAAAACAATCCCTCGACTAGACTCAGGATACACACCTTTTCAAAATGTATATAAAACTGATGCTAAGTCAAGACGAGGCATATCTATTAGCAGTTTCTAGATTGTCTATGCATGAGGATCGCCAAGTCGTATGGATAGCTAAGACTCGCAGAGAAGGCTATATTGGGAGCCCATGTTAAGTGTCCAACATGCAATGATTCTCTACCAGAAATATGTGTCTAGATGCAGAGTGGCAGTTGGGGACACGTGGCTTTTACTTTCATTGCTAAAATCTTGTGATCAATGCAAATGTTTCATGTAAAGCCATAAACTTTGTTTGATCTTGATGAAACTGAACATGAGTATATGCTAGGAGTGATGGTACTCTACCTATTGGGATTTGTGAAAAATTTCTCTTTTGCTTTTCCCAGTCATCTATTCCCCACATAAAAAGTTGTGTATATACTTTTGATGAAAAAATAACATTTAAAACTTTGCAAAAATGTAATCCTGATTATTCTCTTTTGATGCCCCTTGAGTTTTGTTTTTACCTCATCAACCGCAAAGTCTCAAAGATTAAAAAATTGCTAGATCATTGAATGGGATTCAATGTAAAATTCAAAAACCATGTGCATAAGAGTATTTCCAAGTTCTGAAAAACATGCACTAAAATACCGTGTATGAGGATATAATACATGCATTTAATACAGGCTCACACGATTGATAGATAGTTCGGGAGGAACTATAAAATGTGTTAATGCATGGAATGTTAGCTTGATGATATACAACATTTAGGACCACGATTTTAAATAAATCATTCCCAGACTTTCACAACATGCACAAAACTCTATATGCAACATTCAATGAATAATCTAATCAGTTGTATATGTGAATGGATCTGCAGAATTGCACTAATAAAGGGAATGACCAGGCACACAAATATGATATCTAGAATCTCTCTAATAGTGATCACTTAGAGTTTGATAATTTCAAATTGGTGCTAAGCATGTACAAGGATCCAAGGATGTAACAGTAAAATCCACGTCTAAATTCAAACACATAAATCTTCACATAAAACCATGCACAATATTGATAAAGAACACATATCTACACGATGGCTATGTGCTGATCAAAAATATTTTTTAACCTTGGAGTTGGTTAAATAATATCACCATCATGTTGAGCTAAATAAAAAACAAACCTTGGGCACCTAGTTATGTAGATCTTTCCAAAAAAAATCTCCAGAGAATACGGGATACGATTTGACAGAGAAATGCACTCAGAGTTAACTCAAGACTAAGAAGTGTACATCATATTCTTTCAACTATGGATTTAATCACTCGGGAAGAAGATCACAGGGCTTCCCTTCCACCAGTCAAAAAATGATATTATAAGGATCCTGACACACTTTGATACTAAATCTAAAATATAAACCAATTTTGCACAGATAAAACACCGAACAATAATATAATTCTTCTATTCAGCACTTCCTCAGGAATATTGCAATGGCTATTATATATCCATAAGAACAAGTAAACAACTTCCTATAAAATAGGAAGTGACAATAAAAAAATTACGGTATAGATACACGGGTGCAAAAATTAAATATATTGTTATTATAACAATATATTCAATCAACTACATAATAACCGTAAGAAAATAATAATTCATTGTACGGTAAAACCCATATGCTAATGTAAACAATAAATTTACTAAAAATCTATACATTCATGCCTCATTCTACATCTACTTCTTTATCCACATCTATACTCACATCAACATTTAAATCAATTTCCACATCCATATGATCCCTTAAAAATCATACTAAGTAGACATCCCCCATTAATGCAACCACAAGTGATGTCCCTACCCTATCCCCTTCTTCAACAAGTACAATCACTTCTACACTAACACCTCCAAAATAAACACAATCTACATCCCCTTCTCATATTACCACTCGTGATATCAACCAACCACCTTCATCTTCAACCCCTACATCTACTACCAACTCTATACCCAAATTATCTAATTTTACCTCTAAGGATCCCCTCGTTGAAATTATTGTCATTCATGCCAAAGGAAAATCTTCACACAAAAAGTCTAAGAACCTTGGTTTCCCTACTCAAAAATATCTCACCCATCCACATAAAAAATTGGAGCTCCCTCCTCCAAAGCCACAACCATATAAGAAATCCATCACCTCATCATCTATCTTCGTACCTTACTCGTCTATTTTGGGATAGGTCCCTTCATCAAAATCCCCCATCATCAAATTTGAATCAAAACCACCCATCCCTCCTTCTAAGTCTAAATCAGAATCTAAGGCCCCTATCAAACCTCATAAGAGCAATACACATCTCTTTCCTTCATCCTCCTCTCCCACATCCAATCAATCTGTAATCTAAAAAACCTCCTCTTCAAGAACCCCCATTGGGTCCTATATTGAAATCCTTTAATGTCTCATTCAAGCATCTGCAATCACCATTCCTCCTATCAAATCCTTATATTCACCTGGGAAAAAACCCACATGGTTTGATTATAACATCATTTACGCTTATCACCGCACTCATGGACATTACAGTGAACATTGTAGGGCCCTTCAAACCATCATCAAAAATATCATAGAAGAGGATGACTTTATCATTGAAGAAGAACACCCTCTTTCATCTACTAGTTCATAATCATCCAACTACAATCCTCTAATCAAATCCACACCTCCTAAGGCCTCTAAATCTCCTTCTTCATCCAAATCCTTCATTGCAATCCCTCCACCTAACTCTTCCTCTTCCAAATAAGGCCCCCCTCTCTTTATCAATGTCATTCGTATTGCCACTCGTTCTCAACCTCCTGATTCTCAACCATTGACCCAAACTAAAAAAATTGTGTTGCCCTATCTAATGAGCCTTCCCAATCCCCTTCTTCATCTAAGGCTAAAGTATCCATATTAGTCATTCCACCTACTCAAAACCCCTTTTTCATTGAATAAGGCATCATAAAGCAGCTCCATCATGCCCTTGTTAAAATGTCTCTCTACGAGGTCATCCAAAGCTCTCCCAATCACCGACAAGCACTCATCGAAGCCTTGTAATGTATCCTAGTTACCATTTATGAGACTCAACCTTTCACGTATCTTGTCAAATCCCTTACAACTTCCACCGCCATTTATATTGACAATTCTAAAATCCCCAACATCTTACCTGAAGACCACAACCTTCCTCTTTTCATCACCATTTGTATCAACGACACCTTCATCCATTAATCAATGATTGAAAATGGTGTCAGCATCAATATCATCTCATCCCATACCTTTGATTAACTCAAAATTATCAAATCCATCATCACCCAATCACCTACAGTTCTTCATGCTTTCAATGATGTTGTTGCCCCTTTTTTGGGCATAGTTATCTTCCCCATCTATGTTGGTGAAAAAATCCTCCACGAGCTCTTTTACATTGTTGATGGGAATTTCCAATATAATGTATTACTTGAATGTCCATGGATTCACGTCATGCATTACATCCCTTCCACTCTCCATTGTTGTATTAAGTATGAGTACGAGGGGAAAATCCATACACTCCCCACATATATACCTCCATTCAAAACATGCCACATGGACTATTTTCCAAATGATGTGATCATCCCTAAACCAGATTCATCTTTAGAACCATCTACTAACTCATTCGTACTTGCATCTAAGCTACCGAATGAAAAATATCTTAATGTCGTGATGCAACATCTTTCAATGGGGGAGTATCGACTCCTCACCCTCAATGCTCTTCCCACACCTAATCCACTCAGTAAACCTGAAAAAGCTCTTATGCATTAACCAAATATCAAGGATATCATTTCCTTTAGTCCACCTCATCTCAAAACCAATCTCATATATGGTGGCATTGATCACCCTTCCTCTCACATTGACAACCAACCTCACACTAAGCTATATACCAATAGTTTTGACTTCCTTTATAACAAAGCCTTTGCTTACACCTACCTCCATCATTGTGCATGGAAGGGATTCCTACTTGGATGTTATGAGCAAGGCATGCATGATATTATCATCGACCAATCTCACAAACCTCATGAGAAGTTCAGATTGGGTTTCAAAGAACAACCCACTAACCCTCTCGCACCTACTTCTTCATCTACATCCCCCATATACATTATCCATCATCCAATTCTTCTCCATCGAATGACCCCATGGACATGGATAACACTGTGTCCTCTCTTATAGATTTTTTTTAATCTCTAGGATCACTTTGGGACCGGTCACTTATCAAGCCCAAAGGAGAAACTAGGTCCCTTCCTCTCATATTTCCTGAACATGGTAGAGGAAGATTCCCCTACCATTAACGTTCTCTAGTGCAGTGAAAATGAATCAATTCTTTTCTAAATGGGGGTAGAAGATTCTCATCTTCATAACTCCTTACCTCCCAACACATCCACCCTTTTTAACAAATCCACCATTGACATCAACATAGGGACTCCACAAGAGCCCCACATCCTCAAAGTGGGTCAATCTCTTGATCCGCAAGAGTTAGAGGCCTTCACCTCCTTTCTTTCTAATCATATCCAAGCCTTTGTATAGTCGTACACCAACATGTTAGGCCTCGATTCCAGTATTTTTGTCCACAACATCATTGCCATCTCTAATGCCAAGCCAGTTAAGTAGAAGTTATGTTGTATGCATCCTCAAGTTATCATCCTTGTTAAAGAGGAATTGTAATGTATTCTTTCCAACAACTTCATCATACCCATAAACTATTTGCAATGGGTTTCCAACATCATACTCATTTCCAAATCCTCTAGAAAATCCGCATCTACTATCGATTTTCAAGATTTAAATTTCTCTTTCCCTAAAGATGACTTTCCTCTTCCTAACATTGATCAGTGCATTGACCACACTGCAGGCCATGAGATGATTTCTCTTATGGATGGATTTTATGGGTACAATTATATTATCATCACAGTAGAATACCAACATAAGAAATATTTCATCACCCCTTAGGGAACCTTCTATTATCGTGGCATGCCCTTTGGTTTGAAAAACGTAGGGGCCACTTATTAATGTCTCATGACCTATATCTTCAATCTCATCCATAAATACATAGAGGATTACGTCGATGACATTTTGGGTAAATCCAAATTGAGACAAGACCATCTTTCCATCCTTGAAATCCTCTTCACTCATATTATTTTTTCTTCCTTCATCTTAATCCCCAAGTGTGTGTTTGGGGTTTTAACTTGTAAACTCCTTATTTTCATTGTTTCTATCACGGGTATTGAAGTTGATTCTGCCAAGATCAAAGCCATCCTTGAGATGCCTCCTCCCTCTAATCTAAAGCAGCTTTATAGTCTCCAACGTCGACTCCAATTAGTCCACCATTTCATCTCACAACTTTATGATCATTGCCAAAAATTTTATCATCTTCTCCACAAAGACACTCACTTCAAGTGGGATTCCAATTGCTACAAGGAATTTGATGAGCTCAAGCATAATATTTTATCCCTGATTGTGCTTACACCTCCACATGAGGGGGAGCCTTTCTATATTTACATATTTTCCATTGATCATGCTCTAAGTTCCATATTGGCACACCGCGACGAGCAGTGTATGGAGCAGGTCATCTATTACATCAACCACACTCCTCATGATTACGAAACCTGGTACACCAAAGTTGAAAAGTTGTGTTGCACTCTTTTCTTTTCCACTTCAAAACTTTTCCATTATCTTCTTAATCAAAAAACCTATGTCATCAACTAGGTTTAATCCTCTCAAAACCATGCATTCCAAGCCTTATCATAATGATCACATCACTTGATGGATCATGCTCATGACTGAGTTCTGACCTAGAATTCATCTCTCAAAATCCATTAAGGGCCAAGAAATCGCTAATCAACTTTCCAAATCCCCTATTATCAATAATCAAATTCCTCATAAACATCTTTTAGACGATTCTATCCATACTATCGATCACGAGTATTCTCCTCTCAAAATGCCATTGTTCTTTGATGGATATAAGTGTTAGAAAAGGGGAAGGTGTTGGGGTCATCATCATTCCTCCTTAGGAAACTCCTATCCTTGTTTCTATAATCTTAACTTTGAGTGCACTAACAATATGGTTGAGTATGAAACCCTCATCTTAGGTCTTCATACCGTTATCATGCACGTCATCCAAACCCTTGATATCTATGGTGATTATCAACTCATCATCAATCAAATTAAGGGAATAAATCATTGTAAAAATGAGGTCCTTCAGAAATACAAGGACATCATCAACTTTCTTCTCATGTCCTTTGACCAATCCACCATCCAAAATGTTCCTCGCTCATCCAATCATTTCATAGATAATATGACATCCCTCACATCTCTCATCCCATGGAAAACCAAAGAATCTAAACTCTTCACATTGTTGTTCACCACATCGGTTAACCATCTCATATCCATGGGCTTCCCCACATCAATCTTGTCGACTCCAATCAATTTGACATATGGTATACCCATATCTTTGACTATCTATCTCAATCTAAAATTCCCTCTGACCTATCCAAAAATGGTAGGAGGCCTTTTCTTCAAGCGCACTAACCACTATGTTATCCTTGGCAGCATCCTCTACAAATGTGGGTTTGATGGTATCCTTCTACAACGCCTTAAATCTCATGAATCCATCCATGTTATCCGAGAATTCCACAACATCATTTGTGGTGGACACTTTAGCGGTTTGGCCATTTCCAAATGTGTTCTTTGAGTGGGCTGCTATTGGCCCACCCTCAATAAATTGTTGTGAGTATGTTAAAAAGTGTGCACCAAATGCCAGCAACATTCCAATCTCATTCCCATCCCTATCTAGCCTTACATATGACTCAAGATCTTTGGCCTTTTTCATAGTGGGGACCTCAACCTCATTGGCCTCATCAATCCACTGTCTTCTCAGTATCATCACTCCATCCTAACCACTATTGAATTCTTCACCAAGTGGGTGGAATATATTCCACTCACATCAACCAAAGCTAACAAAATCATCAATTTCATCTATCAACACATCATCTGTCACTTTGACATTCCTCATAAAATCGTCACGAACAACAGAAATTCCTTCAAAAAAAATCTTAAGAAGCTTTATGACACTTTCAATATCAAGCTTAGCTTCTCATCTCCTTATTATCCTCAAACTAACAGTGAATCTAAATCCACTAACAAAACTCTTCGTAATATCCTTACCAAAATTGTTGCTAAAGCAGGTTAAAATTGGCATCTTCATATCCCCTTCACTCTTTGGGATTATCAAACTAGCATCCACACCTCTACGTGCACTACTCCTTTCTCTCTTGTCTACGACTTAGAATCCGTTCTTCCTCTCAAATTTCAGATCCCATCCTTTCTTATTTCTCTTTGTAACTTCATCTCTGATAAGGACTATCGTCAAGAGCATCTAACACAACTTGAATTGCTAGATGAGCATTCATTAATCACTCTCCAACACTCTATCAAAAGCGCATCAAACTTTCCTATAACAAACATCTAAAGGAATGTGACTTTAACATAGGTGACCTTGTCCTCAAAGAAAATTAGAACGCCACTACTCTAGAAAGGATCCAACGTGGAAAGTTTTGATCCCAAATAGATTGGACCGTATATTATCACGCATAAATATGGGTCTTAGGCATATTATTTAGCTTCCCTTGATGGTAAACCATAAATGGAACCTCTCAATGCCTTGCACTTATAGCCTTTCTACTGTTAACATATTTATCAACATGACCTTAGTCACATTTTAATGATCTTGATTCTATCACTAGCCTTTCCATCTTTCATCGTAATGATATGGAATTATGTGGTCTTCCATCACGATCCTATCTATGACCTTGAATATGGGCACCATAAATTTTTCCATACATATTCCTCATGGACAAAGTTCCCCCTCTTAGGTGAGAACCCTACAATCATTATGTCCATCACCCTCTTAGCTACCTACTGGAACCATGATAAGGGTACATAGGTGTCATTTGTACATCTAATTTCCCCTCCCCAAGCGGTTTACTTAGTTATCCTCAACTCTATCCTAAAAGTCAAAAAAATGTGGATGCTCCTATCAAAAGCTATATCACCCATAAAACAAGATTGCTCCCTCGAAGGTCAACTATTCATATAAAGAAAATAATTTCAAAAGTATAGCATGATCCCTCAAAGGACAAATATTATGAATTTTACTCTGCCATCTCAAAACTCAAAACTCAAAATCACAAGCAAAAAATCCACATTATAGACCAATCCCTCGAAGGATGGCTACTTTCATATATCATGGCAGTAAAGGTTTCCCACATTGATCAACCTTATAAATATCAAAAGCAAAGAAAAATTCAAAATCAGACATCTTTAGAAAGCTTCCCACATTGATCAGTTTTCCCATCTACAATAAACTTCCCGCATTGATCAATTTGCACCATATTGTTCAAAGGTGGGGCATAGACCTAGGACAACCACCTAAGGAGAAACCTTTTCCCCCATACAAACTACATCTAAACCCTTTTTCATGTCTACAATAGGTGTATAAGCACACCTTCCTTCTTACTCCTCACGATCTTATATGTGACTAATTATCGTTAGTTATGTATTAACACCTATTATAGGCCACAAGTGCATTGCTTTGACTGCATTCCTTCTCACATTTTACCTCTAATCTTGTCTAAAACCATCTACTCTATGTGTGCCCCTTACTATGATGAAGTGTACTTTTCTAGGTAGGGTCACTCAATCCTGTTCACGTCTTATCTATCCCATCTCATATAATTACACCATCTTATATCTTATTCAATCCAATTAACATCTAAAACTATCACTTTCATATCCAATCTAATCCCTCTCATCATCATTTCTACTACATCACATCCATTCTAATCTAAATCAAACCATAATATACATATCACATCCATCATATCATTTTTCATCTAAATCCATCACGTTATCTACATCTAATCATGTCAATACCATCTACATCCACTTTGACACATCTAATCTAATTTCAATCACACCTAATCTACGTCTATCACATCATCTATAGCTAATCTAACATCTACATCTCATCCATCATATCTAATCATATCCATCATAATCACATCTAATCTAAGTCCATCATATATTTCTAAATATTTAAATCCGTACATCATTTCAACATCATATCTAACATCTAAGCTCATCACGTTAATAACTAAATCACTATCCATCAAATCAATATCAACATCATCAACATATCATCCATGCATCATATCAAATATCTACAACATCATCTATATCTAATCATATCCAATCCATCACATCTAAACTACATCCAAATCATATATATGACAAAAAATTAATATGCATCACATCACATCCATAATCTAATCAAACATCATCTCTAGATCTATGATCTAATCAAACATCAAAATATATCAAAGCATCTAAATCATCACATATATCTAATATACTCATCACAACACATGGAAATAACAAAAAAATCGTCACACACACACATGTCATCAAATTGTCTATATATCTATAATAGGCCTCTATTGGGCTCTATCTCAAAATTTCTATATCAAAAAATATATATACAATGTTTACCCTACTCGGTGAACACCAGATCATATGCTTTGAGTCTAAAGGCTCCTGACACGAGGGCCTATCCTCCTTCTTGTCCACTATCTAGCCCATGATCACATTTCAGGTATGCCACACTGGCTATGCTCCCCGATGTCTCTTGTCAAGTTGATATCTCTTATCTCATCTCTCCAGATAGGTATGTCGCATAACGCGACACATATGATAATTTGTCAGTCACTATCCTCTCATAGAAGCATGCCTCCTCTCCTAGCACCTAGTACTACTCCAGTGATATTGTAATAGGTGGAGCCATCTTTCTTGCTCCCTATGTGGATTCCTAAGCCTTGCCCTCTATCGACGCATATGCAATACCCAAATCTCCATATTTGGCCCATAAGGCATCTCGCTATCTGTAGTATTTATCTCGTTGTTATATAGTCAGGTCCCTCTCCTGACACATCATAAAAAGATCCTAACATGACGTGTCTCACTCCTAGCGAGTAACATCTAGCTCTTCTTGTAAGCGAGCTATCTCAACATTAGGTGTTGTAGCCTCTCCTCCTGCTAACACTGCCACCTCTCCTCATACCTGTGTTGCCTCCTCCACTACTCGAGTTGTCCACACCTGCATCATCCACTCCAAAAATCACTCTCCAACTCCCACATCACCCTCATCAGTATCACATCGCTCCCACTCCTCCACCAATGGGCCTTCCATCACTAGAATAGGAAGTTCCCTCTCAATCTCATCACGATTGAATCTAATCGGTGCTCTAGGCACCATCTGAACCACTCAAAATTGTCTCATTACTCATGTAAATTATATAACCTCTATCATCTTCGGCCTCCTCCCTTATACACACATGAACCTCCTCATCCCCATAAGTTGTATATCTATCCCAAGTCATGAAGAAAACCCTCTATAAGGCCAACATCTCACAGCATCTACCTACAAACTTCCCAACCTCTCGACATACCAATCCTCTGTGCACTCACCCTTGTCTCTATAAGACTAGTTAGATCGTCATCTCATAAATCCAACTGTCATTTCAATGTGATCACTTGTGATCCATGGAAGCCCTGGTGGCCTCACTATGGCTATGTGCTTATAAGCCCAACAGTGTAGTAGTAAGCCCACATCCATCCCTGAACTCCTCCCCGATACATACATCCACAGCTCGTAATATACTTTTGCTAACAAAGTTGATCCAAATACAAACATTATCCTGTGATCAAATATATTTGCCACCACTATTTTCAATACCCATGGGAATCTAGCCACACCTGAGTTAGTAATGAGTAGCAAGAAATCACCATCATAACCAAGTAAATTAGTCAGTTTCCTGGCATGGCAAGATGATATCACATCTCAATGTGGATTGCCCCTGATACAAAGGTAATCTATAGGGTATTTGCTCCAAAAAAATGTTAATTCCACCATCTTTCCCTCTATTGTAATAGGCACTATCGGTGCCCTCTGAATCGGTTGTCTCAAAATATGATACATGTCCTCCAACTTGATTGTCATCTCTCCTATCCTAAACCAAAATGTACTAGTCCTAGGATCCCATCTATCTATAAAAGCAATAATGAGCCATATATCTATGGGAACCATCTAATAATGGTAAAATACGTCCAATCCAACTACCTCTAGGTGGTCCCACTCTACATCTACCCTCATCATCCCTAACATGGTCGGCACTCTATCTCTCAAATATAACATGTCTCTGGCCTATAAAAATCACCTAAACATGCACCCATTAGCATCCACTCATCAAAAACCGTCATTTTCATCTAAAAATTATCTATATAAACTAAATCCTACCCAATCGACATCGACCCCCTTCTGGTCGATGCCAAATTTCCCTTGGTTGGAGGCAACCCATCCAGTCACCGCTAACTGACCCTTGGTGCCCATCAAATTCTCAAAAAAAATAAAAAATAAAAAATCAAACACAAATCAAAAGCTAAGCTAGGTTTTCAAACTTACCGCTCTCTGTGACCTGTGGTGCTTCCTTCCTCCTCCATTGGCCTCCATTTCACTTGAATATTAAGATTTAATACCTCTTAAATCTCTTGATCATCAAAATCGTAATCTGAAAATGAGATTAGTTAGCTGACTCCACCACTTATATAAGTGTGTCGACCCAGTCATCATCGACCCAAGCTAAATCATCATCATCCCAATCAGTCATCGTCGACCTAGCCCTTTTTTCATCTTTTATCTCGTCTCATCCAATCTCCTCATCAAATTATCTTTTCTTCCACTTTTCACTTATGTGTTACTCATAACACACCCTTATTTGTCCCACTGGGCTTAGTTGGCTATCTTTCAACTTATTTATCTATCTCATCATGTATATTTCATCACATCTAGCAGCCCACTCTGTGGCCATCACTATGTTCCCTTTAGAGACACCATCTCTTATCTTAAGCCCACAGTTGTGGCCATATTTTATCCTCATCTCATCCAGATGCACATTTGATCAATTCCTCATGTATGCATGATATCTCATCTGATTTTTCCCCCGCATTTTGTTAGATCATTGTCTTGACCATCCTCACATTTTTTTACGCATATTTTTTATGTTTTCCTTTGACCCATTCGTCCCACAAATTTCACATCCATCTGAGTGGATTCCCATTAGATTCCCTCCATCTTGCAGTGGTTTTTTCTAACTCATAAATCTGTAGGCCATTATCGTCGTCTCTGTTGAGGCCATACTTTATTCCCTACCAAAGTGATTCTAAAATCACCACCATATTTATATATATATATATATATATATATATATATATATATATATATATATTATCATCCCTTTCTACTTGGGGCATCGTATCTCATCTTCTCTTTTCGCATCCTTTCCATCCTTTTCCTTTTTTTTATTGATCTCTTTCAACCTCGTGATCGATTCTTCTTTGTATCATCATTCCCTAGTTTGAGGGGGAACACCTCAACCATCATCTTTTATCACTTCTAATTTTTGTCTCACAACTTGCTTAACACAAACCACTTGACAAAAATGGGAAAATGTAGACATCAATTTTTTGTAAGCTTATCCCCCATCCTGTGATGCCCCACCTCAAACAACGAAAAACACACACCAAAACACGTCTAGAAAAATTGGGTAATTTTTTTTAAGGTGGACAATTAATACTAATCCTTTTCTTAATTGTTTCCCATTAATAATTATTTTATATTAATTTATATATATTTACCCAAAATTAAATGCATCATAAGTCCGAAATAATTTAATTATTTATTTATATTAAGCTTCCTAAGGTCATCTTAATACATCTACACATATTTCAAATTTAATATTTTCCCCCTTTTTATGTATTAGCTTACCCACACACCCCTCTAAAATGTATTATCCCATTCCCATAAAAATTATCCATGATTCAAAGTTTGTAGGATTTAATGTGAGCCCTAGGATAGATCTAATCTTGACCCTATATTTGACTCATGCCCTAAAGTTGCCCTAAACATCTTTAAGTTCTTTTCTTTTCTATTTTCTGTTCTCATTTTTTTTTGTGTTTTCATTTGAATGCACAGGTTATGGAGGAGCTCAAGGAGAGGAGGGTTCATGGGTTTTGTCTTCTGATGAGAAGGATCGTAATATCATTGTATTATCATTATCTCTTTTGTATGCCTATCCACTAAGATCTTCTCAGATTTGGACTTTTTCTTTCAGACCCTCATGGTTATTTTATTTTATTTATTTTAATTTTTTATATTACAGAGGTACTTCTCCCTGATTATATATATATATATATATATATATATATATATATATATATATTGGTTATTTTATTTTATTTATTTTATATTACAGAGGCACTTCTTCCTTATTAATTAATATATATATATAACCGAAACAAAACTACATATTTAATACCCAAAATGACAAATCTATAGACTTAAATGGAGTTTGGTTTTGGGAACGTGTGGGTAACGGTTTCGAGAGGGGAAGGTGAAGGTGGGTGTGGAGAAGGGAGAGATGGCTGTACATATGTGGATGGTCTGTGTGGAAAGTGAGGGGTCATTCTTTTCTTTAAAATTTGTTTTTTCTAAGGCTAAAACTCTAATACATACTCCACCACGAGTTTTGTTATTTCTTTTGTTTTATTCATGCTCATTTAATTACTATTACCTAATATGCTATGTGCTTCCATATTCATTCTTAACTTAATAAAATTCATTTTTTTTTATGAACTTTCAAGCTTCCACCGAATTCCCTTTATTAATTCATTTTATTATTGCCCCCTTTTTTAAAATGTTTTTTGTTTTTTTTTGTTAATTAAAATTTATTTTGTGTGTGTGTGTTAAAATATGATATAAAAGATAAGATATTTTCATTATATTATTTTATGATATAACCTGATATTAATAACATAAAAGAATATATGCAACTATACAGTTATATTAAAATAGATAACTATATTAAATACTCATTTACAAGTAAAGAACAAGATTATATCAAGTTGTAAAATATTATATTTCTATTTGCTATCTTAGTAAATTATGGAACCTAAAATGTTCCAATATCTAGTTTTGTTAAAATGAGTTACTTACTTCTGAGAAAAAAAAAGAAAAGAAACAAGGTATTTTAAATGGAAAGGGAGAGTATTAAATTGAGATTAAAACTTAGTGAGGAAGAATAATCATCCATGTTGGATTTCCTTATACAATACATTCATAAATTTTCACATGGAAATGAGTAAAAACCGATTTTTAGTCCATACAATAATGTCACAAAATTTACAAGAAAGAGGTGTATTGCAAGGAGGAAAATTTTTCCATACAATTTGAACTCCTAAATCTTTATGTTGGACGCTCTTTTCCTTTCAATGTAAAGCTAAATGAATATTTCAGATTTTCACAAGAACGATACCCAACAATATTAACATCATTTCTTATGGGGAAACATTATTCCATAAAACAAAACCTTCCTTTTCAAAATGATATTCAAATCAATGCATACTAAAGGAATATAACTATTTTACAAAACTTCTTTTGCAAATTCTCACGATTACATCATATTTCAAAATGTTAAAATACATAAGAAAACAACATAACAAAAATCCCTTCCAAGATTGAAATAAAACTTACACATACTAATGGAATAACAATCTTACAAATGATTCCATTTCACAAAGAAGAGAACCTTTGCTTGCCAAGGAATCTTCCCAACTAGCTATACCTAAGAGGTTACAATGAAAGTAATGCTTCACAAAATTTGGAGAGAATAAGGAGAGACCAAGATGTCACGAACTCTAACCAAATCCATACTTGAGCTCCTTTTTTGAGTGACTTTCAAGGAAACCAATATAAGAGAACAAGGTTTGTTTAACCACCCAACCAATACGCATCATTACATGCTTTTCCAAGGGTTGAAAGACATGCTAGCCTCCCCCAAGCCCATGGGAGAAAGGACTAGCTTACAAAAACTATGCACAATATAAAGGGAGACAATCCAACATTATTTTCACATACAAGACAAGTCAAATACTAAGCAAAATAAAAATTTTTGCAAAGAAGGAAAGGAGGAACCATATTCTCCCTCCAAAATGGGGAAGAGAAGAAGAGATATCCAAGGTGCAAAAAGTGTGGTCCAACATTAGATGCACGCAAAAATGATTATTCACAACCTCCTTGTTCCTCCAAATAATCAAATCCTCCTTATTTCTTCACCCATTCACCAAAATCCTTCTTGGGGGGATTTTCAAACCCATTGGGTTTCCTCTCTAAGAATGGGGAAGGGGGTTCAAACCATATGAACCACCTTCCCCACCTCAAATGAAATGAGGGGAGTAAAAAGAAATGACATGGCTTGCCCATCAAGCCATGAGGTGTGAGAGGGAAAACCCCTCTCTCTTCCCCCATAAAATCCAAAATACATCATGCCATATGATGGATGGAGAAAAATAAAATAACACAAAGCATACTCAATAATAGCCACACACAAGAAACAACACACATATTTTCAAAAATCAAGGCTAAGATCTAACATAACATAAAACATAAAATGAGCTAAAGGATACTACCTCCAAAATCTCTCCAACACTCCAACCTTTCCACTTACTTATCCAAGAAAGCTCTAGCTCTAAAATCCACAAGCCACCAAGCAGAATCTCCCCCCCAAAAAAGTTCTCTTCTTCCCCCACGAGGGAGAATTTGAAGAGAAGACAACAAATTTCCTATCAAATGAGGGGGTGAGATGTGTCACCCCTATCTTCCCTCTAAGTCGAAGATTCTTAAAATAAAAAGAAGAAAAAATAAACTGGCTTTTAACACTCTTCTCCAAAATTACCCAAAATGAAAAACAAAACAAACTTTTGCAACTTTTAACAAACACACATGCCAATTCATCTTACATGGATGGTGACCAAAGAGAGACAAAATGGGAGGGAAACTCCCTTTATGACTTGAAATTAAGCCCCCTACCTATTAGGTAGGGTCTAAGGGCCTATTTTCATGCTAAGTGAACTCCCAAACTTAAAAGGGGTCACTTAAAATACCTAAAATAGCCAAATTTCGGGTTTGTCACATTTGGGCACAAGTGTAGAGAATGTGGGGCCCACCCAAGGGTTCACATGTGACCCTAAACCCCTCTAATTAAATACACCATTACCCAAACACAAACTTAATGCAAGTGGGGACCATTAAGTCCCCAAATAAAGTTTACAAAGCAAACTAAACATCCTAAACAAGATTAATATTACATGACATACTACATTACAAATGACGGTCACTCATGGTGCCCAAAATAATGAAAGCTACTACTAAGGCCTCATACAATAAACACAGTTAGGACTTAGCCCCATGGGCCGCTTGTGCACAATTTGTGTAGCTTCCCTAAAAACCTTGTTCTCCTTTGACTTGTCACCTGCACACTCATTGCACACATTAAACGCACCTGTCTAATACCACGTAAATCAACTACTCAATAAACAATCAATGAAATCTATGCTAACATATCATCATCCTAGAATTGAAAATGGGAAAACATGCATGATTACAACACAATTTACCATGAGTTAGCCCTAGAGATAAATAAAAGTGACACACATCCATATACTCCAAGCATACGACTAACTATCCCTAAAACCCATGTTCTCCTTTGACCTATCACCTGCACACTCATTGCACACATTAAATGCACCTGTCTAATACCACGTAAATCAACTACTCAATAAACAATCAATGAAATCTATGCTAACATATCATCATCCTAGAATTGAAAATGGGAAAACATGCATGATTACAACACAATTTACCATGAGTTAGCCCTAGAGATAAATAAAAGTGACACACATCCATATACTCCAAGCATACGACTAACTAAGTATCTAACATATCTCAATTAGGTCTAACCATCATTGAAATAAGCTAGTATTCACAACATCAAATGAAAAATCTGTCAACATACTAATCAAATCAAATTGTCACTACGTGTCCAAATATCCATACATGTCCAAGAAGGTCAAATATCATAACATACTATCCAACATATATCAAATCCCTTCCAAATCATGTCTATGAATAAAGAAGTCAATAGATAACTGAGGCTATAAAAATGTGGGAACTACATCCCCCTCTCCTAAAATTAGACTTCCTCCTAGAAGTCATTGAAAGATATAGGTATATGTGGCCCTCAATGGTGTAACATCCTCCTAGGTAGCTACTGTCTCATCATATCTATCCCATTACACTATAACCTGGTCCAGTCCGTAAATCAACTACTCAATAAACAATCAATGAAATCTATGCTAACATATCATCATCCTAGAATTGAAAATGGGAAAACATGCATGATTACAACACAATTTACCATGAGTTAGCCCTAGAGATAAATAAAAGTGAAACACATCCATATAATCCAAGCATACGACTAACTAAGTATCTAACATATCTCAATTAGGTCTAACCATCATTGAAATAAGCTAGTATTCACAACATCAAATGAAAAATCTGTCAACATACTAATCAAATCAAATTGTCACTACGTGTCCAAATATCCCTACATGTCCAAGAAGGTCAAATATCATAACATACTATCCAACATATATCAAATCCCTTCCAAATCCTGTCTATGAATAAAGAAGTCAATAGATAACTGAGGCTATAAAAATGTGGGAACTACATCCCCCTCTCCTAAAATTAGACTTCCTCCTAGAAGTTCATTGAAAGATATAGGTATATGTGGCCCATACACTATAACCTGGTCCAAGTCTCAACCCTGAAGGGCATGCCTCCGGTGCTCCAATATGCATACGGGCTCCAGTCTCCACTGCCCTCCATCCTCTACCTGTAATTTTGACCAATCCAAAACATGAGAAACATCAGGTACATATCTATGTAGCACAGAAACATAAAATACATTGTGGGACCGTGTAAGGCATGGTGGTAAAGCTAGGTGATAGGCAACTAGACTGATGACCTCTAAAATATCAAAAAACCTCACAAAACGAGGCGATAGCTTAGAACCCTTTCCATAGCGGATTGGGCTCTTATATGGACAAACTCTCAAGAAGACTTTTTCATCCACTGAGAATTGACCGTTAATCCTCTTGGTGTCTGCATACACCTTTTGGTGTGCTCTAGCTTGCTCAAGATGTTGTCTAATTAGAACAACCTATTACTCTAAGTCCTGTAGGTAAGCTGGTCCAAGAATAATCTTGTCATCTAGTCTATCCCAACTCAGAGGTTTCTTGCAAGGTCATCCATACAAATCCTAGTAAAAATCCATACCAATGGAACTATGATAGCTATTGTTGTATGCAAACTCAACTAAATAAAGATAATCTTACCACTTCTTTTGTTGGTCCATCACATACATCCTCATCATGTCCTCCAGTACCTGATTAACTCTCTCTGTCTGTCCATCTGTCTCTGGATGGTATGCTAAGTTGAAATTAATCTGAGTACCCAAAGTGGTCTAAAAGGAAGTCCATAAAACTGATGTGTAAATGGTATCCCTGTCATTGATGATGGTCTTTGGAATCCCATGCAATCTAACAATGTCCTCCATAAATACTTTGGCGATGGCCTGTGCATTATAGGTGACCTTGGTTGGAGAGAAATGTGCAACCTTGGTCAATTTATCCACAGTGACCATAATTGAATCATAATGATAAGAAGACATAGGGAGTCCTATTGTGAAATCCATGGAGATCACATCCCATTTCCACTCAGGGATATCATGAGGATGTAAGAGTCCTGCGGGATGAGAATGCTCTGTCTTGACCCTCTGACACTCAAGGCATTGTGGAAAAAAATCTGTTATGTCTCGTCGAATACCTAGCCAATAATATAACTCCCTCAGATAAGCATGCATTTTCTTCACTCCTGGATGTGCTGCATAAGGAGCTCGATGAGCCTCTGTGAGAATAAAGTTGTGCAAATCACTAGACTTAGGCACATATATACGCATATGGAATTGAAGTAAACCATCTGTCTCTAAAATGCACCTTGAAAATCTATCCTTTAATGAACCATGTGAATCCAACATCTGTCTAACACCCTCATAAAACATGTCCTCTGGAAGATGCTCAAGAATCTTGCCTCTCAAATTTGACTGCAGTGTGAATGAAGAAAGTACATGTCATTGTCTACTAAGTGCATCTACAACGACATTTTCCTTTCCTTTATATACTATACCTCCATGTCATGCTGACATAGGAACTCCATCCAACTCCATTGTCAAGCATTGAGGTTTGGATGTGAGAAGATATGCTATAAACTATGATGGTCAGTCCTTAAAATGAATGGTCTACCTAGAAGGAAATGACGCCAACACACAAGTGCATGGACAACTACTACAAGCTCCAAGTCATGAGTCGGATAATTAAGTTCGTAGTCTTTGAGATTACATGACTTGAAAGTAATTACCCGAAACTCATGCATAAGAATGGCTCCCAAACCCTGTAGTGATGCATCAGTACAAACAACAAAATCCTCTGTAGGGTCTAGAACTACTAGAATGGACGCAGTGGTTAACCTTTTTTTAAGCAACCAAAAGGCCTACTCACACTTTTCTGACCAATCAAACTTCTTCCCTTTTCTCTAAAGGGAAGTAATAGGGTGAGAAACCTTGGAGAAATCTTGAACAAACTTCTGGTAGTAACCTACTAAACCCATAAATCTTATCACCTCAGTGACTGATGTGGATGCTAGCCAATCCATTATAGCTTGAATCTTAGAGGTATCTACTCAGATACCCTCTCCTGATATGATGTGACCCAAGTACTGAATCTTTGTCTGAAAGAAGCTACATTTTTCCAAGTTCACATACAACTCCTGCTCTCTCAAAACCTGTAGTACCTATCTCAAATGCTCCTTGTGTTCCTCCATGGAACGAGAATAGATCAATATATCATCTAGGAACACTAAGACAAAGTGATCTAGAAAGGTCCTAAAAAATCCATTCATGAGGCTCATGAAGATAGCTAGGGCATTGGTCAAACAAAAAGGGACAACTGTGAACTCATAATTCCCATAACATGTGCAAAAAGTTATCTTATGAAGGTTTGCATCAGAAATGCACAACTGATGATACACTAACTTGAGATCAATTTTGGAGAACAGTCTCACTCTTCGCATTTGATCAAACAAGTCATCAATCCTATGGAGTGGATAATGGTTCTTTATTGTGACTTTGTTGAGATGTCTGAAGTCTACAAAAAGTCTAAGAGAACCATCCTTATTCTTCACAAATATGACTGGCACTCCCCAAGGAGATACACTAGGACAAATGATACCCTTCTACAACTACTCCTCTAACTGAATCTTGAGCTCATGAAGCTCTGGAGTCATCATCTAATAGGGTTTCCTAGAAACTGGTGCATATCCTAGCACTAAATCAATGGTGAAATCCACCTCTCTATGGGGTGGTAACTCTAGAAGCTCACCTAGAAACACATTTGCATACTCCCTCAAAACTACATTATAATCTAAGGGTGAATGCTCTGGAGTGCTCTCTGATTGATCACTGATGGTGATAGCAAACAACTAACAATCTTTAAGCGTGCTTCACTTGAGTTGATTATCCAAGATCATGGGTAAAGAGATAGGCCTCTGCATCCATGATATCACAACTACACTCCCAAGATCATCCTGACACTTAATGAACTTATTCTAGAAATCCACCTTTGCCCGATGAGACTCCAACCAATCCATACCCAAAACTACCTTATAGGATCCTAGAGGAATAACTTAGAGGTCGAGTGTAGTGGAGAAAACTCCCAAATCAAGTACACAACTCTCCACATATGAGTCCACGGTGAGTTTAGCCCCAGAGGAAAACTTAACCTGCCAACTATCTGGTTGCCTAGCCACCACTAGCCCACATTGGTCCACTATAAAAGGAGATATAAAAGAATCTGAAGCACCAGAATCAAAGAGTACTGAGACAGAAATACCCCTAATAGTACCTGTCATCTCAATAACTATAGTCTGATGCTTGGCCTGGCAGTTGTCAAATGTTGCATACACACGATGGGCACCTCTTACATCACCCATCATCTGATTGGATCTAGGAGCTCTTTGCATATCTATGGTAGCAGGTTTGTGTGGACACATACGTACATAATGATTAGGGGAACCAAAAATAAAACATCCTCCTGTACCCCTCTGAGATGGGGTCCCTTCTGTACTCTAGTGAACTAATCCTACTGGCCCAACCCTAATAGACTACTATGTGCAAGCTGGCTATACCTTTTGAGTCCCCTGGCTCCTATCCTTGGCTCCAGAAAAACCTCCTCTAGTACCACCTCTCTGAATGCTCTGAGTATCTCTAGCCTTTTTTTGCTGGTGGCCATGATGTTGTGTTTGCTGCTATGGATGTGGTGGAGCCCTCGAAGCTTTTGGTGGAGGCTAAAATCCTTCTTTAGGGGGTGGTGCTATACCCCGTGCCCTCTGACTCTGAAAGGCTTGTATCATATCCTAAAACTTGTTCTTGATTCTATCTCAGTACTCCTGTGCCTTGGTCTTGCTCTCCTAGGCTAAGTAGGCCTTCTCAACCAGCTTCTCAATCATGGGAGGAGATAACATCCTAACTTCTCCTGCTATGTCTGCATTTAGGCCCCGAATAAACCTGTTTACTTGTAATTTTTCATCTTGCAGGTAGTCCACATACTGGAGAAGATCTAGGAATCTACTTTCATACCGTGCCACTGTGTCAGAGCCCTATCGTAAATCGTGAAACTTGTCAATCCTCTTCTATAGGAAATGCTCTGACATATAAAAAGCCTTGAATCACTCCTCGAACAACTTCTAGGTCATTGTCTCTCGAGTCAGATGGAGCTTCCGCTCCTCATTCCTCCACCAAATGCCTGCTACGTCTCGGAGGAGGTGTATGATGAATTTGGCTTTGACATTACTCTAATAAGAGTGCAAGCCAAAACAATTATCCAAGATAAGGAGCCATGACTCAGCCCCAAAGCCATCTATAGAGCCAGTGTAAGTAGGAGGCTACAAGAAAATAAATCCCTAATCACACTGCCTGTGTCACGATCCTGGCGCTGCGGTCCAACCGGTGAAAGGGGTCATCTATCCCCAAATTGTCCCTCGAAGTTGTGTGAGTGGTTACGATGGTACGAGGCCACCCTCTCCTAGTGAATGGAAGAGATATGTGACCTCTCCTGCCTAAAGGTATCGTGATCTGGTGGCTCTGAGTGTGTGTCCTCGCCTATCGGCTCCTCATCTCTTGACTAAATGTCCTCCTCTCTCGCCTCCTGTGGTGGTGGAAGGCACTGCTGCACAACACCGATCAACTGCTAAAGATCCTCTAAGATCTGAGGTCCTAATTCGGGTGCCTATGGTTTTAACGTAGGTGAACTATATTCCAAACCCCTAACCGATCGTCGCCTCATGGGTGCCATCCTATGCACGAGGTAAGAAAAAGGAAATTATTAAATTATAATGATTGCCGAAATGTTTTAATTATTTTAGTTTTAATGTTACTAGAGTATTAATTAAATATTTAAATGTTTTACCCAGAGAGTCTGCTTGTACGAACCTGGCTCTGATACCATATGTGATGTCCCACCTCAGACACCAAAAAACACACACCGAAACACGTCTAGAAAAATTGGGTAATTTTTTTTTTTGAAGGTGGAAAATTAATACTAATCCTTTTCTTAATCGTTTCCCGTTAATAATTATTTTATATTAATTTATATATATTTACCCAAAATTAAATGCATCATTATTCCAAAACAATTTAATTATTTATTTATATTAAGCTTCCTAAGGTCATCTTAATAAATCTACACATATTTTAAATTTGATATTTTCCCCCTTTTTATTTATTAGCCTACCCACACACCCCTCTAACATGTATTGTCCCATTCCCATAAAAATTACCCATGACTCAAATTTTGTAGGATTTAATGTGAGCCCTAGGATAGATCTAATCTTGACCCTAGATTTGACTCATGCCCTAAAATTTCCCTAAACATCTTTATTTTCTTTTGTTTTCTATTTTCTCTTCTCATTTTGTTGTGTTTTCATTTGAATGTACAGGTTATGGAGGAGCTCAAGGAGAGGAGGGTTCATGGGGTTTCTCTTCTGATGAGAATTGTATTATCATTATATCCTTTTTATGCCTATCCACTGAGATCTTCTCAGATTGAGATTTTTCTTTCAGACCCTCATGGTTGTTATTATTATTTTTATATTACAGAGACACTTCTTCTTGATTGATTAATTATATATATATATATATATATATATATATATATAACCAAAATAAAACTACATATTTTTAATACCCAAAATGAAAAATCTGCAGAATTAAATGGAGTCAGATTTTGGGAACGTGTGGGTAGCGGTTTGGAGAGGGGAAGGTGAAGGTGGGTGTGTTGGAGAAGGGATAGATGGCTGCACAGATGTGGAGGGTCTGTGTGGAAATTCAGGGGTCATTCTTTTCTTTAAAATTTGCTTTATCTAAGGCTAAAACTCTAATACATACTCCACCATGCGTTTTATTATTTATTTTGTTTTATTGCTGCTCATTTAATTACTATTACCTAATATGCTATGTGCTTGCATATTCAATCTTAACTTGATAAAATTAATTTTTTTTATGAACTTTCAAGCTTCCACTGAACTCCCTTTACTAATTCATTTTATTACTGCCCCTCCTGCCCCCCCTTTTTAACGTTTAGTTTAGTTTTTTTAGTTAATTAAAATTTATTTCACACACATACACATGTTAAAATATGATATAAAAGATAAGATATTTTCATTATATTATTTTATGATATAACCTAATAATAATAACATAAAAGAATATATACAACTATATAGTTATATTAAAATAGATAACTATATTAAATATTCATTTATAAGTAAAGAAGAATATTATATCAAGTTGTAAAATATCATATTTCTATTTGCTATTTTAGTAAATTATGGAACCTAAAATGTTCCAATATCTAGTTTTGTTAAAATGAGTTACTTAAAACTGAGAAAAAAAACAAAAAAAAAACAAGGTATTTCAAATGGGAAGGGAGATTATTAATTTGAGATTAAAACTTAGTGAGGAAGAAAAATCATCCATGTTGGTTTTCCTTGTACAATACATTCATAAATTTTCACATGGAAATGAGGCAAAACTGATTTTCATTCCATACAATAATGTCACAAAAGTTATAAGAAAGAGGTGTATTGCAAGGAGGATAATTTTTCCATACAATGTGAACTCCTAAATCTTTATGTTGGATGTTCTTTTCCTTTCAATGTAAAGCTAAATGAATATTTCAGATTTTCATAAGAAGGATACCCAACAATATTAACATCATTTCTTATGGAGAAACATTCTTCCATAAAACAAAACCTTCCTTTTTAAAATGATATTCAAATGAATGCATAATAAAGGAATATAACTATTTTACAAAACTTCTTTTGCAAATTCTCCTGATTACATCATATTTCAAAATGCTAAAATACATAAGAAAACAACATACCAAAACTCCCTTATGAGATTGAAAGAAAATTTTCACATACTAATGGAATACCAATCTTACAAATGATTCCATCTCACAAACAAGAGAACCTTTGCTTGCCAAGGAATCTTCCCAACTAGCTATACCCAAGAGGTTACAATGAAAGTAATGCTTCACAAAATTTGGAGAGAAGAAGGAGAGACCAAGATGTCACAAGCTCTAACCATATCCATACTTGAGCTCCTTCTTTGAGTGACTTTCAAGGAAACCCACACACCCTCTAACATGATTGTCCCATTCCCATAAAAATTACCATGACTCAAATTTGTAGGATTTAAGGTGAGCCCTAGGATAGCATTCTAATCTTGACCCTAGATTTGACTTCATGCTAAAATTTCCCTAAACATCTTATTTCTTTGTTTTCTATTTCTCTTCTCCTTTTGTTGTGTTTCATTTGAATGTACAGGTGATGAGGAGCTCAAGGAGAGGGAGGGTTCATGGGGTTTCTCTTCTGATGAGAATGGTATTATCATTATATCCTTTGTATGCCTATCCACTGAGAATCTTATCAGATTGAGATTTTTCTTTCAGACCCTCATGTGTATTATTATTTTAATTACAGAGACAGAACACTTTTCTGATGATTAATTTTTTATATATCTATATTATATTATAGTATATATATATAACCCAAAATTTAAAACTACATATTTTAATAACCCAAAAAATGAAAAATCGCCAGAATTAAATTGAGTCAGATTGCGTAACGTGTGGGTGGTTAGCGGTTGGAGAGGGGAAGGAGGTTGGGTGTTGTGTTGAGACGGGATAAGATGGCTGCACAGATTTGTGGAGGGTCTGTGTGGAAATTTCAGGGGTCAGGTTCATTACTTTTCTTTAAAAATTTGCTTTATCTAAGGCTAAAACTCTAATTACATACTCCCACCATGCGTTTTATTATTATTTGTTTTATTGCTGCTCATTTAATAGCGATTACTAATTATGCTATTGTGCTTGCATATTCAATCTTAACTTGTGATAAAATTAATTTTTTATACTTTCAAGCTTCATGAAATCCCTTTACTAATTCATGTATTACTGCCCCTCCTCCCCTCTTTTTAACGTTTTAGTTTAGTTTTTTTTAGTTAATTAAAAATTTATTTCACCCACATACACATGTAAAATAGGATATAAAAGATAAGAATTTTCATTATATTATTTTATGATATAACCTAATAATAATAACATAAAAGAATATATACAACTATATAGGTATATTAAAATAGATAAACTATATTAAATATTATTTCTAAGTAAAAGAGAATATTATATCAAGTTGTAAAATATCTATTTTATGTGCTATTTCGAATTATGGGAAACTAAATGTTTACCAATATCTAGTTTTGTTTTAAAATGAGTACTTAAACTGAGAAAAAACAAAAAAAAAAAACAAGGTATTTCAAATGGGAAGGGAGATTATTAATTTGAGATTAAAAACTTCGTGAGGAAGAAAAAATCAATTCCATGTTGGTTTTCCTTGTACAATACATTCATAAATTTTCACATTGGAAAGAGGCAAAACTGATTTTCATTCCATACAATAATGTCCACAAAAGTTATAAGAAAGAGGTGTATTGCAAGGAGGATAATTTTTCAATACATGTGAACTCCTAAATCTTATGTTGGATGATTCTTTTCCTTTACAATGTAAAGCTAAAGGAATATTTAGACTTTTCATTAAGAAGGGATATCCAACAATACAACTCATGTCTTATGGAGAAACAGTCTTCCATAAAACAAAAACCTTCTTTTAAAATGATATTTCAAATGAATGCATAATAAAGGAATAAACTATTTTACAAATTCTTTGCCAATTCTCCTGATTACATAATATTTCAAACTGCTTAAAAATACATAAGAAAACAACATACCAAAACTCCCTTATGAGATTGAAAGAAAAATTTTCACCATACTAATGGAAATCAATCTTACAAAGGATTCCACTCACAAAACAAGAGAGAGAACCTTTGATTGCCAAGGAATCTTCCCAACTAGCTATACCCAAGAGGTTACAATGAAAGTAATGCTTCACAAAATTTGGAGAGAAGAAGGAGAGACCAAGATGTCACAAGCTCTAACCATATCCATACTTGAGCTCCTTCTTTGAGTGACTTTCAAGGAAACCAATACGAGAACAAGGTTTTTTTAACCACTCAACCAATAGGCATCATTACATGCCTTTCCAAGGTTTGGAAGACATGCTATCCTCCCCCAAGCCCATGGGAGAAAAGACTATCTTCCCAAAACTATGCACAAGATAAAAGGATACAATCCAACATTATTTTCACATACAAGACAAGTCAAATACTAAGAAAAACACCAAATTTTGTAAAGAAGGAAAGGAGGAGGAACCATATTCTCCCTCCAAAATGGGGAAGAGAAGAAGAGATATCTAAGGTGCCAAAAAAGTTGTCCAACATTGGATGCACATAAAGAAGAATATTCACAACCTCCTTATTCCTCCAAATCATCAAATCCTCCTTATTTCTCCACCCATTCACCAAAATCCTTCTTGGGGGGATTTTCAAACCCATTGGGTTTCCTCTCCAAGAATGGGGAAGGGGTTTCAAACCATACGAACCACCTTCCCCACCTCAAACAAAATGAGGGGGGTAAGAAGAACCTACATGGCTTGCCCATCAAGCCATGAGGTGTGAGAGGGAAAACCCCTCTCTCTTCCCCCATAAAATCCAAAATCCATCATGCCATATGATGGATGGAGAAAAATAAAACACAAAGCATACTCAATAATAGCCACACATAAGAAACAACACACACATTTTAAAAAATCAAGGCTAAGATCTAACATAACATAAAAAATAAAATGAGCTCAAGGATCCTACCTCTAAAAGCTCTCAAACACTCTAGTCTTTCCACTTCCTTATCCAAGCAAGGTCTAGCTCCCAAATCTACAAGCCACCAAGCAAAATCTCCCCCCAAAAAAGTTTTCTTCTTCCCCCATGACGGAGAATTCAAAGAGAAGACAAAATTTCCTCTCAAATGAGTGGGTGACATGTGTCATCCCTCTCTTCCCTCCAAGTCAAAGATTCTTAAAATAAAAAGAAGAAAAGATAAACTATCTTTTAGCACTCTTCTCCCAAATTACCCAAAATGAAAGACAAAACAAACTTGTGCAACTTTTAACAAACACACATACCAATCCATCTTACATGGACGGTGACCAAATAGAGGGAAAATGAGAGGAAAATCCCTTTATGACTTGAAATTAAGCCCCCCTACCTATTAGGTAGGGTCAAAGGGCCTATTTTCATGCTAAGTGAACTCCTAAACTTAAAAAGGGTCACTTAAAATACCTAAAATAGCCAAATTTCGGGTTTGTCACATTTGGGCACAAGTGTAGAGGAAGTGGGGCCCACCCAAGGGTTCACATGTGACCCTAAACCCTTCTAATTAAATACACCATTACCCAAACACAAAATTTATGCAAGTGGGGACCATTAACTCCCCAAATCAAGTTTACAAAGCAAACTAAACATCCTAAACAAGATTAATGTTACATGACATACTACATTACAAATGAGGGTCACTCATGGTGCCCAAAATAATGAAAGCTAATACTAAGACCTCATACAATAAACACGGTTAGGAATTAGCCCCATGGGCCGCTTGTGCACAATTTGTGTATCCACCCTGAAACCCACATTTTCCTATGACCTATCACATGCACACTCATTGCACACATTAAACACACCTTTCCGATACAATGTAAATCAACTACTTAATAAGTGATCAATGAAATATATGCTAATATGTCATCATACTAGAATTGAAAATGCAAAAACATGTATGATTACAACACAATTTACCATGAGTTATCCCTATAGATAAATTAAAGTGACACACATTCATATAATCCAAGCATACGACTAACTAAGTATTTAACATATCTCAATTAGGTCTAACCATCATCGAAATAAGCTAGTATTCACAACATCAAATGAAAAAATTGTCAACATACTAATCAAATAAAATTGGCACTATGCACCCAAATATCCATACATGTCCAAGAAGGTCAAATATCCTAACATATTGTCCATCATATATAAAATCCCTATCAAATCATGTCTATGAATAAAGAAATCAATAGATAACCGAGGCTATTAAAAGGTGGGCACTAAACATCCCGCGATCACTCCCCTTTGTCATCATCTTGCACATACATACCTCTCTTCCTATTTGAATTCCCCTTTCCCTCCTAAATCCCATCTATTTTATCTAATTTTCCATCTTAATCTGATATTTATTTTATCTTCCCTAACTCATCCCTAATCCTATTTAATTACTCATAAACCCATCCATTTCACTAATATCTTCCTTAAAAACTCAAGTTATCATCCATAGACTCCCATATACCCTCATTCAATGCATTTCTATCCTCCAAACACCTTTTATCTTCCCTCTTCCGCCTCAAGATCTTGAAACCCTAATTATGCCCCTTTATGACCCTTTGCATTGAGTTGATCACCATCTCCACCACCTAGATCAAGGGTTAGCCAAAATTGATGGTGACTCTAGTGGGCTTTGTAGACCCCATAAGTATTCCCATACCCCTCTCTAGAGGATGCAATTTTGATAATTCAGGTCTTCTTACGAGTTTTTGATGTGTTTATTTATATTATTTAGAGTTGTATCCAAAAACTTGGAGTTATTTTAGAGATCTTGCATGCCATCTTGGGATATTTGAAGTATGTTTATTTCTTTAAGTCCCACCTTTTCCTGCTTAGATCCCTTACCTTTGTTTCATCATCCCCTTTGCATCATTTCTATAGGTCTGCTAATTGCCTTAGAGTTCTGTCATTTCATATGCCATTAGTGATCCTCTTTCATAACTTATCATCCTATCTATTTGATCCCCTAAAACCCTATATTTATCCCTACTCACCATCGACTCCGTGCAGTCACTATCCACCTGATCTGTATCTTCCCCGTTTCTATCTTCCATGTTCTCTTCTAATAATTTTCCAATTCCTATAACATCTCAAACATTCTCATCTTTATTTTACACACACTTGACAATTCAGATATCATCTTCAATACTCCCATCATCGTCAATCCAGACTATTCACCATCAATCATATCATAATCAAATTTTTTTCTATTATATAGTTTCCTCCAACAATCAGGCCTCCCTGCTTCTGTGATCCACTTGTTTAGTAGCCTAAATATTTATTTTTAGACATAGTTTTTTTTTATCCAACCCAATAGCCGTCAACCTTGTCTGCATTTATCAGATCTTTCAATTTTCTTGCATCCTTTCTATTTATCCAACATCCCAACATTAGATCTAAAGCCTCCTCAATGTTTCAAAGTTTGCTTCACATCTGTTTATGCATTATTTTTGATCTAATCTGATGCAGTCACCATCATTTTTACCTATTAGTATTGGGTAGCCATTAATCTGATCAGGTTTGGTTTCAGTTATTTCATTCATCATTAATTGATCTTCATTTTAACATCTTTAGCTTATCTTATATCTATGTTTTATCTTGTCATCTATTGCATCTTATCTATTCATGATCATTTATCTATCTATTTTATCAAAGTGGGTTGACATCCATCCCTAGGAAGTTACTACTTCTTGTGACTGACCTAGTTAGGTAACCCAACATCTTATCTACTGATCCTTTTTCATGTTTAGTTTCTCTTTGTTGTGTTGGTTATCGATCTCACTTCCGAGGTGATCTTTTTGCCCGTATCTTCATCATCATATCTCATCAAGAGGAATCCTTAAACCATCTCATAACTTGGAGTTTCCTATTTTCTTTCCACCATTCCATTATCTTGAAACAAGAGTAGAAAAATTCTTTAGATCTATTTCTACATTCTTTCTAATCTACTCTGCTACAATTTCCATCAACTATATATGTCAGTCTCAAGTCATCGTCGACCCGATCAAGTTTGTTTTCAGTTTTTTAATTCATCATTATCTGATCTTCGTCTTAACATATTTAACATATCTTAGATATCTTTATTATCTTGTCATCTACCAAGTCCTATCCATTCATGATAATTTATATATCTCTTTTATCAAATTGGGTTGACATCCATCCCTAGGAAGTTATCACTTCTCAGGACTGACCTAGTTAAGAAACCAACCATCTTATCTACTAATCCTTTTTTTTTTCAATGTCTCTTTTTTGTGTAGGTTATCAAGCTCATTGCGGAGGGGATTGATCATCCCATATCTTCATCATCATCACATATAAAGAGGTAGCCTTAAACTCTCTCATAACTTAGAGTTTCCTATTTGATTTCCACCATTCTAATAACTTGAAACATGAGCATGAAAATTCGATCAATAAAAAGAGAATAATATTTTATATCTCATAGATCCTTTCACATCCAAAATTAATATATTATCTGGTATATAGATAGTGGTTTCTTAGGCCACATGACAGGGAATAAGAACAAGTTCATTTCATTGAAGGAGAATGCTTCAAATATAGTGAGATTTGGAGAGAACACGTTTGCCAATATTGTTGGTAAGGGTACCTTGAGTTTAGAAAATGGGAAGACAAAGAAAGAAAATGTGATGTATGTAGAAGTCTTGAAACACAAATTTTTGAGTGTATGTAAAATGTACAGAAAAGGACACACACTGATCTTTCATGAAAAAGGGTGTGATGTAAGAAAATCTGATTTGGGAAGGCTAATTTCCAAAGCTAAGAAAACTCAAAACAATATGTATGTCTAGAGTGAGATCAAGTAGGAGAGAGAATTCATGAGAAATATGAATGAACATTGGATATGTTATAGAAGGTTGGGCCACCTAAAATTTGATAATCTAGTCAAGATCAACTCTAAGAAGTGTGTGAATAATATGCCCAAAATCACCAAACATGTAAATTGTTTTTGTAAGGTATGTCAACATGGTAAGAAAACTAGAAGGAAATTCAAGTGTAAGGAATACTCTACTTCATGACCTTTAGAGATAATTCACATCAATTTGTGCTGACCTACAAGGGTTAAAATAATTCAAAGAGATAACTACTTCATGTTACTTATAGATGACTACAAAAGAATTACTTAGATAACATTCTTGAAAGAAAATAAAAAATCTCTTGATAATTTTAACGAATTTATTGTTCTAGTTGAAAATGAAAAGATTGTAAAAATCAAGTGTCTAAGGTCTGACATAGGAGGAGAGTTTCTTAAAATGAATTTGATGAATTTTTTGAGGCTAATGGAATCAGGATACAAATTTTAGAAGCTATGACACCTCAATATAATGGGGTAGTTGAAAGAAAGAATATGACAATTTAATAAATGATAGGGACATTGTTAAATGATTCAAGGCTATCTGATGGCTATTGGAGAGAGGCAATAAGCACTGTAGTTTACATTCTTAATAGAGGATATAAAAATATTAATGGAAATATAACCCCATATGAGATGTGAAAAGGTATACCTACTAATGTGGAGAACTTTAAAGTGTTTAGAAGAAAATTCTTGATCAAAAGAGATGAGGAAGACCTAGGTAAGTTTAATTCAAGATCTAATGAAGGAATATTCTTAGGATATCCATTAGTTAGCTTAGCTTATAGATTCTTTAATAAGAGATTGCAGAAGATAGTGGAAATAACCAATGTGAAGGTTGATGAGACATGTTCTAAGAAGTCACATTTTCACAATTTGGACTCCAAGAATGAAGAAAAATATATAGAGACAAATGATGAAGAAGAAGTTGACCAAAGAGAATATTCAAAATTCCCTATAAGATAGATTCAGAAAGACCATCCTAAAACAAAAATCATTGGTAACAAGGATGAATGTGTGTAGACAAGAAGGAAAATGGTAAGTAACCTTAACCAAGAAAATATTTCTTTATTGTCTAAGATTGAACCTAAGAACATTTTAGAATCAAGTAAAGACAAGTTTTGGATAAGTGCTATGAATGAAAAGTTATACAAAATAGAAAAGAGAACTAGTTCCTAGGACTAAAAACCAGAATATCATTGGAACAAAATGGGTGTTTACGAACAAATTAAATGAATATGGATAAGTCATTAGGAACAAGGCCAAATTAGTATTCAAGGGATATGTAGAAGTAGAAGGAGTTGAATTCGAGGAGACCTTTGCTCTTTTAGTGAGATTGGATGTTATCACATTGTTTATAGCTTATGGAAGTTTCAAAGGGTTCAAGATATATCAAATGGATATCAAGTTAGCCTTCTTGAATGGGAACTTGGAAGAAGAGGTATACATAGAGAAACCTGATTTTTTCTCATTATAAGATGACAAGGACTATGTTTTAAGAATGAAAAAGGATCTTTATGGTCTAAAGAAAGCTCCTAGATATTGGTATACCCATAATTAAACAAGTACATATTAAAAAAAGATCCAGGAGAGGATTTACAAAGTGTGTTCATGTGTAAATTAGGAAAGATATAAGACTTGAAACTAAACACCTAATATTTTCAAAAATTTCAACTAATCTAACAAGAACCATCAAGATAAGAGCTTAGGGAAACTAAATTCTTTAACACGCATATAACTTTGAAAAAAATCAAACTAACATGCCTAAATCAATCTTTACTCTTTGAATGCTAACTTTGAAGTGAACCTAAGAAGATTCTTAGCAATAAAATATGATTGTTTGTATGATCTCAAGGTTTTGAGAATGGAGTCTCACCAACAATTGCTACAAGACCATATTGGTTCTCTCCATATTACTCAAGTTTGAGTTAATGGATGCACTATGAAGATGCTAGCTCAATATTAATGGAGAAATGCTCAAGATCCTAAATGCCTATACTTTATGATAAGGGAGAAAAAGTGTTATAAGAAATGGTAAGGAGGAGGGTTCTATTTATAGGTTTCACATTCCAAGAACTGTATGAACTTGGTGCATGTGGGACAAATGGTAAGTCCAAAAAATACTTTTTACAAGTCAATGTACTTTTTTTTATTAGGATTAGAAGGTAATTAATCTTTTAAGGATTAATTAAGAATCCCAAGTAAGCTTAAGAAGCTTTCTAGGAGTATCAAGAAGAGATTTTGATAGATTTTGGAGGTTCTGGATGTGAGATATAGCCAATAAGAAAGTTTATTAGTTAAATGCAAGATATGAGGCTTACTCAACGTATAGTAGTTAATTAAGAGGATTAAAATAAAAAAAAGTGTCATAAATTAGCATCCTGAGTGATAAGAGGGCTTAATTAACATGATGTAATTAATCACTGAGATTTGAAGGGAAGATACGTCTAATTGACAAAGTATTTGTCAATTTATGGGGGAATAGAATAGCTAGTATAATGTTAGTAATAAAATTGCTTTGATCAAATTATATGTGTCTACATTTTCCCCTCTTTGGAGTGGTGTAAGCTATGCCACTTAAAATATAGTAGACAAACATAAATTTTGAAGTGTTAGAAGAAAAATTAGTAAGATGAAGGATGCCCCCTCAAGTGTTGATGGTTTGATGAAAGAGGTCGGTTGACGGTCCAAAAGATGAAGGAAATAAATAGAAGATGAAGAGGAGTAAGATGCCCATAGTAAGTAGTAGAATGATGTAAAGAGAAGAAATGGGATATAGAAGAAAATATTATGAGAAAGGGGGATTGAGATAGAATCCATCCAGTGTTGTGTAAACAACTTTAATTTCATCATATTGTCAGTAATCTTCATCATCTGTCCTTATTAAAAATGTAAGCACACCATAGAAGTGTAGAATGACATGAAAAGCCATATTACGAACAAATGTCTATTGCTAAAATGCTAAGTCCATGCAACATAAAAACTGAAATGCAATATGAGAAATTAAACAAGCCAATCTAACAAGGAAACAAGTACAAACACACATACTTAAACCAAAAACGTCTAAGATAGTTCCACAAATGTTTTGTTATCGAGCTGCAGTTCCCAAATGTTTGTGTGTAACGACAAGGGTTAAAAGGTGGACCAAGAAAGGATGTATGTGAGGAGAAATATGATGGATGCAGGGGTCCAATGAAAAAGAATTTATGCACCACGAAACAATACCAGGAAACTCATTGTGCCAAGATAGCACAGATGGAGCAAGCAGACCGAATTTGTTAATGATGTAGATACAAATGATACGCGAGTCATTGTTACAGAAAAAAGCAAAAATTCAAGCAAGATATAATTTAAATACAATGTGTTTGACACATAATTCAGCTACATACCAGTGCTTTACCAATTTTGGCAAAAATTTGAATTTTTATGATTTTTTTTGTATTTTTAATGACTTTTACCAATTTTTTAGAAATGTTAATTTTTGTAAGTTTTTAGTAATTTTTGATTTTTTAAAAGAAATTAGATGAGAGAAGTTTTCCTGAAAGTAAGAGAAGTGCCCTAGGAAGAATAAACAGTCACCAGGTAGGGAAACCATGCCCTGATGGAGTGAAAACGGGTGAAAAATGACAATTTATTAAAAATAAATATCACGGAAGGTGATAGAAGAAGTTAGAATGATCACGGCCGCTATATCACGCCTCTCGGCCATCGCACGATGGGTGAGAATGCATCATCAAGAGGGGTCAAAAACGGCCATATATACCCCTCCCTGGGGGGTAAATCATCGCGAGTAATTCATTTGTTACTGAGCCCTTGCCGATTTTACCGTGATAGTTACTCTCACCCTTGAGAGATATGGCGCAAGGTTAGAGGCGCACAAGGTGAGAAGAAACAATTTGAGAGTATGTGTGGGTGTGTGAGGATGGTCCCTACATGAGTACCCCATCAATTTTTTAATTTATAACATTTAATCGCATTTATTAGGGTAGAAAAGGGGTGCGATAACGTATGTGTGTGCCTTGGGGTGTGCATGAATTATGGGGTGTGCACAAGCATGGGGAGGATGTATGCACATAGGTGCATGAATGGTTAACAATACGTGGGTGTCAGGGAAAGGGTTATGGTGTATGTGCGTGTGTGCATACGTGAGAAAGGGAGTGTGTAGGTGCACCGAGGTTAGGGCTTGGAAAATACACATTGTTGGTGCACGGGTATGAAAGGTAGTGTGCATGGGTGTAAGAAGGGGCGCGTAAGCGCTAGGTTTAGATAAGTCAAAAGGGGGTGTGCATGGACATTTAAATGAATGTGTGGTTGCTAGGAAGGGTGCATGTGTGCATTAGGTGTACATATACAAATAGGGTCCGGTAAAATTCGTCAGGGGTGCACATGTGTTGAAGCGGGGGTTAAATCGTACTTAGAAGAAATTAGAAATTTTATAGAAGAATGTCGGGGTGAGTATGCTAATGTTAGATGATGTTAGATAGAAGAAAGGATAATGAGTGCATTTTTTGATCTTGTAGATGTAATTTCCTACCTTACAGACTCGAGAGTGAAATGGTAGGCTAGCTACGTTTGAGGTGACTTTCTCTCGACACGAGAGCATATTTTTGGAGATTACATTAGACATGATGGGGATTTCCTACGTGGCACATATGCCATAGATTATACTTAATCATAGCTTTCTCATAGCCTTGTCTGAGAGGTGGTACAATTATAGTCTATAATTTAGGTTTCCTACTGGTGAGATGAGCATGATTCTGGAGAACATCTGACATATATTCAGATTACTGATTCAAGGCTAGTTGATAAAGTATGTTGGGGACCCTATGCAGATCACAAACTATTTGATTGAGGTGTTTGGTGTAGATAAGATACCAAAAGAGGGTATGGATGTGTAGTTGTAGTCATGTTTCAAAGATCTTAGATTATGCCATGTGGCCGTGTTTCTAATGGCTCTTATTAGTGACATCCTGCTGCCTGAAAAGAATGGGTGCTTCATTTCCCTTGGGCCTGATTGGAGTTATTCACGGCTTGATACAGAGGAGAGGTATTGCTAGGGCCAATGTATGCTCACACATTTATATTGGGATCTACATCTTATTACTTACAGTTATTAGAATACCATGGGGCCAACTACCTTGTTATAGATATGAGCGTGAGACCATATTACCATTGGTCACCCTGCCGGAGCATTACCAGAATCGAGCTCCTGATGAACCTTCAGTGATTGGATGGGCTCATGTAGGCAAAGATGTGTGGGGACATATGGGTGATACCTACTTCTACCACCATGCCTTTGATGAGATTCAGTTATGAATGATTTTTTAGAGACCATACAGTAATTTTCAGTGGCCAGAGGATCCATTTGAGCTCGGGTTTGCATTGGTGGATAATTTTCTAATCACAAGCCGTAGTTATATTATGGATTATTATAGGATTGATTAGGTACAACGATAGTTTGGGGTAGTACAGGATGTGCCTGACACATAGATATGGTATGCGCGTTGTGCTAGAGAGGCATTTGATATTGGCCCACTAATTAAGACATAGCGAGCTAGAGATAACTTTGAGCATATGGTTCCATTGGCATGGGAACCTTTTCGACGTATTATGGATCTAAGGACCACAACAACATATGTGATCTACAATGCTATGCGGTACATTCTTGAGGTGGTTGACTATACCATAGACTGCATTGATGCAGGAGTGCAGTTGGCACCAGAGCAACAGCCTCGTAGAGGGAGAGCGGGGGAGAGGACATAAGTGTAGTAACAATGATGATGGGTTTGATGGAGATGGTGGGGGTGGATAGGGATAGGGAAAGAGACATCCACAGGTTCATATTCCCTAGGTGGGTATTCATGTGCCCTTATAGCAGGTTCTTCCACAAAGACCCATACATTAGGTTCTACCACATGGTCCTATTACTAGCCCACCACACATTTCAAAAGGAGGAAGAGGGGGAAAGGATAACTAAATTTCCCTTAAGAAACAACTATAGTAGATGGCCAACCAGATGTCGTAGGTCACAATGCTATTACAGTAGTTTATAACACGATTGCAATAGCTTATGGTGGAGCGAGATTAGCTCTAGAAGGAGATGGATTACTTACATGCCAAGGGGGCATAGTTGTACAAGTACAGGCAGTGAAATCATAGAGTGAATTGGCTCTAGGATAGAGCGGGTACAGGCTCAGGCCATGGTGGCCAAGCTTTCCAGAGGAGGTAACTTCTTGTGTTAGTGCATTGGTGCTTCTGCCACGCCCTAGGTTTACATGGATATGCCTGCAACCATTGGAGAGGATGTTTACTATAGATATTTTTACCATGATAGAGGGACAAATATCTCCTACATTCAGTCAACATGCCATGAAAAATAGGGCCTCACAGTTACACAGGGCAGATACATCAGCCCAGGTTAGTGGAGCAATAACCAAAAGGTTAGCATCAGGCCACATTTGATGGGGCCACCAACAGATGTATGTATTTTTGATCATGACTCTGTTATATTTGATGTACTCAGATGGATGATTTCTGAGTATGCATCATTATGATGACACATGATGATGTATATGTAATTTTTTGGCTATGCCTCGCTATGAAGGCATATTTTTTATCCCTTCCCATGATGGCATACCATGTATTTGATAATGATGTACTTAGACACATTGTATATGGACATTGATATTTTGACACATTTTTATATGATGATGATGACGATGATGATGGAACCTTTTATGTATGGTTTAATGATCACATTATATCACATGTTTTATGAGATGCATTAGATGATATTCACATTTTGATGAGATAACATGTCATGATTCAACCTATCATATGTTTTGCATGTATGAGATAACATGTCTAATCCAAATTTTTATTATGGTTTATGTTTGAGGGGGGGGATAGAAAGTAATCCCTCTTGCCCCTCTTGGCAATATTATATGATGTTATCTTACCATACATGTTTAATTTTCATGTTTTTCATGATGTAGCTTAGCCTTTATTGATATATGATGTATAAATGTGATGATGTGAAAATGTACAAGAAAACAACAAACATAAGTTTAATCAAATCTAATCAAAGCAACACAAATATCGGAAAATATGCAAGATAAAATGAAATCGATGCAATGCAGAAAAGATTAGAGTAACACTCAATATAAGTAAGAAAATGAATTCAATCAAAAGCACACAAGACGAAAAAAATTAATGCAATCAAAACTATATAAACCAATAATTAAAATTACACAAACTACTACTTTGTTTTTACGGGACAATTTTGAAACATTTTTTTTGCTATTTTTGGTGTTATCTCAAGACAATGTTCTATCGTTTTTGTATTTTCTATGAGATGTTTTTCTAATTTTTTGGGATTATCAAACCATATATAAATGTTTTTTGGAATTTTCTAATTTATATGAATGTTTTTGTAATTTTCTGAAAGTTTTCGAAAGCTATGTATAGAAAACTAAGAAGCGTGGATGCCCCCAGTGTTAGATAGGATGTACAAGGGCAGAATGCCATGTGTATATGTGCAAGAAGGTGCAGATGTGAAGTTTACCCCCAACATTAGATGGGAATGTACAAGCGAAAACCCTTATAAATATATACAAGAGTATAGATTAGTTGGATCAAGGCCATGAAGGATAGGTTCAACAGGATCTCAAATTCTGGAAAAATTAAGCCCTAGATTAAAGGAAGTGTACTCCTTCTAGATATGAGATATGTTTGTGAACAATGGATCCTGCCAAGATGCCAAAAACCATTTTTCATCTAGGGACTTGTCTAAAGTGCAACAATTATGTGGTTTTCACAGTTGGATGACCTGTTTTCTTTTTACATTTTCTTGATTTTTTGATTTTTTTCTTGTCTTTTCTTTGATTTTTTAGGAACTCCATACTCAAGCATAGAATCTCTTAAGATACATTGCAGTCATGGGTTCCTTTAGTTCCTTACCATTTGAGTGATCCAATTTGTATTCCCTTGAACCATACTTAATGACCACAACATATGGTCCTAACCAGTTTGGTTCAAACTTTCCTTTCTTTTCTCAATCTTTGGTGGTTGTGAACTGATTTTATTTGAGTACTAGATCTCCTACCTCAAACTAGCGAGGTATCATCCACTTGTTGTAGCCTCATGACACTTGATTTTGATATACCTTTAAGTGATTAAGTGTCTGCATGCATTTCTCATCCAGTAGTTCTAACTATACTAGTCGAGCCACTCTGGTAATATTCATCCTTATCTAGATAGTCCTTGAGAGATATTCTCAGGGAAGGAAGCTCAATCTCTAATGGTATGATGGCCTCAATGCCAAAGACTAGTGAGTAGGGTGTAGCACCAGTAGGAGTTCAGATAGAGGTTCTATAAGCCCAGAGGGTGGGATGGATTTGTAAGTTCCAATTACGGCATGTTTTGATTACCATATTTTCCATTATGTGAACAAGTGTTTTGATAGTGGCCTTTGCTTGTCCATTACCTTGAGGGTAATAGGGAGTGGACCATTTTAAATGGATTTGGAAGCGTTTGACATAACGCTTAACTGTCCTTGTTCTTGAAATACTTACCATTGTCTGCTATAATGGCATAGGGGATGCCATAACAGAAAATGGGGTGATTCATGATGAATTAAATTTGTACACCTATAACATATGTGAGAGGCACAACCTCTACCCATTTGGTGAAATACTCAGTGGCAGTTATGATATGTGTATGGCCATCTGAGGATGTAGGAGTGAGCTTCCCTATGAGATCTAATCCCCATTTTGAAAATGACCATGGTGTTGTGATTGTCTACAAAGCTTGTGCTGGTGCATGAATCAAGTTTCCATACTTCTGATAGAGCTCACACTTCTTGACGTAATTATAGAAATCTGCTTCCATGGTAGGCCAATAGTAACCTACTCTTAGTAGTTTCTTAGTGAGCACCATTCCACTCATGTGTACTTCACAAACTCCCTTGTGTACCTCTTTGATCACTTGGACTGACTAAGATAAATTAAGACAACAAAATAAATTCCCATCATAGCCATGATGATAGAGGGTGCATCTTAGGAGTGTATAACGAGATATGCAGCGGATAAGGGTTATTTTCTCAGTGTAAAAAATTTATGGAGGGAAGGTATTGTCTTGTAGGTAATTAAATATGGGCTCATACCAGGGTGAGAAAGGACCAACAACTTCACATACCAGACATAATTTAGGTAGGTCATACACTGGCTCTCACAGGTGTTCCACAAAGAAAGACAATTTATTTACCTGAGGTGGAATGTGAAGCAAAGCTCCGATTGTTGCCATGGCATTTACTTATCAATTCTATGCCCTTGGAATCTGTTCACAAGAAATCCTTACAAAATATTCCTTTAGAGTCTCAACCATTTTCTTGTATGGGATGAGATTTTCATCTTCAACCTTATACTCATCATTGACTTGTTTAATGATAAATTGTGAATCAACAATGAATCTTATCTATCTGATATTCCATTTAATAGTCATTTTCAAAATGGAAACGAGTGCTTAGTACTTTGCTATGTTATTAGTACATGGGAAACTCAACTGCAAAGCATGCGGGATGAAGTCTTTTGTTAGGGTGATAATTACCACACCAACTCCTAAACCGTGGTAATTGAATGATCCATCAAAGTGCATTTTCCATACGATAGATTCCTTAATGTACATCATAGAAGCATTTGGTAGATCCAGACACAATGGTTCTGTTCTTGGTAGGGGAGATTTAGCTAGTTGATCAACAAGCACCTATCCTTTGAGTGACTTTTGGTTGACAAATTCAATATCGAACTCACTTAGGAGGATGATCCAATTAGCCATTTTTCTGGTAAGTTCTGGTTTATATAAAAGGTACTTCAAAGGATCCACTTTGGAAATAAGCTTCGTTTTTTTATTGAGAAGATAGTGGTGAAGATTTTGAAAGGTAAACACCAAAGCTAAACAAAAATTTTCAATTTTTTGGTAATTCAGCTCATATGCGATCAAAATATAGTTAAGGTAATAATATGCTCTCTCTTTTTGGCTAAGATCGTATTGGGAAAGCAATGCAACAATAATGTTTTGGGTAGCTGAAATGTAAAATAACAAAGGTTCACCTAGGGTAGGAGGCATGAGAGTAGGAGGACTAGTTAGATATTGTTTAAGTAATTCAAAGGATTTTTGACATTTAGGACCCCAATTGAAGGTAACATCCTTTTTAAGATGTGTGAAAGGGTGGCACTTATCCCCAAGATATGAGATGAATCAACAGATTGTTTGAATTTTACCTTGTAAGTTGTGCAACTACTTAAGGTTATTTGGTGGAGGAATCTCAATAATAATGACAACCTTAGTGGGACCTATCTTAATCCCTCTTCTTGACACAATGAAACCTAATAGTTTTCCTGATTGTACGTCAAAGATGCATTTATTAGGATTTAATATGACTTTGTAATCTGACAGGTGTTGAAAGATATGCCTCAGCACTTTTGGATATTCTTATCTAGTTGTGGATTTTCCCATGATATCATCCACATAGTCCTCCATGATATCATTCATCATGTCATGGAATATGACTCTCATTTCTCTTTGATAAGTGGCTCCGAAATACTTGAGACTGAAAGGCATCACTTGATAACAGAAAGTATCCTAAGGGGTGGTAAAGGTATTTTTATACTAATACTCCTTTGCAATCTTGATCTGGTTATAACTAGAAATGCTTTCCATGAGGGAAAACACTTCATAACTTATAGTTGAATCAACAATCATGTTGATGTTGGGTAGAGGAAAATCATCTTTAGGACATGCCTTATTAATATCCCTAAATTTTGGTAGATACTGAAACCAACTAGTTTCTTTTATACTGGCACTATATTTGATATCCATTCTAAATAGTCAATAGGTTTGATAAAGCCTATTGCTAATAATTTCTCTAGTTCTTCTTTAACCAGGAGCGTAACGTGTGGGTGCATATTCCTTAACTTCTGTTTGATATGTTTGGTATCTAGATACACAAAAATGTTATGCACAAATAAGGTTGGGTCCAAACCTAGAATATCTATGTAAGACCATGTAAATATGTCTATAAATTCTCTTAGCAGATTCACAAATGTTTTATGTTCTTGCACCGAGAGTGAAGCTCCTAGATTTACTATTTCTTTATCCTCTTCTTATCTAATGTTAATACTGATAGTCTCCTCAATCAACATTTTAGATGCATCATCCATTCATGTAGGATCAAGGGAGAGATAAAGGTCTTCTTCCAAGGGTGTCTTAATGATATTTTCACCCTTGATGTTTCCACTTTTTATGTCCTTTATTTTTTCCATTTGTTTTTCCACAAGTGCCTCAAAGAGGTTTTCACTATGCAATTTGGACTTTCTCTTTTGTCAAGGATTTTTGGTAGTACTTTTTCCCTCGTTTTCATTTTTGTTTTTCTGGCCACACCTTTCAGCCTCCTCCCTAAAGTACACACATGCATCCAGATTGATGACGAAGCCCTTTTTATGGTCACTAATTGGAATGGAATCCCGAACACCCATGAACTCTAAAATTACCTTATCATTTTCAAAGAAATCAACTGGTATATGAATTTGTTGGCCACAATCAATTAGGTTGGGATATACAAGGGAAATTTGGAAATTGGACTGGGAAAGGGTAAAGATGACATAATCTAGGAAAATGTTGGTAAAGGAAAGGTCCTTGTATATGCTGCAATAGGAAACTATGTCATTATCTAAATGAGGCGAGTTGTCCTCACGTTCTAAAGAGGTGTCATCAATTTCTGAGGGTGTATCCCTATGATGCTTAATGATAAGGCCACGTTTATTTTATTTGTAGTGGGGGATTAGGATAGGCTGTAATCTTCCTTGTGCATTTTTTCCACACCCAAATTCCTCATAGCCCATGGCATATATCATTTTGTGTGCTTTGGTGTATTCCGTATCTTGGTGACATGAATCTTTTTTTCCTTCAGGGATCTAACTTGTAGGGTATCCAACATTTTCTCATTTGAAAAATGCCACAGGGAACAATTTTTTCAAAGGGACTAGGATAGCTATCTTGAGAGCTCTTGAAATGGAAATCGGACCTACCATGTGTTTTAGGTGATAGTTAAAGGTCAGAGATGAAAAGGTCATGATGAATATTGAAATATTCAATTAGGCCATATGATCCAACCTTTAGCTCCCATGAGGAAAATGGTGAGAGTGATGAGGAAGGATATTTATTATCATCCTGTAATGTGTCAGGATCAACTCGAGTTTTTAGAGGTTCTGTTTGTAATGATATAACAATGTCTGTTGAAGGACATTCATACGTTATTCAAAAAAAACTTTGTAACACTCTATAATACACAAATGGCTCATGATCTCCTAGGATGGTTATCGTCTGCCCTCCATGAAACATTTATTAATGCATTGATGAAAAGTGGAAGGTATAGCCTACATGACATGGATCCATGGGTGGCCTTAGATCATGTTATAAGGAAGATCCAGATCAAGAACATGGAGCTTCATCTTGTGATTCATTGGCCCTACTTCCATAGGTAACACAATGGTACCGGATGATTCATGCTCGGAATTTTCATAAGTCGTAATTGTGATTATGTGAAGATTCAAATCTGATTCTGTGTGCCCTAACTGTCTGACTAGGTTAAAGGTGTAAATATTTAAACTTGACCTATTATACACAAGTACTCTTTTAATATTTCTATGAGTGACAAATACTTCAATGTGTAGTGGTAAATTGTGTGTGTGATTATTAAGTGGTACTTCACTCTAGTCAAAGGAAATGTAGTCATTCTGAGTAAGGTTGGCCACTATGGCTTCGAGGTGTGAAGGATCAACATTTGTTGACACTCCTGACCCCTAAAGGGTCTTCTAAAGGATATCCTTATGAGAGCTTGAAATCTTGAGAAGTTCTAAGATTGAAATCGTAGCTGTGGTTTTCTCAAGCTGATCTAAAAAATCATATTGACTTTCCTAGGGGTAGGTAAAGGAGATTTTTGAATCATTAGACAAGCACATTGTCTTGTCAAGGCATAATCATTGTTAATGATTCTGATGGTGTTCACATGCTCATTGGATGAATGAACACAACCTATAAGTGAATCAAAGAGATTATTAGCTAAAGTATACACATAATTTATAGCTCTATAGTCGTCAGATGACTAAACTTGATCCAATTTTTTTTGTTCCTTGTCTATCATGCTTAGGGAAGGGTTTTTTAAATATTCCCATTTTTCCATTAGGCCCTTGTCCTAATTCAGGTGAGTCCACCTCAATATTTCCATCCTCAATGATTTGTTGAATAAAATGTCTAAAGTTTAAACATTTGTATGTTTTGTGTCCTTTGAAACAATGGAAAGTCACAATAGTCCTGCTCTCTATACCATCCTAGTTTGTGTGCATCATCTGCGTAATGTCACTATAGTCAGATATTGAACCATGTTCACTGCATCTAATTATCTCAAAATCGTGGACAATGAGTTTGTAAGAGGAGTGAACACTTGTCATTTGAATGGATTTTGACTAGGTCCTTTGGTAAGTTTTAAAAGAGGACCAATTTGAACTATTTGAACTTGTTTAGAGTTAGTGATGTCATCTCTTACGACGTTCTTATTTTTGTTAAAACATTTAATCTTGTCCATAGGTTTTGAATCTTGTTTTTTCCTTTGAAAAGGGTTTTATTGTTCCCTCTGCTATTAAATCCTTCTCAATTTGGCTTCCTTTTTTGATAACTTCCTTGAATTTAGTGACACAGTGCATTTGTAAGTGAAACAAAATGTCCGGATTCAAATTAGGTACAAAGATACTAACCAATTGTTTCTTAGGAACTACATAAGGGAAACAACTAGCTAACTATTGCCATCGTTGTAAGAAACCGGTGAAGGTTTCATTTGGTCTTTATTCAGCGCTGCATAAATATAACATGGTTACATCATTTTCCATATTGAATGAAAAGTGATGCAAAAATTTCTATACTAGCACATGTTATGTGATTATCGTCCCTTTTGGTATATGAAAGAACCATTTTAACACTTGTCCTCCTAAGCTGTGAGGGAAAAATGTATTAAGTAATTATAACTAAAAGCTACTTATTGGAAAGCCATATAGAAGTCCTTAATGTGATCATGAGGATCACCTTTTCCTTTATATTTATCAAATTTAGGAAAATTGAAGTTCTTTGGAAATGTTTTTTGCAACATGTCTCTTTCAAAAGGATAAGGACATAGCTCCTCATATTGATACTTTTTTTTATGGCCTACGTTACTTTCTTGAAGGGTGGTAATCATGTTCTTCATCGATTGTAACTCTTGTGTAAAGAGTTTCTCTTTTATAGGAGAAGATGGTATGGGTACTCGACTTTTCTTCAAGGTTTCATCTTCTGGAGGTTTAGTGTAAACTTCACTAATTTTAGTCCTAGGTTTCTCTCATCATGCACCCTTGCTTGAGTCCTTACTTACAGAGGAATCCAATCTTGCTAGTTGTTGGCTTAGGGTTTGTATTTGAATTTGTATAGTGAATTCCTCATTTTGAGGGTCCTCTTCTTTGTTATTTTGAGGAGGTAACTCCTGATTTTCATGTTTGAACTTAACCTTACGATGGATTTTAATGGGTGACAACCTAGAGCTACCTTTTTGTTTTGATGTTTCACCTTCAATGTTGGTACTGGAGGTGGAAGCGTGTTTTCCATCAATACTGTCATAAATGCTAGTGAGGGGAGGTCTTTTTGTTTTTTCTTCTTCCTTAGTAATATCTTGGCTAGGGGTTTCTTGTTCTTGTGGCACTGTGGCACCTAGTTCTAAGAATCGTGTAATAACTTGATCTATATTACAAAATAAGAAGTCTTTAAAATGAGTGACATCAAAGTTTTTGATATACTGAAATGAATCACTCTCATCTCCGCTATGATCAATAAACCCATCCATTTCCTTTTCCTTGGAGAAGAGGGGACCTAGATTTTGACCCAGAAAAGGATTTAACTCTTGTTTCTTAGATTCCATTCTCGTGATAGGGGCATTTGTGAGTTTTGTTTACACAAGGTTTTGTCTACTGTAATCAAGGGTATAAAAAATCTAAGTGTAATGTGTAACAATTTGTTTTATGGTCTCAAAGTATGTCAATAATGGATTGCAAAATAATGAATCAATCAAGTCTATGAGTTTGATAATATGTTAGGAACAATCATGTAATTTTTTTCAATAAACCAATCAATCAAAAAGAAACTATATCATATGCTAATTTTTTTCAAAGATAGTTTGATGCTATATGATCAACACAATGTCAATACTTAAGTCAAGTTTGAAATGAACAAGGCATAAGTATTAGCAAAGGGCTAGCTTGATCTCCAATAAAAAGATACTTATGACGAGTTTAGAGACAAGCAAGCCCCAAACCCTAAAAGTAAGTGGAGGTTATGCATGTGAGCCACACAATAATACTATTAAGATACGTTATCTAAGATTTTCTAGAAAGTGAGGTATTAGTATCAAAAAATTATCGATATAACGCAAATAAAGTAATAAAAAATATTTCAAGATTGGGGTTATGTTTGAAATAAAACAACGTCAAACTATCCTAAGGATTTTCTAAGATGTGGGAAACATAACGTCAAAATATAGACACTTAGGTTAAGTTTACTAGAAATGAGATGTAAGTATCATAATTTTGGCGAGGTGATGCGACCAACATAACACTTCTAGAGATGATCAATGATTAATCAAGCCTAGCTACAATGATAATGCGTTTCAAATGGGTTTGAGACAAAAGGGCCTACTAGAACATGAAGACGTACCATTTACACTTTCAACACTTGCATTCTAAAATTGTAACCTAGTCAAGCAAGTAGATTGCAAAAGTGGTGGACACGATTATTTCTAGTGGCATTCCGCGTGTGTTGTTCTCTTTTTTCCAAAAATGGGCAACATGATAGAAAAGGTGTAGATAAAGTGAGTTTGAAATATACTCGACATAACTTTGGAAAAGTTGTTTTTGCCTTAGGGAAAGTGAGAAACTAAGATAAAGTAATGCTTTCTAAATTTCGTGATGAAATAACACGTAGTTTCAACTTTAATGGACTCTTCCATTGTTTGAATAACAAGTTTTTGACTCCAACAAATTTTTCACGTTGTGAGGGATCTTTGAAACATAATGGATGAGTCAAATTGGCTCAAAGACAAAAGCTTCCTATTTGGATCACTCTCTAGGTGTTGCAAATCATCTATGCAAGATTGATTTTCCAAGGAAGTCACACTGACTAAACCTTGAATTATCCCAACTTTACTTTACTCCCTTAATACAATGAGCAACAAATTGTGTTTATTTGTATTTTCATTGGGATCGCGTGAAGATAATCTTGACTCAAATCTCACCAAGGCGTACTAATCAATTGGGTAGTGGAGCACTTTCCCATTTTATCCACATGGTTCCCTCTTGCGTGGAATACTTTGAGGTTCCTAGGAGCATCCCACTTGTTATATTAAGGCTTATGCCAAAGGGTACTTCTCCTAGTACAAAGTGTATGGGTTTACCCTTATCTGAACCTGTAAATCAAGTGTTTTGAATGTGGTGTTTTTTTTTATCTTTTAGATTAAGAAATGAGGTTTTACACACCATTGGTAACCTAAAACAAATGTGTTAGCTTTTTTTAGATCCTAATTCCTTTGTGAGTGATATGGTCCTTCATGCAAATATTAGTAATTCCCCAAAAATGATCAAGGCATCATAGAAAGAGGATCAAATGTTGTTTTTGATTTCTAAGATCACCTTTAAACAGAAAGGAAGAGCATACACAACGAGAAATCCCACTAGTTAGAAAATAATTAAAATATTACAAAATCAAATGCACAACTCATTATTTTTACCCAACTTTAAGTTCATTCCCTTATAAATCTTTAATGAAGTGTTTTCGAAAGCATAAAAGAGGTGTTTCAATCATTTCTAATTCCTAAGATCACCTAAAAGGCGTGAGGGATGATCATACATGATCCTAGCCTCAAAAATGAAAATACAACTATGAAAACCAATAATGTCACTCAAGGAGACCCTAAAAAATGTTAGAAAATCCAAAGCAACAATTTTTTTCTATTTTAACACAGTTTCCAATTTTATACTGCAGCACCTGCACGCCCTTTAGAATGTATGTGTGCCCCTAGCAGTGTATGCGTGCGCCTAATAATGTATGTGCACCTATGTCAAAACATAGTCAATTTTAACGTATGAGTGGGATGATAAGCACCTATGTGCCCTACTTAGCATATACGCGCCCCTGCAAGCACATGCACGTGTCTGTCAAAAAGTCAACATATCACAGAGGGAGGCTAGTGTATGCACGTTCTTGTAAGTGTATGCACGCCCTTGAGAGAAAATGCATGCATCTGGTAAATTTTATTACAGAGGGAAAAAATACAGGGAAGCATATGTGTGGATTAGGAAGCGTATGCATGCCCTTTGCTACTAGTGCACGTGAGTTTAAGCGTATGCACCCCCCATTTTAGCACCTACACGTGTACCTAGAACAACATAGAAAAATATAGAAAAATGACTTCTGAAAGTGTAATCAGGTCAAAAATTTTCTCTTTAAACTAATTTCCAATAGAAACCCATTAACTTTGTATGCAAAGGAAATATTTAATGCACATAAGGTTAGTAAAATGCTTGAGACAAATCTATTCAATCCTCAAAATGCATGAAATGGTTAGAAAAATGAGGTAAATCATAAATCTTGAAATCAGTTTCTATGGACCATGGAGTAATGTCCCACTGGGTGTGCCATATGTGTTCATGTGTAATTTATGAAAGCTATAATACTTGAAACTAAACACCTAAGATTTTCAAAACTTTAAACTAATCTTACAAGAACCATCAAGATAAGAGTTTAGGGAGACTAACTTCTTTAACATGCATATAAATTTGAAAACAATCAAACTAACATGCCTAAATCAATCTTTACTCTTTGAATGCTAACTTTGAAGTGAACCTAAGAAGATTCTTAGCAATCAAATATGATTGTTTGTATGATCTCAAGGTTTTGAGAATGAAGTATCACCAACAATTGCTACAATACCATATTGGTTTTCTCCATATTACTCAAGCTTGAGTTAATGGATGCACTATGAAGATGCTAGCTCAATATCAATGGAGAAATGCTCAAGATCCTAAATTCCTATACTTTATGATAAGGGAGAAAAAGTGTTATAAGAAATGGTAAGGAGGAGGGTTCTATTTATAAGTTTCACATTCCAAGAATGGTATGAACTTGGTGCATGTGGGACAAACGGTAAGTACAAAAAGAACTTTTTACAAGTTAATGTAACTTTTTATTAGGATTAGAAGTTAATTAATCTTTAAGGATTAATTAAGAATCCCAAGTAAGCTTAGGAAGCTTTCTAGGAGCATCTAGAAGATATTTTGATAGATTTTGGAGTTTCTGGAAGCGAGATTTGGCCAATAAGAAGGTTTATTGGTTAAACGCAAGATATAAGGCTTAATCAAAGTATAGTAGTTAATTAAGAGGATTAAAATCAACAAAGTGTCGTAAATTGGCATCCTGAGTGATAGGAGGGCTTAATTAACGTGATGTAATTAATCACTGAGATTTGAAGGGAAGATAATTCTAATTGATGCATTATTTGTAAATTTACGGGGGAATATAATACTTAGTGCAATGTTAGAAATAAAATTACTTTGATCAAATTATAGGTGTTTACACAGACAACAACTTTTACATAAAGATAGAAGGTGATAATCAGTCTATAGTGGTTGTCTATGTGGATGACATCATATTTGGTGGAAATAATGACATCATGAAAAAGGGCTTTACAAATGTGATGAAGAAGGAATTTGAAATTTCTATGCTAAGAGAGCTATCATTCTTCCTTACATTGCAAATCACTCAATTAAAAAGAGTTATATTCATTTCACAAGTCAAATACATAAGAGAGATGTTGAAATTTTTTTATATGGAAGATTACAAGGATATTGGCACACCTATGATCACAAGGTGTAAGTTAAACAAGGAGGATGAGTCTCCAAAGGTGGATTAGACATCATACAGGCCAATGATTGGGATTTTTTTGCATAATACTACCTCTAGAACTAATATCATGCAAATAATAGGTTTTGTGGAATATTTCAAGTAGATACAAAGGAAAACAATTTGCAAGAAGTCAAGAGGATACTTAGGTATCTCAAGGGTACTGTGGAGTTTGGGTTGTGGTACCCAATGAGAAATGAGTTCAACATGACAACCTATACAACTGTTGACTAGGAAGGGAGTATAGATAACATCAAGAAGACTAGAGGAGGGGGTTTATTCTTAAGAGAATGCCTAGTTTCATGGATAAGAAATAAATAAGCATCAATGGATTTATCTACTTGTGAGGATGAGTACATTGTAGTAGCTTCACGTTGTACTCAATTTCTATGGATGAGACAAACCTTAAAGGAATACAAGGTGGAGTATGACAATCCTATTCCAATCTATTGTGACAATACAAGTGCCATAAGTGTTTCAAAAAATCTAGTCATGCACTCAAGGAATAATATCATTCCTATCAAATATAATTTCCTAAGAGAGCAAGTTAGTGAACAAAATGTTAATCTTGAGTATGTATCTACTAAAGTTCATATTGCAAAAATTCTAACCAAGCCACTTCCAATGGAAACATTTGAACATTTAATAAACAAATGAGGTGTAATTACTGTTCCTAGTAGCCATTAATGAAGTGGATAACTTAGGGGGATCTAATCAGGTGGTTATTTGGTTCTAAGAGAAAGAATGTAGTGTCAAAAAGGTATGTATGGAGATAGGGGGAGCATGTTTGTTTGTTGTTTCAAGTATGCTAAGTTCTAGGTGTGATCCAAGAAGATGAAGGTATCTCTTTGTCCTTAATTTCAAAGGGGGAGAATGGTTTATGATGTTTATAATGGGGGATGAATAGAGTGTTTTCCATAGTGTTTCTGAGAGTGGTTTCCATCAATGAAAAATGGGGGAGATTGCTAAGTATTTTCATTAATGTCGAAGGTTGATGATGTGCCTTGTTGATGTCAAAGGTTGATGAGTCTTTGATGTCAAGGTTTAATGATGTTATATTGAGGAGAAATAGATAATTTAAATACAACTAAGAGATACTTTGAGGAAAATTTTAATATTTTCAAGGTCAGCTTGCAAAATTTTGGCCATTGTTGAAAAAGTGTTGTCAAGGTCAAGTGCATAGTAATCCTAGTCATGAGGCATGAAGAGAGATGAAATAGGAATAAATGGTCACATGAATGTGAAATATTTTTGAGTACTATTTGATCTTTGTAGTGAGGTGGTAAGTCACTCATAGTCCACCTATAGGGGTAAAACCTCCATTTTAGGATGACACCTAAAACCCTGCTAAACCCTGCCTGACCAAATGAGTCATGATGATCAATTTTTAGAGAAATAATTAATATCTTATCTTGGATAGAGGTAAGATAAGTTTTTTCAAGTATTTTGATATAATTTGACATCACGGTTTGAAGGGTTTTGTAAGAAAGTGAAATTTAGGCCTTCTCAATCTCATAAACTGATGTTTTTAAATCTAAGAAGCACTTTCAGGTGTTTATGGGAATGTAAAACATCTACATGGGAATTTGAGATGTTTAGGAGAGATGGGTAAGGGTCATATGCCAGAATTCTAGACATTATTTTTGGATTCTAATTAATATCCTTTATGAACAATTTCTTACACCAAAATTGGTTTAAAAACTCCCTAAAACCCCAATAAGGACTCGATAAGAAATATTTTTTTCAAAATAGATCAATATGTATTTAAAATTTGAAATAAACTATTAGAGAATGTATTTAAATAAACTCCAATAAGGACTCGATAAGAAATAGTTTGTTCAAAATATATTAGTATGTATTTAAAATTTGAAATAAACTATTGGAGCATGTATTTAAATCTCCCATATAACTCCAAGTGGTGGTGGCTAGTCATATGAGAGAGAAAATGTACAAGTACATGCCTATTTTTTCAATAAGTTGTTGTAGCTCTCAAAATTTACATTTTCAAAGATGAATAAATGGATGAAATAAGGTGTTAGAAATCCATTATTCATGTCTATGGTGGTTTCTAGGCAGGTTCTATTCTCTAAGTGATCTTATGAGGTGATTTGATGGCATGAATGCAAGGTGTAGAGATAATAAATATTAGAGGAGGTTAGTAGAGTTAAAAGACAAATTATTTTAAAGGTTTTTGAGTTTTTGAGAAGGCTATGTGAGTGCAATAATATCATGTTGTGTTTTTATGTAAGTAGACCTAATACAATTAGGTCTTCAAGAGACCTAAAGGTGAAAGAGGCCTAATTTAGTTGTGACAGACCAAAAGAGGTTTAAGTTGGGATCAATTCATGTTTATAATATGTTATAAGAAATATTATATGGCCATAATAAGTGGTTTTATGTTTGTATGGCAGACCAAGTGGTATATATTCATGAATCATGTGTGTGTGTGTGTGTGTAAGGAAAATTTAAGCCTATTCAAGAGTGTGAGTATGAATGAGTGAAATATAGTACATGTATGAGTGGTAGAAGGTCGTGTAGACCATGGGAAGAGGGATTATGTTGAATATTATGAAGTTTTTCAGCCTATGAAATTCAATTTGTACATGCCTATATCAAGGTGAAGAAGATTCATAGGCGAAGAAGCATACCATGTAATTTGAAGAGTGATCAAGAGTAGAAGGGCATAAACATGGCCATTTTTTTTTATCAAGTGATAGAAGGTTAAGAAAGTGAAAAAAATATAGAGGTGGATGAGTTGGTGCTTATTCACTTAGGTATTCGGTACTTCCTTGCAAGTTGGTGGTTGCCAAAATCTAGTTAAGTGTGTGCTTAACTTAATTGGGGTTAGTGCTCTAGGTTGAGTGGGTGTTCAACTGAATTTGATCTTTTGCAATCATTTATAGGACAATAGTCCATTTTCAAATTTCTTAGTGGATTTTCTTCCCCTTGAGGGTTTCCCACTCATATATGTGTGCTCTCTCTTATTTCATGTTTTTAATGTATCATAAGATCACTATGGTTAATATGTAGTGAATGGTAAAGCATAATTGAAAGAAATTTTTGTAAGGTCACTGATTCACCCCAAATGAATTGTTCTTCCAACACAATTGAAAATAAAAAAAATGATTGAGATTGTTAGAAGGTAAGAGGAAAGTATGGAAGAATATCCCAAGGAATTTTATGTTAAAGTTGAGATTCCACCAACGCTTTTTTGTCCAAGCACCACAACCACATATGGTGAGAATGTTTCTCCCCTTTAGTACATATGCTAAATATTAAGATATCTTTAAGAAAAATGTGTCAGTTAACAATTAATATTTTCAAACAAAATATTTTGGCTCCCATAACTCCTAAGGAGAAGATAGAGTTTCGAAAAGAAATTTGTATAAATTTGTATGCTATGGGTGTTATAAAATGGGTCATTATAAATACAATTGTCATGATACAACATATAAATTTGGAACAAAATATAATGATAAGGTAGTGGAAGCTATGAATTCATTTTATGTAGTGGATAGGGGAAAAAAAAATGAATTGAATGTTTTTTTCACTAAAATAAAGAAATAAATATAACCAAAGTTATAAGCATCCTAAAAAAATGAAACGAGATATTAGTAAGAAACATAGGAGAAGAATGTTGGGTATGTAGGATTTTATGATTTCATAAGGAAAAAAACCATACTCAATCCTTAGATATCTCTCCAAGTGCCTTGCAAATATTACATATGGCTAGCTTTTTTATATGTATTCTAAGAAGAGTCACGAGTTACGTAGCGGAATCAATGATTGATGGAAAAAAGGAGTCTGAGGTACCTATTTTAGAGGAAGAGGCAAATCCTTATGACCTACAAGCCAAGGTATTATGTAATAGTATTTCAATTCATGAAATTTTATTAGATGATGGAGAAGTAGTTAATGTAATGATGGAGTCCATAATGAACTTGTTGGGTTTAAAAATCGACCGGCCTTCAATAATTAAGATGATTGAAATCCTAAACCAAAAGGTTTTGTTTTAAAACATTAGAAATTTTTGTCATGGGTGTTGTGTATGGATGATTTATAGGGAATAATAAGTGGTATTTTTACCTACCTAATTCTATTGTAAGGGCCATGGTTGAGGATATTTCACACAATAGATTAATGGAATGAAGGATTCATGAAACTTGGCTATGGTAGAGAGAGGGTGAAAATAAATTTGATCTTTAAAAATCACATGGAAAGACCTATGGATTCAAGTAATGAAAATGATGACTATACATTCTCTAATTAATCTAGGACAAATCATGTGGAAAATAACAATGAAGAGAGTGAGGTTGATGTGTCATTCATGGATATCCTTCTATTTACATCAATTTATGTATGTAGACAACTTACTAAGGAAGAAATGGAAGGGTGTTTCCAACAAATAAAAATTAGTGATGCTGTGGTGGAAAACTAGAAAGAGGACTACCTCCAACACTTTCAAAGGTATATACACCTATCCACTTTTGATCATAGGGAACTCCAATAAGTAATTTGGGTAGAGAATTCTAGTAATTTAGTAGATGGTGTTATACAAGTGAAGAAAATGCCATATAACATTAGTCCTAATTTTTCTAAGAGTATAAAAGAAGAAATATATAACCTCCTTGATGCAATATTTATATTTTCTAAGGAAAAATTAGAATTGGTCTCTCCCATTGTGATCTCAAGAAATAATAATTGGAAGCTACAAATTTTATTGATTATAGGAATCTCAACAAGGAAATGAAGAAAGATCATCACCCCCTTCCATTGTTAGACTAGATCCTGGAAAATGTAGCTCAAAAGTAATGTTATAGTATTACAAATAGTTATAGTGGGTATAAAAAAGTTTGCATAGATGAAATATATTAGATGAAGGCTACGTTCACCACTTCTTGAGGAATGCTTTCTTATAGATTTATTCTATTTTTCTTGCGTAATTCCCCTACAACATTCTAACACCTATTGAATAAGGTCTTAAAACCCTATATTGGGAGCATAATCTAATTATTCATAGCTTATTTTTTCATCTATGACCAATTAAAAATAACCTACAACCATGAAATGAAACAAAACAAAACCTAAACTATGAATTCATAGGGATCAGGGTTAGGAAAGGAGAAAAGTTACAGAATGATAAAGGAGGTGATAAACCAAAAATGAGACAAGGATCAATTCCTTCTTGAGAGACAAAGAAAAGTTGTATAAGAAGTAAATTAAGGAAAAACATATCTTATAGATAATGAATGAATGAAAATTAACACTGAAATAAGAGGGTAAACATCAATAATAAATAGAGAAGGTTTGAAATGAGAGAAACCAGAGGTAAATTACATTAACAACTTTTCATTCGGATTATAGAGTAAAGCTTTGAATCTTTTACAAAATGTAAATTACATAGGTCTAAAAGAATTAAAATGGAATAAAACAAATATGGAACCCAAAATTTGACATAAGAGAACCCTTCTTTTGTGCATTATAACTTACATTTATAGATTTTTAGGAGAAGAGAGAGAAAGGAGCTCACAAAATTTTCTGTAATGGCTTCAACCACCTGCTCACCCAAAGGACTAATATGATTTCTCTCTGTAAGGGAATGGGCATCTGACATGTCTAAAAAATGCCACAGAAACTGTAGATGATAATTTGGTGCCCATAATTATTCAAGTCTAGTAGTTGAGATACATGTAACTATACATTAAATCCCAAACTATTCTCCTCATTTTATCTACTAAACATCACTAAAATATCAATATGATGATGTCAAATTGTAGATCTTGAGGAACCTTTCCAACAAGACCAATTTTAATGAGAAAAAGTTATAGCTATTTTATTTTTTTACATCTCAAGAGGGATGAGACATAGTTCTAGTGACATGTGGAGGCTTATGATATTTTTTGGAGAGTTTCCTTTCCAAAATTTGCATTGTCTACATGTTAATGCTTGAACTTATATTTTGTGTCACATTTCCTTTTTTGATTGGTCATGGGGGGAAGTTATTTAAATGCAGTGACCATTTTACTTCTAATATTATGAATTTTTTTGGCCCGAGTTTCAATTCCGTGCATTGGGGTTTGATTAGAAAATAACATGTTGGCCTACAAATATGCTCTGATATATGAAAGGTCCAGAGACCCAGAACAAGGAGATTGTTAGATCTCAACGGGAAGACTTCATATTTTCATAGTGCATGAAGACTACCTCCTTGTATATTAGCTCTTGATTCCTACAGAGATGCCACGTGGTGTCAAGTGGCAAAGATTCAGATGAAATTTTCATTTTTTAAAATATAGTGAATATGAAATTTGCAAGGTGACTCACCGATCCCGATAAGGACTGTCTTCAGGGCTTGAGGACCTTTTGCATCTATACATATCTAAAACTACAAAATCTTAGAAAGGGCCCTCCAAAGCTCAAAAAATATTCTAAGTCAAAATTATTTTTGAAATTTTCTATAATATCTGAAGGGTATTCTCGACAAAAAAGCTAACAGTTTTCAGGGGTATTTTCCTACTAAATTTAAATATCAATGGCCTTGAAGAATCTATTGGGCATGGAGTTAGCATGAAAGATTGAAAACTGACCCGAAACTTACAAATTTTACCCTGAGCCCTCTTAAAACATTGCTTCTGATTATGAATTGATTCAATTTTACTGAACTAATCATTTTATTCTTGAAAATAATTTTGAATTGGGTTTAATGAGAGTGGGAAAATAAAATAAAGTTGTTTTTTCACTCTGTTACTCTGAAAACCATGCAAAAAACTACAAAAGTGATTTTCCCAACACCTTAAATGCTTGGAAGTTAATATATACCCTATCATGTTGCTTCCTATAATTCACACCTTGAGCCTTTCATGAACCAATCTACAACTGTAATTTTTCACCTGCAACCATAAGAATATTGTGTAAATCACCTACAGAAAGGAGAACCTACACTACCAATAAGATAATATATTGAAATAACTTGGATTAATTTAAATCTAAAATACTATGTATAGAGGAGGGTATTGCTTAGTAGAAATTCTTAAGATGGATCCCATTGACAAGGACTTGCAACTCTTCTCTATCCAATTTAGATAATTGGAAAGCATTGTTTGACTTGCAACTTGAAATAACATAAGGGATACTCCAAAATGTATCAAAATTTGAGTGTCTTCTAGGTTTGTCCCTATCTTCATTCAACTTTAGGACTAGGTCTCCTTCATGGAAAATCTTGGCCATTTACTTTTTGTCAAAATGATTTTTAATTTGAGCTTGATCCTTTTGCATTGTTTACATTTTTTGGTTTCTCAACTCTTCTAGCTCCACAAGCTCTACATATCTAACTTCCATGGCCTCAAATTCAAAAATTTCCATCTATTTGATGAGCTCTAATGTTGGAAACTCAAGGGTTATTAGAAATATTGTTTCTTTACCATAGACTAATTTGTAAGGGGAGCTATCAGTGGATATTTTAGAAGTGATTCTATTAGCCCACAAGGATGGTTTTAAATTTGTATGCCAATTCCTATAATTATCATGCAAGGTCCTCCTTATGACCCTCAAAATTTTTTTCTCATGGAATCAACCTACCACTTACCTTGGGGTAATAATTTGAAGAGGTTCTTAAATAAATTTCATTTTTACATCTGAATAAGATATTTTTGTGCCAAGGAAAGATAAAGCATTATCATATATTATTGTAGAAGGGACACAAAACCTAACCACAATTCTTTCATAGAAGTATATAATGCTAGAATCATTTACTTCCCTAGGCTTGAATGTGGATTAATTACTCCAATAAAATTCAATACCCATTGCATAAATGACTGAATTACAGAAATGGGGAAGAGGGGAAGAGTTGCTAGCCTTTATTTTCCTATAAAGGATGCACATATTTTACATTTCTTAATCCATGCAAAAAAATCATTGAAATAATTGGGCTAATAATATCCAACCTTTAGGATCCTGAGCGATGTTGTTCTTAGAATAAAGTGTCCTCCTTCTCCATTTTGAAACACATGTAACACCTTCTATATTTGATTTGTTTTAATGCATATTAGGAGGAAACCATTCACATATTTTCTAAATATAATGTCATTAGTAAGCACATAGGGAATGAATTGAAGTCTAAAATACATCCTTTTGGATTTTCTCAAGCCTTGAGGACATTTTCATGTTTGGATAAAGTATGTTATGTCCTGAGTCCAAAAAGGAGTGAGAAAGGAATTGATTGATTCCTCTTGATCATGTTGAAGTGTGAAGATGGATTATTCATTTGTATGTTGGTCTGAGACAAGTTACTCACCTAAACCTTTTCTTCTAAGCATCTTAGTCACCTTGGTATCAATATCGTAATTCATTACCTTGGTCATCCAACCAACTCTTTTTTCATTTATATCCTTATTTAGAATAAATTTTTCCACACCAGCATGTGAAACCATTAAGTTAATATTGTTTTCCATACAAAT